>JACEFZ010013252.1:0-224843 GCA_014155875.1 Cepaea nemoralis
TAAAGTATGGAATATCTTAACAAGAAAGCAACAGCTGACGCTTTTTGCGGACCTCGTTCGCACAGATACAATATCCAATTAGTCCATAGAAACAACAAGAGATTCGAGAGAACCGACAACATCAGGACAGGAAGGAACTAGTATGATGGTTCTGGAGGCACCCATCACAAATCAGCGAACTGGAGCTTAGCCATATCAAAACTGAAAATGAGAAAGTCACCAGGATTGATGGTATCTCCAGGAAATGATCAGGAACCTAGGAAACAAGGCCAAAACAAAGCGTTGCGATCTTCGATACAGCTGGACCTTAGGCCTGTGTTCCACACGCCTGGAAGAGAAGCAATCATGATACCCCTCCTAAATCAGGGAAAGATGGTACCATGCCCTCTAGCTACAGACCAATTAGCCTCAACCATCTGTTCTCTGGCAAAAACACTAAGCGCATCATAATCAACAGACTGCAGTGGTACATTGAAAGTAAAACTCCTTGTTGCCACAGCAGGCTGGCTTTAGGCAGTGTCTACCTACGAAGACAGACAACCTCATCGCTCAGAAATTGAGGATGCCAGTCCAAGAGAAGAAGCTGGTGCTTGAGGCATGGATAGATCTGAAGAAAGCCTTTGACAAAGTCTGGAAAGAAGTCTGATGAAAAACTGAGAAACTGCAAAGTCATGGAAGACTGTAACAAATGGTGAAAGAGTATGGCACAACAGAAGAAGCCCGAGTACAGAATAGACGTACTCAAGAGCAGAAAGTACTACTACTGGCGTCACGGTGTCCCCCCGTGGTCGGAGTCTTGTCCCCCCACACTTTTTCTAATCTTCATCAATGATCTTGTTGCTCACCTACCGCATGGAATTTAAAGCGGCAATGTACGCCGATGACCTGGTTCTATGGAGCACAAATGAATATGCATCAGTGGCCACCAGATTGCTACAAAGAGCTGTAGATACATTTGCTGCATGGGCAAATAGATGGTGCTGTCAGCATAAACACTGACAAGTGCAGCACCACCCTATTTACCCTCTCTCCAAAACAAAAGGCAGGGATCATCCAGATAAATGGAACACCCCTAAGAGAAGATAAAGAACCAACATACCTTGGAGTAACATTTGATGGCAAGCTGACATGGAGAAAGCACATCAACAAAGCAGTAGCAAAAGCCAGAAGGAAAATAGCCATCCTGAGAAAGCTAAGTGGAACCACATGGGGAGCCAGTACGAAAATACTTAGCAAAGTTTACCAACAGAGCATACGACCACACCTGGAATATGGGTCAACTGCGTGGTGTTCAGCATCAAATACCACACTACAAGAGCTGGACAAGGTGCAAAATCAAGCACTTAGAGTCACCACAGGAGGGATGAGATCAACCCCTATAGTGGAAATGGAGAAGATGGGGAGGACACAGGCACTGAGTGAGCGCAGAGATACGAAAACGCTAATACAAGCAGAAAAGTTCCTCAGCTTGCCAGGCCACCCTATGAAGAACAGATTTGAAAACCTAGCTATGGGGCGGTTGAAAAGAAGTAGTTTTATCCACCAGGCCAAACGACTCTGCAGAGAAACCACTGATCTGCCCACAGTTGGTATCCCCCTAACAACTATTCCAGAGCGAACTCCATGGAAAGATGAGCATAGACTATCGTTACAAATCCAGACAAAAGTGAGAGGAATATTTGACAAGGAAGAACAGAACAGTGTGCAGCGCAGAACAGCCACTCTCAGCTTCCTTGATGAAGAATACCCACAGGACCTCTGGATCCGAGTCTACACAGATGGGTCAGCACAAAATGCTGTTCGAAATGGAGGAGCGGGAGTGTACATAGAATACCCAAATAATACTAGGGACACAGCCAGAGTACCGACAGGAAAGTACTGCCATAACTATGATGCCGAAATTGAGGCAATCAAGATAGCAACAGAGAAATTACTAAATAACAGCAATGGTACACAACCTGTGGTGCTACTAACAGATGCAAAATCAGTACTCGAGGCGCTCCTGTCTGGGAAATTGCCAGTACTAAGGACACTACTTTCTGAACTTAGCAGTCAGCATAAAGTCACCATACAGTGGATACCATCCCACTGTGGAGTACCCGGAAACGACAGAGCTGATCAATTGGCTAAGGAAGGAGCCAAAGAAGAACAGCCTGATGTGCCCGTTACATACCACCAAAAGAAAAAGAATGATAAAATCAGTCAGAAAGCCACCAAAACCTGCTCAAGGTGACTACCACGTTATGGACAGACCAGAACTAAGTCATTATTCTGCGCCTCAGAAAAGGACACAATAGATTACGCAACCACATGTATACAAAATTCAAGATTGGTGAAACAGCCATGTGCACATGTGGATTGGCGTCGCAGACAGCAGAGCACATACTCCAAGACTGCCCAAAATATAACATATCTAGGCAAACCTTCTGGCCTAGAGAGACGACAGTGGAAGATAAACTCTATGGACCACTGTGTGAACTGAAAAAAAAACAGTTCAATTCATGCAAGAGACGACATTGCAGATATAGACATATTTCAAGCGAACGAAAGAAGAAGAAGAATCTTTCTTTGTATGTCGACCGCAGTTAGGGTACCCACCAACCGCGGCTAGCTGGTTAGGTAGTGATGAAGCAGACAATGTTTAGGACACCTTTTCTAGCCCCTTCCTCATGCTATGGAGGTGAGCAGTGTGTTCCTATAGAGGGCTGCTCAGTCGCTCAGGGGGCTGCCTAATCCCACTGCTGCTCCGGTCAGTAGAAGACGACCATATGGCCTGAGCCGCCTGTGCGCAGGTCTACGACTACGGCTGCCAGCGCACCCACGCCTGCCGCTTTGCCGCTCGCCCATCGCCACAGGGCTTGAAGTCGATATGTGACGTTGGATGAAGAATGACTTGCGCGATGACTTGGATTAAAGTGAGGAAGAGTTGCAGACTGAAGAGATACAGACAGTTTTCGTAACCATTTCCTTCGACTGGGGCACTTTTCTGACTTTTTGTACTCGCTCACGAGGTAGGCTACATGTGCTGCCGGCTCAGGCACCTTACCTTCGTGCAGCAGTGAACGAGAAACGGCCTGGCCCTCTCGTCCGGGAATCCATCATATCCCCCAGCTGAGAGCCTTCGAACAAGTATCAGAACTGGGCATGTAGCTTGCTCAGTATCTCGCCTCTATTTTTCGGGAGGTGGGTATCGGCCCTGCTCTCAGATCCGAGGGTTTGTGGCTTAGAGGCTTTCAGCCACAGCCCTCGACAGGGAGCCTTAAGAGTTTTGTCGGGACCAAGAACTTCTGCCTTCGTGCACCTGTTTTAAATTTTTGACTGCTATCCTCGGTCTACCTGCAGAGCAGCAGGTTGTGTCTCTCTTAGTCTGGTCCCTATCCCATAAGCTGTCCGATATGTAGTTTTTATCCATCGGCAAGCAAATGGGGTCGATGGGACACGCAAGCTCCCCCACCACGGCAAGGTGGAGACACATCGGGGGAGAACAATCTTGTTGTAAACACGCCGGGTTTATCCCTATAATACGCCCCTGCTTGCTGAAATCACACTTAAAACTAAACTCAACCATTCTTAGCTGATTCAATGAAAAAGTAGTTTTGGTCGAAACATGGTACACAGTAACATGAACACGTATTATAATGCGAATTTTCGCCCACAGCGCGTTGAAATTGAGGGAGATATCAGGAAATACAACAAATAACACGATGACTTTAGTATGGCGATATATCGCCCTTCTGTCTAAATGGGAGGTCGTATTTGGCGATATGTTATCCTTCGGCATTGGATAAGTTAAATAAGTTGTTTTATCTGTTACTGTGTCTTCAACTGATGTTTCTTCTCCCAGTGTTTACATCTGTTCCTGTGTCTTCAACTGGTGTTTCTTCTCCCAGAGAGTAAATCTGTTACTGTGTCTTCAACTGGTGTTTCTTCTCCCAGTGTGTAAATCTGTTATTGTCTTAAACTGGTGTTTCTTCACCCAGTGTTTACATCTATTACTGTGTCTTCAACTGGTGTTTCTTCCCCCAGTGTGTAAATATGTTACTGTGTCTCTAACTGGTGTTTCTTCTCCCAGTGTGTGAATCTGTTACTGTGTCTTCAATTGGTGTTTCTTCTCCCAGTGTGTAAATCTGTACTGTCTTAAACTGGTGTTTCTTCACCCAGTGTTTACATCTGTTACAGTGTCTTCAACTGGTGTTTATTCTCCCAGTGTGTGAATCTGTTACTGTGTCTTCAACTGGTGTTTCTTCTCCCAGTGTGTAAATCTGTTATTGTCTTAAACTGGTGTTTCTTCACCCAGTGTTTACATCTGTTACTGTGTCTTCAACTGGTGTTTCTTCCCCCAGTGTGTAAATATGTTACTGTGTCTCTAACTGGTGTTTCTTCTCCCAGTGTGAAAATCTGTTACTATGTCTTCAACTGGTGTTTCTTCTCCCAGTGTTTACATCTGTTACAGTGTCTTCAACTGGTGTTTCTTCTCCCAGTGTTTAAATCTGTTCCTGTGTCTTTAACTGGTGTTTCTTCTCCCAGTGTTTACATCTGTTACAGTGTCTTCAACTGGTGTTTCTTCTTCCAGTGTTTACATCTGTTCCTGTGTCTTCAACTGGTGTTTCTTCTCCCAATGTGTAAATCTGTTACTGTGTCTTAAACTGGTGTTTCTTCTCCCAGTGTTTACATCTGTTACAGTGTCTTCAACTGTTGTTTCTTCTCCCAGTGTTTACATATGTAACTGTGTCTTCAACTGGTGTTTCTTCTCCCACTTTTACATCTGTTACTGTGTCTTCAACTGGTGTTTCTTCTCCCACTTTTACATCTGTTACTTGACTCAGTGTTTACATATGTTACTGTGTTAACTGATGTTACTTGACCCAGTGTTGGGACCTTATGGTATAGGTAAAAAAAATTAAAGAGGAGAGAAACTAATCAAATGGGCAAATATCAATGACACGATGATTGCAAACACGTGGTTTAAATAGTGTAACTGGCACTGTGACACTGGCAACAGTGACATGGTTCTCTTTGAATAATCATTTTGTCAGCACTCCAACACCAACTGTTAATCTGTGTTCAGAGACTGTGGAAAGAACGCAGACAATGAATTACCTTGGGATACGTTTTGACCGAAGCCTTGCTTATAATGAGCCCATAGACCAGGTGATAACAAAGGCCAAGCGGGGTTTGGCTGCGATGTGGGAGATGGCGGCAGCAAACTGTGAGCAGCGCTATCTATGCCTCCTATACGAGGGACTGGTCATGTCTATTTTTGAGTATGCGATGGCGATCCTGACTCTCAGCCGTAAGCAGATAGAAAGGATGGAAAGGACACAAAACGAAGCTATGCGCATTATTCTTGGATGTACAAGAGATACAGCATGCAGGGCTATGCGCTACCTTCTTGATTTTCCATCCATTGAAGATGGACTACAAATTTTCAGAGCACGTGCCTACCTCGGAGTCAACGCAAACACACAACATCCACTGAATAGTGAAATTAGGAAGGTGAAGGGCAGCAGGTTAAAAAGAGGAAGGTTTTGAATGGGTCAAGCGGTAGACATTCTTCAACAGGTGTGTTCACTGGAGGACTTAGAACCTGGCGAGGAATGGGTACAAGTACCTACAGATTTCTGTACGTACTTTTCAGTTTGCATCCAACTAGACAAAAAATGTAGACAAGAAAATCCGGCTGCTGTAGAGGCGGAAGTACAAGCGTTGATTTTCGAGAATTCTTTTGACGGTGATGGTGTCATTTACACAGATAAGTCGGTCATCCGACATGTGAGAAGCTCATGGGCCTTTTCTGCGCGGACCGGAGGGAGAATTGTGAAGGAGGACTCTGGTGCTTTTGTTGAGACCACAAGTAGCCTGACTATGGAAGTCATGGCAGTAAGTAAAGCAATAACATGGCTCGAGACAGAGACATTCACTAGGACATGTGTTCTTAATGACTCAATGAGCATGCTCAATGGGATAGAGACGAGGTGGATCCGAAAAGAGTGGTTGCTGTCTCTGGAGCGGTCTCGGCTGGCAAAGATTAGTTTCATCTACGTGCCAGGGCATGCGAAAGTACAAGGAAATGTTCAGGCTGACAAGTTCGCAGGTATGGCTAATGTAGAGGGCGGACGCGCCATGGACCAGGCTGACATTCTAAATCCACTACGAGAAGTAAGACTTTTGCGAGAACCAAGTGATGACTGCGAATCTACATCCATGGTCAGACTGCGAGAACAGGCAAATTAAAAGAGGTGTGGTCAAACAAGAACACTACACAGGAAGCCAAAGGAGATTGATAAACCAGCACAGAATTGGTGTCGTTAGCCGCGACACGCTGTGGGATTTGCAGAGGAGGGGATCCGAGCACTTATGGACTGAATAGTTCGATGTGCAATGAGGATGCTCTGTCGACTAACTAACATGGTTTAAACACCATAAAAGACGACTATACACAAGAAAAGCCCTGATAAGAAAATACGCAACTAAATTGTCAACATGCTTATTAATACAAGATTTAGAAATGCAATTAATGTAAAGACAATGCCTGGTTCTAACTGTAATAGTGATCACGTACCATTATGTGGACAAATAAAAGTAAGATTAAAGAGAGGGGGAAATGTTTAAGAACATGAGACTTAATAAAGAGGCATTGAAAATAGATAGAGAAATTCAAAAACAATAAAGATTGACTGTGAAAAATAATTTCAAAGCAATAGCTAAAATACAGAGTATACATGAACAATGGGAACTGTAAAAGTCCTCTTTTAATCAAACTAGCAAAGAAATATTACCGGAATGAAGCCAAAGAGCTAAGAAATAGTGGATGAATGAAGAAATCTTAATGCTGATGGACACAAGAAAACAGAGTAAAAATGACGAACAATAATATGCTAAGATGAATAAAGAAATAAGAGATAAATGTGTATCGGCAAAAGAAAGTTGGTTAAACGAGCAGTGCAGCATGCTTTAATTAAATTCCATTAAAGATACAAAAATATACACAGACAAATCAGTGAGCTAACGGGAAGAAAAGTAAGAATAAATACAGGGTGTTTGAAATTTAAAATAAAAACAACAGGAAAGATATTATTGGAGGAAGGTGCTATAATGAAGAAGTGGAATGAGTATATAAGAGAATTATATGACGGAGAAAGGGAAGAATTAACAGACGAAAGTAACTTAGAGGGTCCACCTATTCTAAAAGAAGTCGCTGACGCTGTCAAACATATGAAGAACGGAAAATTAGCTGGGCCAGATGGAATCACAATAGAAGAATTAGAAGTACTGGGAGAATTTGGAGTAGATATATTTACCAAAATGTTGAATGATATTTACAGCAACCGAGCGATATACTCAAGTCTGCATTTATAGCTATACCAAAAGGACCAGAAGCAATTGAATGCGAATATTTTCGTACAATTAACCTCATAAACCTTGTCATGAAGCTTCTACTCAGTATTATAATGAGAAAAACAAGAAAGAAAATAAAAATTTTAAATTAGTGAAGAACAGTTATGGATTTGTGGAAAGAAAGGGTACAAACAATGCAATATACACATTACGGACACTAATAGAAAGGTCAATAGAGACACAGAAAGACATATATTTGTGCTTCATAGATTATACTAAAGCATATGATAAAGTGAGACATGATGAACTGATTAAAATGTTGGAAGATATCAACATTGATGGGAAAGATTTAAAAATAATAAAGAATATTTACTGAAACCAAGTAGCAGCAATAAAAATTGGAAATAAATAGGGCAGTTACGAACAGATAAAGCTAGCAATACCACAGGGGTGTGTCTTGTCTCCGGATCTCTTCTCTCTATACAGCGAAGTAATAATGGGAGAGATCAAAGAGACGCCAGGATTCCTAATCGGATGTTATAATATAAAATACGCTATGCAGATGACACAGTATTGGTGGTGGATAATGCAACAGATCTAAGACAATTATTGGACATTGTAGTAACAGAGAGTGCAAAGAAAGTACTCTCCTTGAATATCAAGAAAACAGTAACATTTGTGATATCAAAGAAAATGGTGACACCAATATGTGACATAGAAATAGACGGCAAAATTCTTAACCAAGTGGATAATTTTAAATACATAGGAACATTCATAACATCAGTTGGAAGATGTACAACAGAGATTAAGAGCAGAATATTGCAAGCAAAGGCCGCATTTGAGAAAATG
The DNA here is from genome assembly GCA_014155875.1 of Cepaea nemoralis. Taxonomy (NCBI): domain Eukaryota; kingdom Metazoa; phylum Mollusca; class Gastropoda; order Stylommatophora; family Helicidae; genus Cepaea; species Cepaea nemoralis. Next base: position 8,188 of record JACEFZ010013252.1, read on the forward strand.
AAGAATATCTTATGCAATAATCCACTATCACTGATTGTAAGATCATTGGCACCTTGCCGTCTTGACAGACGATAGTTTGTGCTTTAAAAAGGCATAATAACTTTTACCTATGGCGGTAGCGAATGTGACTGATAAAGCCAATTTCCTCTGTAAATGTCCGTTCAAAGTGGGTGCATGTGAACACGTGGTCATTTCCACAATCATGCACCATCTTACGTCTCAAACGCTCAGTGTTTGACTTATCTGCAATAATTTTCTCCTTTGTCTTTATTCCATTTCTAATGTTTGCCCTCCGTGCAACACGTTCAGCGGCGACTTGCTCCCAATGTGCATTATCAATGCCTGTATCAATCATGTCCCGCTTACACACATCTTTGTATCGTAGTAGAGGCCGACCCTGAGATCTCTTACCCATCTGTAATTCACCAAAAAAGATGTCCTTTGGTATTCTACCATCATCCATCCTCCTAAGATGTCCTATCCATCTAAATCTACGAAGACTGAGCATGGAATAAACTGTCACACAACCTGATCTTTCCAATACTTCAGTATTTGTGATTTTGTCTTGCCACTTAATACCAAGAATTCTTCGCAGACACCGCATATGAAAGCTGTTTAAATGTTTCTCTTGGTATGAGTAAGTTGTCCATGTTTCACTGCCATAAAGAAGAGTACTAAGGACACAGGCTTGATAGACAAGGACTTTTGTTTTGGCAGTAAGCTTCCTGTTCTCCCAGACTCTTTTTCTTAACCTGTTCATTGTTGTTGCTACCTTACCAATCCGGATGTTGATTTCCTGATCTAGGGATAATTTGCTATTTACCACTGATCCTAGATATGTAAAATGGTCTACCATCTCTAGTTCGGCGTCGTCAATAAAGATTGATGTTACCCCATGTGCACCTTGTGACATAATCTTGTCTTCTTTTTGCTAATTGTTAAACCAAATTCAGAACAAGCATTGGAGAATGCAGGTAGTAGACATTGCAATTCTTCCTCAGAGTGGGTCGTAACTGCAGCATCATCTGCAAAAAGCAACTCTCTGATCAGTACCCTCCTAATTTTGGTCTTGGCCTTCAATCTCTGAGCATTGTAGAGGCCACTATCTGAGCGTGAGTGAATGTATATACCACCAACGATTCCACAATGGACAGAAGAGTTTGTGGGCAGCCAATATTCTTTAGTGCCTTGAACAGACCCTCACGACTGACCAAATCAAATGCCTTTGTGAGGTCGATGATGGCAATAAACAGTGGTTGATTCTGTTCGCGGCATTTTTCTTGCATTTGTCGCAATGAGAATATCATATCAATGGTAGACCGGTTTTGTCGAAAGCCACACTGTGATTCGGGGGTAGACTTGATCTTCTAGGACTTGAAGTCTGCGCAGAACAATTCTGGCAAATACCTTTCCAACAATACACAGAAGTGAGATACCCCTATAGTTGTTGCAGTCGCTCCGATCGCCCTTGTTCTTGTACAGTGTTATGATGCTTTGAATCTTTGAAATCCTGTGGGACTTGTCCTTCTCGCCAGCATAGCTCTATTAGCTGGTGGACCTGTAGAGTGAGTGTGTCTTGCCCCCTCCTGATAACCTCTATTGGAATCCCATCCTTACCTGGAGCCTTGCCAGATGCAAGTTCATTTATAGCACACTTAACTTCTGTTATGGTGGGAAGTGTGTCCAGGTGGTCAAGAGTTGGTAGAGCCTCTATGGCGTTGAGGGCATCATCCGCTAGTTTCGTCTCACTTGAGTAAGGCTCCAAATAGTGCTCTATCCATCTGTCCATCTGCTGTTTCTTATCAGTGATGATTTCTCCAATCAAGGTTTTCAATGGTGCACTTCTTTTGATCACTGGACCACAGGCTTTCTTTATTCCTTCATACATGCTTCTTATGTTTCCCTTATCACTTGCGATTTGAATGGACTCACATAACTTGACCCAACAATCATTTTCACACTGCCTGGCAGCCTTTTGCACATCCTTCCTAGCTTGCCTTAGCTCACTCAGAGTGTTACGCGTGGGTCTTTCCTTGTTTCTTAAGAGAGCTTTCTTCTTCTTATCAATCAATTGATTGTAAGATAATGCGTGCTGAAATGCTATATAGAACCAGTTTTGCTGTATAGCAGTGAATCTTGGATTGTAAATGAACAAATTAAGAAGAAATTAGAAGCAACAGAGATGTGGTTCTTGAAACGAATATTGCGAATTCCTTGGACTTCCAGAGAAACTAAAAACAATTGCCTGAGAGAGGCTAATAAAACTAGAACATTATATACACCAATAAGAAAATGACAAACAGCTTTCTTTGGTCATGTGATGAGAAGAGAGGCATTGGAGAACGTTGTGACAACTGGCAAGATCGAGGGGAAGAGAAGCAGAGGCAGACCAAGAGAAATTATGCTGGGTTTATTGAGACGGTGGCATGGAAGAATATCATCAGCAGACTTGGGACGCAGAGGTGTTCCAAGGCACCAGGGGCGGGTTATATACTGGCCAAGACCTATTGCCGCGTCCTCGTCGAGCGTCCTGTGTAACAGGTCCATTCGGGACATGGGACAACGAATACTCACGCAAACCTCAGGTCCTGTATGACATCACACTGATGTTGGACAACAGGATGCCTTCATCCGACACACAGGGCTTCGCGTTGGAGCTCAAGCCAACGAACACAAGCAAGCAAGCATCAGGAGTCTTGATCTAGAACACCAAAGACCGAGATCTGTGGAGAGCCATGAACGCCTGTGCCAGCTGGCAGGGCACTTGATGATGATAAATTTGGTTATTATTTTTCTTAATTTGGCTAATATTTTTCTTACTTTGGCTAATATATTTCTTAATTTGACATACATATTTCTCAATTTAGTCTACCTTTTTGTCAAGTTGGCTAACATTTTTCTTAATTTGGTTAATATTTGTCTCACGTTGGCTAATATTTTTTTTTAAATTAATTTGGCTTATCTCTTTTTTAATTAGGCTTATATTTTTCTTACTTTGGCATACACATTTCTCAATTTGGTCTTGTTTTTCCTAGTTTAGCAAATAATCTTCTTAATTTAGTTAATATTTTTTTTATTGTGGCTATTTTTTCTTACTTTGGCTAATATATTTCTTAATTTGGCATATATATTGTACAATTATATCGGTACTATCATAGCATCTAATGGGAGATGCATTGGAGAGCCTAGCAAAAGAATCGCCATGGCGAAGATAGCCTTTCACAACATGGACAACATACTGACTAATTTAAAGATGTCAATTAAAACTGGAAAACGAGTGTTGAAGTACTACATAGAACCTGTACATTTGTGTGGATGTGAAATGTTAACAATAAACAGACAAACTGAAAAACTTTTAATGGCTGAGGAATTGAGATTTCAGAGGACAAAAAAAAAACTTCAAAGAATAACATGAACAGACATAAAAATCAATAGACAAGTCCTACAAAGAAACAAATGAAAACCGTAAAAGGATTAGAGAAATTAGACACTGTTTTTGGACACTTTATTAGAATAAATAAACTTGAAAACAACTGGCATGAATTAGAGGAAAAGAACAAGAGGAAGGCAGAGAAGTAAATATCTAGATGACTTGACCACGTAGTATGATCGAGGCAAAAACATAAAGTGATTATCCCTAACTAAGGTGATCCCGCAAGCTAGCGAAACATGACCACCTATGCTTATCGACATGGCACGTGATGATGATGATTATGCTGAAAACATTCTAATATAAAGATATCATTTTTTCATGTGTGGTGCTATTACAATGGTTATAAATCGAATTATGTCCATATTCCATTGCTGTGGTTCACAGCACACACACACATACACACACACACACACACACACACACACACACGTGTGTGTGTGTATGTGTGTGTTTATATAAACAGAGAGACAGGCAGAGAGAGAAGATATATAGATAGAGAAAGAGCGAGAGAGATTTGAGTTGTATCAATTTTCCTTAGTTGTGGTTCATTAGTTTAGAGAGAGAGAGAGAGAGAGAGAGAGAGAGAGAGAGAGGAGAGAGAGAGAGAGAGAGAGAGAGAGAGAGAGAGAGAGACGGGGAGTGATAAAGAAAGAGATAAAGATAAAAATAATAGAGAGAGAGAAAGGTAAATACATAAAACTATGGAGAGAGAGAGAGAGAGAGAGAGAGAGAGAGAGAGAGAGAGAGAGAGAGAGAGAGAGAGAGAGAGAGAGAGAACGAACGAACGAACGAACGAACGAACGAACAGACTTTATTTTCAAAGGGTAACAAATTGGGCACGCAGGCCCGTTTTACATTCGGCCCTTCCAATAATTCATCTTTCTTTCATCAACAGTGCATAGTAAAAAACATTGTCAAATTAATTTTCTAAACATAAACAATGCATATTACTATGTTATGAGACACATCCACCACCCACCCACACATCCCCCATTCACTCCAACTCCCCCACCCAACCACACATAACCCACACATACATACATACCCCCACCCATCCACCACATCCCCACACCTACACATCTCCCCATCCACACACACCTCTAACCCACCACACATCCCATCAACCCACACCCCAAGCACACATACATTCCCCAACCCACACATCTCCCACCCACACACATCCACCCACCTACACACATCTCCCCACCCACTCACATATCCTCTACCCATCCCATTACCCACCAACAATCACTCACCCACATATCCTCCTCCACCCACACACCTCAAAATACCCAGCCAAACACACATTCCTCAGCCACAGATCCCCCACGCACACACACACACACATCTCCCCGCCAACTCACATATCCCGCACCTATCCACACACAAATTCAGCACCCACCCACATAATCTATCATCTCCCCCAGCCCACTCACAGATCCCGATCCCACCCCTTCAAACACCCCCCACCATCTCCTATACTACACACACTCACCCACCCACATATCCTCTACCCACCCACACATCCTCTACCCACCCATCCCCCAACCAAACATCCCTTAACACACACCCTTACTCATATACAATCACCAACCCACACATCCTCTACCCAACCACACATCCTCCACCCACTCATCCACTAGCCACACATCCCTTAACCACACACCCCTACCCATATACACACATATCCTCACCCACATATTCTCCCCACCCATACACACATCCCTCACACACATCACCACCCACCAACACATCCCCCATTCACAAACACACACCTCCCATCCACGCACACACAACCCACACACACATCCCCAACCCATCCCATCCACGCACACACAACCCACACACACACATCCCCAACCCATACACTCATCCCCTCACACATCCCTAGACACACATACTTATCCCTCAACCACTAACACCCACACATCCCTCACCATCTCATCAACACATACATCTCCTATCTACCCACCCACACTCACACACCCCAACCACACTTCTAAACACACATCCCCCACCCTAACACACATCCTTCACCCACCCGCACACACAACCACACCCCCACCCACCCACACACAATCCTTTATCCACACCCAGCTCCCCTCCCACACAATACCACACCCACACACATCCCAAAGACACACCTCTCACCCACACACACATCTCCCCACACATCTAACACCCATCCACACATCCCGAACTACAATCACCCTCACTACCCACACATACATCCTCCATCCAGCCACACACACCCCCACCTAGCCAGACATATCCCCACCCATACACACGTCCCCAAATCCATCACCCACACCCATCACGCACCCCTCCCCCAACCCACACACATCCCCCACACCCCATACATACATCCACCCACACATCTCTCACCCACATACCCACACACACACTCCCCACCCATCCACCCAAACATCCCTCACCCATACACATCCCTCACCCACACACACATCCCCAAAACCACAACCACCCCCATCTGCACACATCTCCCATCAACCACATATCCCCACACCCACATCTCCCCACCCACACATATGACCCCCACCCATCCCATAACCCACCAACAATCATCCACCCACATATCCACCTCCTCCACCCACTCACCCACAACCACCTAGCCAAACACACATCCCCACCCACACACACATCTCCCCGCCAACCCATACATCCCGCACGTACCCACACACAAATCCCCCACCGCCCACCCACACATCCTGAGCCCACACACACACATCACGAATCCACCCACACACACATCCCCCATCCCCCAACCTACTATTATGATCAAACTCCCACACTTTACACACACACAGATACAGTGATGATTGTCGTGAACATTGTCGCAAAATTGTAAAGAAAATGGAGAAAAATTTTACATATACATTTTGTAACTTAAAAATTAGTGATGCAATTCAACTCTCTCTCTCTCTCTCTCTCTCTCTCTCTCTCTCTCTCTCTCTCTCTCTCTCTCTCTCTCTCTCTCTCTCTCTCTCTCTCTCTCTCCTCTCTCTCTCTCTCTCTCTCTCTCTCTCTCTCTCGCTCGCTCTCTATCTCTCTCTTCTTACACACACACACACACACACACACACACAAATCACACTCACTAACTCTCTCACTCACTCTACAGTTGTGTGCATGCGATTATATTATACGTGATAAATTCAAGTGGCATACAAAATGATACCTCGTAATATGAAAGATGAGAATACATAAAAAATATGGAATAGCATGTTACATGACGTGAGTGCGCTCAACTCTCTCTCTCTCTCTCTCTCTCTCTCTCTCTCTCTCTCTCTCTCTCTCTCTCTCTCTCTCTCTCTCTCTCTCAGACATACACACACCCTCACACTCATTCACTCTCTCTCACTCACACTCACTAACTCTCTCACTCACTCTACAGTAATTTACATGTGTTCATTCTATGCATGTTAAAATCAAGTGGCATTCAAAATGATAATATGAAAATGAGAGAGAGAGACACGTGTTTCACCCGGATCTATACTCCTAAATAAAATCATGACGGTCTATTTCCTGGTTGATAACGACCAGCAAGGACAAGGGAATTTGTTATCAGTATACATTAATAACATGACATTCACTTTGTCTCTCTACATAAACATTGTCCATATGTCATTTTACTTAATTCTATTCTTAAGAACATCGTTGGAGAACATCGTGACAACTGGAAAGATCGAGGGGAAGAAAGGCAGAGGCAGACCACGAGACATGATGCTGGATAGATTGCGACAGTGACATGGAGGAATATCAACGGCAGAGTTGATCCAGAAAACCAAATACCGAGATCTGTGGAGAGTCATGAACGCCTACGCCAGTCGGCAAGGCACTTGATGATGATGATTCTTAAGATACCTCCTCAATCATGAAATAAACTTCATCATTTGTGTATATCACGGAAGAACATATTTACTACAAGACGGGTCGGACACTACACCATTCCCCCCCCCCCCCCCCCCCCCACACACACACACAGGGTCACTCTCCTCCCACCAACCTACACAAACTTATTCTGCTAGACGCCCATAGAGAAGAATGATGTGAGATATGAAATGTGGATTGAGCCAGTTTAAGGACTTATACGCGATAAATCTATCATGACTTGTTACCTGTCAGGTTAAGTATGTGTTCTCTGTTAATAAACATTCCTCCTAGCGGTCCAGTGCATAGAATTGTTTTGTTCATGACCATAACACGTCGACACTGTGAGTGAAATGGACAGCATCTTGCGCTTCAAAATCCCAGGGGCGCTGATGTTGAAGGTGTTCATTACCTCTTTTGTTACTCAGCAGCCCTAGGAGAACCATACTATAAAGGGAATGAATGACAGTGAGAGAGAATAGAGACCCGCTTACACTTCTTGTCCACTGATGTAGCGAGTTCACTCCCCTTGGATTTACTCTTTGGCGCTAGGAGAACCAAACGGACAAAGAGAAGACAGGGAAAATGGAGATCAACTTTTGGTTCCGGTGCGCTAATGCCGATGTAGCAGGTTCACTCCCCATGTTGTTACATGGCGGCCATCAAGAGTTAGGCCCATTAACCCGGAACATGCAGCCGACAGGCCGTAAGTCGTAACGCCCGTTAAATACGTGGACCGGCTGTAGTAACGGCCCTCGTAACCACGCGTTGATTGGATGTAGTAACGACCACTTAGTGACGAAGACTATAAGCAGTTATCTCCCCTTAGTCCGTGAAGTATGAATCTTGCAGCTTCTGCACGTGATTAGCACGTGACATTTTCTCTCTGACGTCACATGTCTTACATAGGAACAAAACAATGTAGCTCGGAGCCATATTTGCGCTGGCAAATGTGCCTGGTATACTACTAACACCGTGCTAGCAACTGCATTACCGCTGTTCCCTACCCATTGCGTTCTAAGAGACAAAACAAGATTGATATTCTCATTGCAGGTCCGCATGGCCGAACTGATAAGAATGCGTGTTCTTAAGCATCTGGTGTGCTGATCCGAGGTAAACGGTTCAACTCCTACACCGGACAGCTAGTATAAAATGTTTACCTTCGTCCTTGACTTGGGGACATTATTACAAGTACTTATGAAGTCGGAGTGGGTTCTCCTGATGACGCAGAGCACTTAATAAGGAAAGCCAGTTCACACGCAAAATTCAGTCCATCACTGCTATAAATAATGTGCATGGACTACGCTTGAGTTCACAGCGAGCGAGCGCCAAAAAAAAATAATCTCATTGTATGTGCATACTGGCAAGACCCCCGGTTCAGGCAGCATCACAACAGAAATGATTAATGCTTTAGAGGAATATGGAATAGATTAAGTTACCAGACTCCTGAATACCATATATGATACTGGATATATACCTCATGAATAATGTAATTCGGTATTTATTGCAATCCCAAAGAAATCAGGAGCCTCGGAATGTGATCAACATCGAACAATTAGTATAATGAGTCACATTACGAAGATTTTGCTAAGAATTATCATGCAAAGAGTGAGGAAGAAAAAACAACCTGAAATAGGAGAGGAACAATGTGGGTTTGTAGAAGGCAGTAAATGCTGTGTACATACTGAGAACAGTAACTGAACGTTCTATAGAAGTAAACAAAGATCTACACCTTTGCTTTATTGACTACACAAATGCTTTCGATAAAGTGAGACATGCCGACATGATAAGGGTGCTTGAAGATCTACAAATTGATGGAAAAGACCTTAGACTTGTAAAAAGCATATATTGGAAACAACAAGCTGCCGTAAGAACTAATAATGAAGTAGGTAAATATCAGCCTATTAAGGGAGGTGTGGGACAGAGATGTGTAATGTCTCCAGATTTTTTTCCCCTGCATAGTGAAAATATATTCAGAAATGTTAACGATATGAAAAGAATCATCATTGGGGGGACACAACATTGATAACATTAGATATGCAGTTGATACAGTATTGATTGCAGACAATGAACATGATCTGCAACATTTAGTAGATGCGATTGTTGCACACAGTGAACAACTTGGGTTAGAATTAAATTGTAAGACGACACAGATTATGTTTGTCACTAGGAAGGAAGAAATATCACAATGTAATATACAAGTAAATGGGCATGATCTTAAACAAGTGAATCTGTACAGTTATCTCGGAACAGTCATAACATCTGATGGGAGATGCATTAAAAAGATTAGAACAAGAATTGCCATTGCGAAGGTAGCCTTTTGCAAGATGAAAAATATACTGACCAATAAAAAGATATCAATTGAAACGAGAAAAAGAGTGTTGAAGTGCTACATAGAACTTGTACTTTTATATGGATGTGAAACGTGGACAATGAGCAGACAAGCTGAAAAAACATCTGATGGCTGTGGGAATGTGGTTTCTGAGGAAAATGCAAAGAATACCATGGACAGACAGAAAAACCAATGAACAAGTCCTTCAAGAAACAAATGAAGATCGTAAACTGATTAGAGACATTAGACGTAGACAGTCAAAATTTTTGGGCATGTTATGAAAAGAAATGAATTGGAGAACTTGGTGACAACTGGCAAGATCGAAGGGAAGAGACCAAGGGAAAGACCAAGTAGTAAATACCTGGATGGCTTGGCCACGTGGCATGGTCGAGACAGACACACGGAGCTGATCCACGACTCTGGTGATCGAGTGAGATTTCAAAACATGACCGCCCACGTTTATCGGCATGGCACTTGATGGGTGATGGATGGATGTGCATAGGAAATATGCAGACGTGTTTAGCTATATTGACTTCCATGTGGCATTGGCTATCAGGTTTGCCAACAACTTATTTTCGTGTACTGTCAATCATGTATGATACTGAGGTTTCTCTATGGCAGTGTTTCTCAACCGGTGGGGAATTTTAGGGTTTCCGGGGGGGGGGGAGAGAGAGAGAGAGAGAGAGAGAGAGAGAGAGAGAGAGAGAGAGAGAGAGAGGGGGGGGGGGGAGAATTAAGATTATTTCAAGATCGCGTTAATACAAGAACCGATTACTTGATTTTGTTTTCCCCTTCATACTTTACGGTTCTGTACGTCTCATCCTTCTAAAATTCATTTTGTAAAGTAGACTCACAAATCACGTTTTATGTGGACGTCTAGACTTGTTTTAGTATGTGCTATTAAATTTAGCGTCCATTATTATGTATACTGTGTAGGGATGGGGGCGGGGGGTGTTTAGTAGGAAATATGAAGAGGGGGATGACGTTCTGAAAATATGGTGAAGGGGGGCACGGGCCAAAAAAGGTTGAGAACCACTGCTCTATGACATGATGCCATACTATCCCGCATCTCCTCTCTTAGTCTCCCCCTACATTTCCTCCCCTCAAACCTTTCCGTCGAGCTTTCCATTCTCATATCATGCCTCAAAAATGTGGACTGCTCTTCTGGTGCAAGTAACCAGTTCTCTTTCTGAGTTAACTTATTTCAAGATATGTTCATTATTTGTTTTCTATCCGTCAGAGGTGTTCGCATCATGTTTCTATAAAACCACATCGACATGTAATTCCTCACTTGCCTGCTAATTGTGCATGATTGACATAAGGATTGACTCAACATAGCTCTGAAAACTATTTTCCTCGCCTATCCTATATTCATAAACGCCTGCTTCCTGGCCTAGAGGTTAGCGACTTTTCTCCGTAATCTCGTATACTCTCGTAAGTAACGTGACGACGGTGAGAAACAGCAGTGGTTCGAATCTCGTCGATAACTTACGGGGTATGTGAGCCGGCCGCATAGAAAGCAATGGCAAACTTAATCTTGCCAAGAAATCAACAATCAGCTGAAAGATGCTGATGTTGACAGCAATGTCCTGTAAAGGATATGCAAACAATTTTTTTCTATATTCATAAACATAAATTGCAGAGGATATTATTCGTCTCGTAAAATGCTGCTTTTGCGTGGGTTATTCTACATTTAACTTAGTTAATGTATCGTCCTGCTTTGTGGCGATAAGGTTACAAATGCAATTCGTAATCACGCATACCACATTGGAAACACAACTGCGGGCGATTTGAAATCAGACCGTCTCGCGTTGATTTCCATACTATAGTATTGGTATCAGTGTCGGTGGTTCAGAAATCAATGGCAAACTCATCATCATCATCATCATCATCATCATCATCATCATCATCATCATCATCATCAAGTGTCCTGCCAGCTGGCGTAGGCGTTCATGGCTCTCCACAGATCTCAGTCTTTGGTGTTCTGGCGCAACTCTGCTGACGGTATTCCTCCATGCCACGTCTCAATCTATCCAGCATCATTTCTCTTGGTCTGCCTTTGCCTCTCTTCCCCTCAGTCGTTCCAGTTTTAACGATGTTCTCCAATGTCTCTTTTCTCATCACAACCAAAGAAAGCTGTTTGTCTCTTTCTTATTGTTGTATGGCTGTCCACGAAAGTTTGTCCAAATAGTGCGGCTATTTCATGATGGGATGCAGGCAAGAGTACAAGAAAATGGTGAACTGTCTGAGCACTTTCCTGTCACCAATGGAGTGAAGCAAGGATGTTTCCTGGCACCAACACTGTTCAGCCTCATGTTTTCAGCTATGTTGACGAATGCCTTCGAGAACGACGACATTGGAATATACATCAACTACCGTATGGATGGAAAGTTATTCACTCTCAGAAGGCTGAAAGCTAAATCCAAAATTAACAGCGACACCGTCAGAGAGCTCCTGTTTGCTGATGATTACGCTCTATACGCCAACTCAGAGGCGGACATTCAAACATAATGTTTCAGCTTTCTCACATGCCTGTGCCAACTTTGGGCTCAATATCAACTTGGAGAAGACTGTAGTTATGTACCAGCCAGCTCCAGGGGAAAATCACACTGTGCCGAATATCAAAGTGAATGGTCATAGACTAAGTGTTGTGGACAAATTCACCTATCTTGGTAGCACTGTGTCACAAGCTGCCACAATTGATGACGAAGTGAATGCAAGAATCTCCAAGGCCAACGCGGCCTTTGGCAGACTGTACAAGAATGCATGGGACAGAATTGGAATAAGCCTGCAAACAAAGCTGAAAGTCTACAAAGCAGTTGTATTATCCACACTACTATATGCTTGTGAAACCTGGACTATTTATCAGCGACACACTAGGAAATTAAACCACTTCCACACAGTCTGCCTTAGGAAGCTACTGAAGATTAAATGGCAAGACAAGATTCCCAGACACCGAAGTCCTCGAAAGAGCGCCCATGCCCAGTATCCACTCTCTACTAATGAAGAATCAGATTCGCATGCACTTAACTCGCATGCCAGATCACAGGCTCCCTAAACACATTTTTTTACAGCGAGTTACGTTGTGGTAAACGCACCCAAGGTGGCCAGAGGAAATGCTTTAAAGACACTTTGAAAATCTCACTGAATACTTTTGGAATTCATCGTGACACCTGGGAGACTGCAGTCAGAGACCGAAATTCGTGGCGTGCATCATTACGCAAGAACGCAGTCACGTGTGAGGCAACGAGGACAGCAGGAGCAGTGAAGAAAAGGCAGGACAGAAAACCCACTGCAGAACGTCCTCCAGAAACATCAAGAATTCTTTGGCCACATTGTCAAAGAACATTTCGAGCCAAAATAGGCCTTATCAACCATCTTAGAACTCACGGCTCCATACTTTGAGCCCCTGTGGATGAAATGAATGGTCATCATCATTCTTGACTGACAAACAACAGATATTGTTGTATATACTGTTCTAGTTTCATTAGCCTCTTTCACGCAGTCGTTGTTAGTTACTCTGGCAGTCCAAAGAAATCGCAACATTCGTCTCAAAAACTAAATTTCTGTTGCTTCTAAGTGCTCCCTATTGTGTTCATTTTCATTCCAAGATTCACTGCCATACAGCAAAACTGGTTCTATATAGCATTTCAGCACTCTCTTTCTTACATTCAGTGATAGTGAATTATAGCATGAGATGCTTGCCACATGGCGGTCACGCACACCATAGAAGATGCATAAGGATATTCCCAAATATATGAATAGATGAAAGGGATCATGGAATCTAAGGCCGACGTGAGCATCGTCAGACCATGGCAACGGGAGATGCTGCGAGATAGCCGATCGAAGAGCTTGTGTTTTCAGAAGGGCTTTGTGAAGGTGACGCCTGGAGGCCGTAATTTCGGAATGAAACAGCTGGAAGACAGGGGAGGAATTTATTGAGGAGACAACGGTGAATGGATCGGGAATACACCTGGACGGAATTTCCATGTTCAAGCGGAATGACGATGAACAATAGGGACTCAAGGGCGACGAGCTGGTCTGGGAGCTCGGAGGTGGAGAGATATATGTAGGTGCCGACCCTGTGATTAAGGATCAACCTATATTTCTGCCAGAGTATTTTCTGCATGCCAGTTGACGGAATAAATGTCTTCAAATCGTTCGCTCGACTTGAGTGTGCCCTGTGTTCAAATAAGGTTTGTTATTCTGATTTCTTGTTAACGAGTTCGATGTTCAACCCTTTGAATCTCCAGTACAGTTGGATTTAGAGGACAGGCACATTGAGACAATACTCTTCATTTTCTGAAATGAAGCTTTTGCCTGCCCTATTATGAGCGTAATCTTGCTAAGAAATCAACAATCAGCTGAAAGATGCTGATGTTGACCGCGATATCCTGTAAAAGATATGCGAAAAAAAATTCTGATCTTAATCTCTGTTGTACATCTTCCATCTGATGTTATAAAGGTATCTAAAATTATCCACTTGGTTAAGAATTTTCCCTTCTATTTCTAAGTTACATTTTGGTGTCACCATTTTCTTTGATATCACCATTGTTACTGTTTTCTTGATACTCAATTTCTTTGCACTCTCTTCTACTACACCGTCCAACAATTGTTGTAGGTCTGTTGCATTAGCCATTATCCGCAACCAATGCCAATACTGTGTCATCTGCATAGCGTATAATGTTTATAACCTCCGATTAGTACTCCTATTTTCACTTTGATCTCTCTCATTATTACTTCGCTATAAGGCAAAAATTAACACCACAAAAACAAAGACTATTGATCTTATCAACAGTTCAGATGACACCAAATTGAACAGCTACGTTCTTGAAAAAGTCAACAGCTTTACATACCTAGGAAGCAAAATGACATCTACAGGGGACTCAACACCAGAAATATCATCTAGAATCGCACTGGCATCTAGTGCCTTCAATAAACTGTCAAACATCTGGAAGTCAACGACACTCAGCAAACACACAAAGCTTAAAATCTTCAACTCTTGTGTGATTCCAGTGTTAACGTATGGATGTGAAAGTTGGAAATCAACGGTAGCTTTAGATTAAAAAAATTAGACAATTTGAGAACAAATGTCTTAGAAGACTTCTAAACATCCACTGGACAGACTTCAGAACCAATTCGCAAATAAGACAAGAGACTAAGCAAGATACAGTATCCAATTTCATAAGAAGACGCCGTTGGAACTACATCGGCCATGTACTCAGAATGGACAAGTCAAGACTCCCCTACCAAGCCCTCATATGGTCACCAGTAGGGAAAAGAAAACGGGGAAGACCAAGAGAGACCCTGCGTAGAACCATCATTAGAGAAGGCTCATTCAATGGCCAAGTAAATATCCAAGATCTAGAACAGGTAGCAGCGAACCGCCAAGCATGGAGAGACAGGACTTCTGCCCTATGCGCCGCCTTAGGCTCAAGAGGAAAGACTAACTAACTATAAGGCAAAATATTGAATGTAAAACTTGCCCAGGAATCACAAACAGCCAAGAAATGCAGGTGTTGACTGCTACGTCCTGCATATGATATGCTAATCATTTTTAAAAAAATACATCTTCCGCCTGTTGTTATTACTTTATTAAAGTACCCAAAATGTCGCATTTTGTTATTAAAGTACCCAAATGTCGCATTTTGTTATTAAAGTACCCAAATGTCGCATTTTGTTATTAAAGTACCCAAAAATGTTGCTTCAGACTCTTTTTGATGTGGCATTTTGAAAGACATGTTTTTGTAAGTACAATTACTTCTAGTAATCAGACTAGAATCACTTGTTTCATTTTTTTATTGCAATCACATCTATCATATCTTGTGTCTTTCGTTATCAGCGACAAAAACAATGTTCGTTTAACTTGGATAATTTGCCTGTTTTGTTTCATTTATGACCGATCCCATTATCTTCCAAGTGTTTAATTGACGACCCGTGTGAACGTAGCCGATAAGTTTCGTGTTCATACTCATCCGACAGCATTGTGGCGTTCGTCAACATGTGAGAAAACCAAGCTTGTTTTAAATAACAGTCTTTGTCCTATATATAATGTTTTAGCATATAAATAAACTTGGTAATAGTAATTAGCTGTCATAATTGTATTGTCACATTTTAATAAATCACAAGGGAAATGTGTAGTGAGAATTTCTGCTAACTTGGATCGATGGTCTCTGATCAAGATCATCATCATGCATCATTCTCAGATTCTAATCCGGATCGCTACTACTAGAATTTAATTTAGATGCTACTGCTACAAACTAACAAACCAAGAAGTCTGATTCCTGAAATACTTTCTTTACTTTAAAATAAAATACATGAAAACGGCGTTGATAAGATTAAAACAGCGCTCACATCGATATTATTAATTTAACTACAGACGGTTGTTTCAGTTTAGTTAGACCAGCTGCTGGTGTTAAGTTCTGTTACAATTCAGGACGAAGACGTCTTCCGGCTCACTGACTGCTCACGCAATGACTAGAGTCTGAATCACTTTGTGAAATCCACTTTGGAAAGTCTTGCCTCCTGTTATTTTGTCTTTGTTTTCATTCAGTAGCATATCCTTTGCAGAACCTCGCTCCCATAAACAACCTTATGATCACAAGCAAGATGTCCCGCGTCCGATACACCCATCTGGAGATCAGCCGCCACATCCTGCACTCATCTTCTCTTTGGCCTTGTCTCCCTCCCTTCCCAGGCATATACCGCTCCATTATTGTTCTCTCTAAACTTTCATGATGTTTCAAGTGACCAAAATATTTTAATTTTCTTTGTTTTATCGTCTTTAGTAGCCAACCTTCTTCAATATTCAACTCTTGTCATATGGATGCATTTGATCTTTTCTTTATTCAAGATATTCTTATACTGTTAAAAAAAAAAAAATGCAACATTTTTGGTGTTACTTTTATAAAAGATATTCGTTGATTGGACATCAGTCAACCTATCGACTGTGTCCATCTGGTCATTAACTTCTTGTGGTTACCTGAATTGTACTCACCTCATGGTTCATGAGGTCATGAAAGAGGTCAAGGTTAAACATTTTTGACAGTAACACGTGACTGTTCATGATAATCCAGTGAAACTTACTGAACACAAAACTCTTTGACCATATCATTGAATCCCTACAAAAGATTGACGCTCCTTGAATAAATTCAGTTGAAAATTCAATGCGCAAGTACAGCTCATCTCAATACAGAACGACTCATCATTTTTTGAAGTTTACAGGCTGGACAGTCACAAAGAGTAGTAGCCAGAGAATTTAATATGGTTAGAAGCACCATTAGTCGCCTTTGGAGGCGATTTCAAGAAACTGGCTCAGTGGCAGACCGGCCGCGCAGTGGAAGACCTAGAATCACAACTGCTGCTGAAGACCACTTCATACGGCTGTGTCACCTTAGGAATCGATTTGCATCTGTCTCCTCCACAGTCCAGTCAATGCCAGAAGCTCATCGAATTTAAGATCAAACGGTCAGGAACCGACTGCACGACGCTGGTCTTTGGGCTAGAAGACCCTACAGAGGTTCTGTTCTTACGGACCGACATCGCCAGAACTGACTGCAGTGGGCGAATCAGCATCTTCAATAAAATGTTGGTACAAGTTTGAAAATGAAACTGCAATAATGTTGCGTTTCTTTTTTTGAACAGTATAGAACCTGTCTATAACATTTATATCCATGTAGGTCTCACAGGCATATGTTGCAATGGGAAAGATACATGCTCTTAAAAATCTAATTTTTGTAAGTCTTTCTGTCCCACGCCACAATTTATTCTGGTTTAGTTTTTGAAGAGTATCCATCCATCATGTGCCATGCCGGTAAGCGTGGGCGGTCATGTTCTGCCATCTCACTCGATCACCAGAGTCATGGATCAGCTCCGTGTTTCTGTCTCGACCATGCCACAAGGCCAAGCCATCCAGGTACTTGCTTCTAGGTCTTTCCCTTGGTCTGTTCCCCTCGATCTTACCAGTTGTCACCAAATTCTCCAATCCATTTCTTCTCATAACATGCCCAAAGAATTTTGACTGTCTACGTCTAATTTCTCTAATCAATTTACGATCTTCATTTGTTTCTTGAAGGACTTGTTCATTGGTCTTTCTGGCTGTCCATAGTATTCTTTGCATTTTCCTCAGAAACCACATCTCTACAGCCATCAGATGTTTTTCAGCCTGACTGCTCATTGTTCACGCTTCACATCCATATAAAAGTACAGGTTCTATGTAGCATCTCAACACTCTCTTTCTCGTTTCAATTGACATCTTTTTATTGGTCAATATGTTTTTCATCTTGCTAAAGGCTACTTTTGCCATGGCGATTCTTGTTCTAATCTCCTCAAGGCATCTCCCATCAGATGTTATTACTGTTCCGAGATAATTGTACCTACTCACTTGTTGAAGAATATTCCCATCTACTTGTATATTACATTGTGGTATTACGTCCTTCCTAGTGACGACCATAATCTGTGTCTTTTTACAATTTAATTCTAACCCTAGTTGTTCACTGTGTGTAACAATCGCATCTACTAAATTTTGCAGGTCCTGTTCATTGTCTGCAATCAAGACTGTATCATCTGCATATCTAATGTTATTGATGCATCGTCCCCCAATGTTGATTCCTTCCATATCTTCAATATTTCTGAAAATACTTTCACTGTACAGGGAAAACAGATCTGGAGACATTACAAATCCCTGTCTCACACCCCTTTTAATAGGCTGATATTGGCTTACTTCATTATCAACTCTTATGCAGCTTGTTGTTTCCAATATATGTTTTTTACAAGTCTAAGATCTTTTCCATCAATTTGTAGATCTTCAAGCATCCTTATCATGTTGACATGTCTCACTTTATCAAAAGCCTTTGTGTAGTCAATAAAGCAAAGGTGTAGATCTTTGTTTACTTCTATAGAACGTTCGATTATGGTTCTCAGTATATACACAGCATTTACTGTACCCTTGCCTTCCACAAACCCACATTGTTCTTCTCCTATTTCAGGTTGTATTTTCCTCCTAACTCTTTGCATGATAATTCTTAGCAAAATCTTTGTGATGTGACTCATTATACTAATTGTTCGATGTTGATCACATTCCAAGGCTCCCGATTTCTTTGGGATTGCAATAAATACAGAATTACATAACTCCTGAGGTATATTTCCAGTATCATATATTGTATTAAGCAGACTGGTAACTTTATCTATTCCATATTCTTCTAAAGCATTAATCATTTCTGTTGTGACGCTGTCTGAACCGGGGGTCTTGCCAGATTTCATGTGGTTAAGAGCATTCTGAACCTCCATCTTCAAAATTGCTGGTCCTTCATTATTATTTTGAACATTATACTGTTCGTCTCTGTTATCGTCATAAAGGTTTTTCACGTAATCTGACCATTCATGTAAGATCTGATCTTTTTCTATTATGACTCTTCCATCTTTTGTCTTTAGGCAGCCTGCTGATGTACGTGTTCTTTGATTAGTAAGCTCCTGAATTCTTTTGTGTATTAGTTTCGCATTATTACTGTTGTGTTGTTTTTCAATTCCTCTGCAATTTTTCTCAAGCCATGTTTCTTTTGCCTCCTTACATAAGGTTCTGACTTTTCTGTGAATTTCTTCATATTTGGCAGGATTATTTTTGTTCTGTCTTCTTGTTTCCATTAGTTGATGAACGAAGAAGAAGAAGAAGAAGTTTCCATTAGTTGTAAAATTTCTTCAGTCATCCATGTCTTACGGCCCACTTTCTTTACTTTTGGAACAGTTTTTTCTGCTGCACAACTGATTGAATTCTTCATCATTTCCCATTGATCATCTACATCTTGAAATAGGATCTCTAGATCAGACAATATATCAAATTTGTTCTTTACTTCTATGTTAAAATTATCTTGTATTTCTTTGTCAGTTTTCAATTTGCACAAGTCATATTTAGGGTTTCCTGCTGTATACTTGACTTTCTTTAACTTTACCCTCAATGTGCCTGTAATTAATCTGTGATCACTGTAACAGTCTGCATTTGGAACGCATTTCGAAACCTTTTGCTAATCAGGATGTAATCTATCTGGTTTTTAATCCTGCTGTCTGGACTCCTCCATGTCCATAATCTTCTAGGGTGCTGTTTAAACCAGGTGTTTCCTACAACCATTTCTTGTTCTTTTGCCCATTCTACAAGTCTGTATCCTCTTTCATTTCTCTCTCCCAAACCATGGTTGCCTACACTGCATCCATCGCCTTGCTGTCCTATTTTTGCGTTGAAATCACCCATTATGATATTTATTTCTGATTTTTTGCAGTTCTTCAAAGCAGACTCCATGTCAATATAAAATTCCTCTATGCTTTCTTCACTGCATTCACTTGTTGGGGCATATACTTGAATGACATTTATTTTAAAAGGTCTTCCATTTAAATTTACTAATAGGACTCTGTCTGACACAGCCTGATATCCTTTGACAGAATTTGATGTTTGCTTATCTAATATAATGGCTACACCTCTTTGCTGTTCTTCTCCCCCAGAGCAAATAATCTTACAATCCTCTCCTGTCCTTATCCCTGCTCCTTTCCATCTCATCTTTGAAGAGTATACATCTGCATAATAACTATCTAGTCAAGATTGCTAGACATTCTTTATAAGATGGTCACTATTTTGTTGAGTAAATGTCCTCTGTGAAATTATTAACCCTTTACAGGGCATACTCTTGTCCGTTTTCTAGCCCTGAACGGGCAAGATTTTTTCAGGTTCGGTAAAATTTCGGGTCGCGTTAGTAAAAACATCACAAATAAGGTGTTAGTCAACCGATTTTAGTTAAATAAACAACACAATGAAGGGAAAAGCGTGCAGAATATGTTACTCACGTGATTGTTGTCGGTAATCCATATATGAACACAAATATTTACGAAATATGGCATGTTGTTTGTGATTTTCCGTCATCTATATGGCAATTTTCAAACACATTGTCAGAATCATAATCACTTTCATTAAAGTCCGACTCAGACTGCTGATAATGCAAAGTAACGCTTTGCACTGATATCTAGCGCCGATTAATAGTCAACTTCGTGCCCTTTAATGTCATTTAAATTGAACCTAGCGAAATCTTGGCTATCACTTGAAGAATCGCCAAAATCCATTTTGTAAAACAGCGTAAAATTCCCAAAAACTATCAAAAATTTTCCGTAAAAGTCCGTTCAAATTCATACTATTACGTTTACAAATGGCGGCCACGTTGTCAAGCTGTTGGCGAAAGCGAAAGTAGCCGTCGGAAGTGTCGGAAAGCCGAGAGATCGCGTTTTTACAATGCATAATAGTATCGGACGCTACGATCGTTTTATGGCATCGGCCGGAATTGGCCGCTGTGACCCGTAAAGGGTTAAAACAAACTGAGACAAGAACTCAACACTGAATCAAACTTTGATACTCACCTGATCGATAATTGAACACAGAGCTTCCAGATTGTTAATCAATCAATAGCTCATGAAAGTTTGCACATCAATTATCATATAATAATATATTTGGTGAATTAGGTTTACAGACAGTCAATCTGTTAACAGATTATATAGATATAGAAGAAAACAACAACAAAGGCTGGTTTGGTAAGGTTTGGTCAGTGGCAAGGGTAGAAAACAACTGAATGTATTTCAAGACCAAGCCCCTTTTCTCAGGAGCCAACAAATTTGTTTTTACAAGTAAAAAGACAAGTTAGTTAACATGTCTTTCACAGCATGTCACAATCAACCCCAGCATTTTTTGCTGTTTGTGATTTACCAGGCAAGTTTACATTTAGTAGTTTGCCATTGCTTTCTGAATGGCTGATGCTCATATCATTGTTAAAAATCAACACAAGGGGGTCTGCTTCCAAATCGCCTGCAGCTGATTTAGCATGCAGTATGTGGGATGGTCAATTGTATTTACCACCCCTTTACCAAGAACATGATTGGAAAATTCAGGCAGTAGGTAAACAAAATTGAGGGGGCTTGGCAACCAGTGCCGTGGATTTTTCTTTTTCTGATCAAAGGAATAACTTAAACTCTCTTAGAGAGCACTGACTGTACTTGTCACCAATCATTGTCCACAGCTGTACCAAATTCCCTGGTGACGTAAAAATAAATGCCAAAAGACTACATTCACTTGGTGTTCATGCAGTACTGTTGCCAGCTCCATTGTTTTATTCTCAAACCCTGCTATATTTTGCTAGAGGATATTGATATTCCCTGAGCTCATTTTACACATGGAGCAGG
The DNA here is from genome assembly GCA_014155875.1 of Cepaea nemoralis. Classification (NCBI taxonomy): domain Eukaryota; kingdom Metazoa; phylum Mollusca; class Gastropoda; order Stylommatophora; family Helicidae; genus Cepaea; species Cepaea nemoralis. Next base: position 30,051 of record JACEFZ010013252.1, read on the forward strand.
GGCTGGTAATCATGGCGATGCCAAGCTGTATCGATATTGTCTGACTGGCATGGAAGATATTAGGTTTGCACTTCAGGCGTCTTCATCTCAAAGGGTATAACAGAATTCTTTATCTGTGACCTCTGAGTCATAAGTTTGGTACTCCTCTATTTAGCTCAGAAGGTCACTGTTTAGGGGTTAAACTGAACTGACATAGATGCATTTCATACTGGTTAAGGACACTCATGTGCAGGTCTCATTTCTCAATTCAGAACGTTCACCGGCCGTATCACGTCTTGTATTATTTGCCATCATGCTTTCCTCAATTCTTCAGTACTCCATTTCCAGTAGACCTGATGGCTTCACCATCAATTCAGAAATCACACGCTAGACAGTCCCGACATTAAGTTCAATGCTGGGTCACATTGTGTTTTTGCTGCAGCTGGGACATTGAGCACGGAGTCAGTCCTGAGTATTACCATTGTTTTTGCCTTTCAGTATTGTAAGGAATAGACCAGGAAAGATCATAGTCGAGTGTCATTAAGTTATAAGAAGTATTAAACTTACAAGTGGGATTTGAGTTGGTGCAGGCCACTTGTCTGTGGGTATTCTTCTTCCGCCCTTTATTTCCTATTGGGGTGCTAGGACCTCAACCAAACCATGCCAGGCTGTCCTATCTTTTGCTATCTCCTACTGTGCCTTTGCCTTAAGGGAGCCACAAGCTGCTCCTAACCTGGGTATACCTGCTGAGCACTCAAAAAATGCACCCAGTGCAAACTGAGAATAGCGTCATGGACACACTTGTACAGGAAAGGCCATATGCTAGAAGCTGACTATCAAAAGCAGAACAGTAGATTCTACTGCCTCTATTGCTCCTTGGATTCGACAGGCTGTTAACTTGCACATCAGCATCTTTTTATGTAAATGACATGCCGGGGCCTCGATCCTATTGGACCCCCCTGAAATAGATAAGACTTTAAAGTTCTCTATGGCCGTTTGAAACTCATTAGCCTTTCATTTCCATCGATACCACATTAGGTTGGAATTCACCGTAGAATTATATCATAAAGGTGCAGCCTGGGTCGACGTTCACTGTAGAATTAGATCATCAAAGCCCAGTCAGGGTGGCATTCACTGTAGAATTATATCATCAAAGCATAGTCCTTATTCTGTCACAAATAAGTCTAATGCATTATTCTGTCACAAATAAGACTAACTGCTGAAACATGTATACACACAACTTTTGTTGTGAGTATTAGCATGTGAATTCTCATACAAAACTGCAACCGTGATCAGAATAAGAACATGTCAAAAGGTGTGAAGCCATAGAAGAGCGCTATGCAGGGGCCAGGCAAGAACCAACACAGAATGTGTTGTCAGCCGCTACACACTGAGAAAGATGCTGAGGAAGGGATCCGAGCATTTATGGACTGAATGGTTTGATGTGCAAGTGTTGATATTCTGATGTCTAACTATCTAACTTGGTGCACGGTAAGGCAGATGTGGTCAGGGCATTTTGAGATCATGTATATAGTGTGGAAGAACTCATACCCCATCATTGCCTGGAGAGAATTGTGTGTCAGAGAGTGACCTGAGGATCTGGCCGACACTCAGTGCTCTGAGGAAAGGCCACACTGACACATAATTAGACTGCAGCTGGTACAATTAGTATTTGGACTCTTCACTCGTTGTTGATGATGAAGATACGGACATGAGAATATCCAGAGTGTTGTGATATCAGGTCTTGACTCAACTCAACTGTCAATTTTTCTATCCAACTAGCATGTGTAATACAACATAGCATTAATTTCAGACATGTCCTTTTGTGACTACCACTATAAGTTTAATTAATATTTACACTCATTAATTTCTTATTTTGCAGTTGAATTTTTTTCACATTCCGAGGAAGAAATCAGCGAGAGAGCAAGATGTCTGATGATTGGGGGGATTTAATTACCCAGCAGGAGCAAGGGCTCACATCCAAGGTTTGTTGTTTGTTGTATCCAACATCCAAGGTTTGTTATTTATTGTGCCCAACATCCAAGGTTTGTTATTTATTGTGCCCAACATCCAAGGTTTGTTATTTGTTGTGACCAACATCCAAGGTTTGTTGCCCCGGGAAGGTTAACCCGGTCAACAAATGCCCACAGAAGTCGGATGTGTTGGCCTAATGGCGCAAGAATGCTCTGCTGTAAACAGGTACAACACAATCACATCCGGGGGAAAAACTCCGGATGAACGCAGCATCCAAGGTTTGTTGTTTATTTTGCCTAACATCTAAGGTTTGTTATTTGTTGTGCCCAACATCTAAGGTTTGTCATTTGTTGTGCCCAACATCCAAGGTTTGTTATTTGTTGTGCCCAACATCTAAGATTTGTTATTTGTTGTGCCCAACATCTAAGGTTTATTAAATGTCTTGCCCAACATCCAAGGTTTGTTTGTTTTGCCCAACATCCAAGGTTTGTTAACTGTTTTGCCCAACACTTCTACATTGTAGTAAGGTAAAAGTAATCCGGTGGACAGCATTTTGCTAGTTGTCTCTAGTTTCTCAGGCTTTCTGGTTGTCTTCCCATTTTATGAGATGAATACAGGTTCACATCTGTGCAGAAAATGTAATGAGAAATGTCAGAATTTATTAAATATGTGACAGTTTTGATTCAGTCGTTCATTTTCATTCATGTAGAATTTCGCGATCGTCATGACCAGCCAACGCTTTTCTGTCCCTGGCCAGCTCTCTTAGCTTGTGCACTCTCATGTCCGTATCCATCTTTGTGCTGGGAGCAGCAGTGTCTAGATGTTTGATTTCCGGTGGGACATATCAAATTTTTAAAAAAAAACTGACCTGAACTCCCAGGTCGACCCAGTCTAAAATGGGTCAGAGAAAATGTCTAGGAAGTAAAGGGCCCCAGCGAGATACTGACCGCAACACCCACTGAGTGCCAGTTACGTCAATAAAAAATATGAGTCGAGCACCATATGTCCAGTGTAACTTAAGGCATGTAAAATGGCCCTTTACTTTACTTTACTTTACATTACATTTACTTTACATCAACTTTACATTACTTTACTTTACTATCTTCATGCTGTCTCTTCTTCCAGAACCACGCCTTCCACCATTTTTCTTTCAAAGTCATTGCAGCGTTAAATCTAGTCAAAGAATTTTAATTTCCTAGTCATGATGCTGTTAGTGTTAGGGTTCATGATGCTGTTAGTGTTAGGGTTCATGATGCTGTTAGTGTTAGGGTTCATGATGCTGTTAGTGTTAGGGTTCATGATGCTGTTAGTGTTAGGGTTCATGATGCTGTTAGTGTTAGGGTTGCAGTTTTCTTCCATGTTCAGATCTGGGAGAATGTCAGTGTTTTTCTTCTTCTTCAGAAATGGAAATATTGTTGCCTTATTTAAAGCTACAGTGGTTTAGAAAGAACAATAATGGACGGCATGGTTCCTGGAAGACGAGACTGGGGTCTACCAACACAGAGGTGCACACAGGACATTACAGACATCACTGGCAGGGGTGTTATCTAGATTGACATGTTCATGTTCACTAGACCGATGCATTGATATTTTCTAGGTTGTTGCACTGATTTTCTTTAGATTGTGTCCATTGTCTCTGGATTACCATGTTAATGATCTCTAGATCAGTTGTTCTCAACCTTTTTTGGCCCATGCACCCTTTCACCAATATGTCACAATGTCATTACTCCCTTTCTAGCGAACAAAAGACCCCCCTTTTTTTTTCTCTCCAAAATTGTCAGTCTCAAAAGGTGCATTCAAAATAACATTAGTTTAATACTAAAAGTCCTTATTTTCTTCCATATTTGTACATAACTTTTACATGCATAGATTAATTTTATAGTGTAGTAAAACGTCAAAGAATTTTCACTTAATACACTCGACACCAGAATGCCAGAACATTGTGCTTCATCAAACAAAACACTCACTAGAAAACCAGGATATTGTGCCTGAAGCCATTTTGAGTCTGCCAATCTGTGGTCTTAATTCTATAGATTGTGTCCATTGTCTCTGAATTAATATGTTAATGTTTTCTAGACTGATGCATTGATATTTTCTTTAGGTTGTGATCATTATCTCTGGGTTAACATGTTAATATTCTCTAGACTCTAGACTGATGCATTGATATTTTCTTTAGGTTGTGATCATTATCCTCTGGGTCAACATGTTAATGTTCTCTAGACTGGTGCATTTATATTTTCTCTAGATTGTGATCATTATCTCTGGGTTAACATGTTAATATTCTCTAGACTGGTGCATTGATATTTTCTCTAGATTGTGATCATTGTCTCTGAATTAACATGTTAATATTCTCTAGACTGATGCATTGATATTTTCTCTAGATTGTGTTCATTGTCTCTTAGAGGAAAGGCGAGATGCACATATAATCAGATTACTACTGGTACTATTGGGGTTGGAACTCTTCGCTGGCTTCTGAGGATGGGGACGGAGCGCTTATGGGAATGCCCCGAATGCTGTGATGTCGGTTCCTAAATCAATCAATCAATCAAACCATCATTGTCTCTGAATTAACATGTTAATATTCTCTAGATTGATGCACTGGTTTTCTCTAGTTGATGCATTGATATTTTCTTTAGATTGTGTCCAATGTCTATAAATTAGTATGTTTAATTCTCTCTAGATTGATATGTTGATTTTCTCTAGATTGGTGTGCTGATATTTTTCTATCTTGGTGCATTGATTTCTGCTAACTTGATGCATTGATTTCCGCTAGCTTGATACATTGATTTCCTCTAGCTTGATACACTGATTTCCTCCAGCTTGATCCATTGATTATCTCTAGCTTGATACATTGATTTCCTATAGATTGATACATTGATTTCCTCTAGCTTGATGCATTAATTTCCTCCAGCTTGATGCATTGATTTCCTCTAGATTGACGCATTGAATATTAAAAAAGATGATACCCCCACTGAAACCCCTGCAGAAACCCCTGCAAAACCTGCTGCAGAAAGCAATGACAAAAATGATACTGCACCAACAGAAAGTGCTTCCACAGTTTCTGGTGATGCGCCTGCAGAAGATCAAACTGAGAAAGCCAAAGATGGAGATGAAAAAGGTGAGTTTAGCTGGAGGAGTGTACATTAAGCAGCAAAACATCATATTGTAGAAGTATGTGTTCTTTCTTTCTTCTGTCACAAGGTCTCAGCCTGTCACAAGGTCTCAGCCTTTGGCAAGGTCTCCTCAACCTGTCATAAGGTCACAACCTGTCACAAGGTCTCAGCCTGTCACAAGGTTTCAACCTGTCGCAAGATCTCAGTCTGTTGCAAGGTCTCAACCTGTCGCAAGATCTCAGTCTGTTGCAAGGTCCCAACCTATCACATGGTCTCATCCTATCACAAGGTCTCTATCTGTCACCAGTTCCCTAGCCTCATACATTTTCATGCCCAGTGTGTTTTAATGTCCTCTGTCCACTTTTGTGCCTCTTCTTCCATGCATTAGCTGATGATGTTTTGCACATAGTGTTGTAGAAATAAAGTTGGCCTGGCTAACTTCATCTTTTGGGCTTCCTTGTGCCTTCCGTACAGATGTGTTATTCTCGTTTTGTTTTTTGCTGTTATTCTTATTATTATGTTATCACTTTTTATATGCAAAGCAAATGAAATTATTGTTATAATTTAGTGGTGTCATAATTTATTGATATCATAAATTGAAACAGACAGTCACTGGAACGTTTGTACCTACACTTTGACCCTCAGATTCTGATTGATTGATGTGAGCAACTATTCATTATTTTAAACATCAAAAGCCTGCCTTTCTTTAGCTATGGTGGCCATGTTGTATGCTAATAATAGAAGGTTTAGAATGTTGACAAATCAATTATCTATTCATGGCAAAAGAAAGAGAGGAAGACCTAGAATTATATAGGGCAGAGAAGCAGAAAGAGAAATAATATGTGGAGATCACTGACGGAGCTGCAAGGGATAGCTAAGGATATGAGGGCTTGGGATGAGTTGGTTGAAAGCCCCTGGTAAAGTGGGAGGTACAGGATATGAGGGCTTGGGGTGAGTTGGTTAAAGCCCATAAAAAGTGGGAGGTACAGGATATGAGGGCTTGGGGTGAGTTGGTTAAAGGCCCCTGTAAAGTGGGAGATATAGGATATGAGGGTTTGGGGTGAGTTGGTTAAAGGCCCCTGTAAAGTGGGAGGTGAAAGATATGAGGGCTTGGGGTGAGTTGGTTAAAGGCCCCTGTAAAGTGGGAGGTAAAAGATATGAGGGCTTGGGGTGAGTTGGTTAAAGGCCCCTGTAAAGTGGGAGATATAGGATATGAGGGTTTGGGGTGAGTTGGTTAAAGGCCCCTGTAAAGTGGGAGGTGAAAGATATGAGGACTTGGGGTGAGTTGGTTAAAGGCCCCTGTAAAGTGGGAGGTAAAAGATATGAGGGCTTGGGGTGAGTTGGTTAAAGGCCCCTGTAAAGTGGGAGGTAAAAGATATAAGGGCTTGGGGTGAGTTGGTTAAAGGCCCCTGTAAAGTAGGAGGTAAAGGATATGAGGGCTTGGGGTGAGTTGGTTAAAGGCCCCTGTAAAGTGGGAGGTAAAGGATATGAGGGCTTGGGGTGAGTTGGTTAAAGGCCCCTGTAAAGTGGGAGGTAAAAGATATGAGGGCTTGGGGTGAGTTGGTTAAAGGCCCCTGTAAAGTAGGAGGTAAAGGATATGAGGGCTTGGGGTGAGTTGGTTAAAGGCCCCTGTAAAGTGGGAGGTAAAAGATATGAGGGCTTGGGGTGAGTTGGTTAAAGGCCCCTGTAAAGTGGGAGGTAAAAGATATAAGGGCTTGGGGTGAGTTGGTTAAAGGCCCCTGTAAAGTGGGAGATATAGGATATGAGGGTTTGGGTGAGTTGGTTAAAGGCCCCTGTAAAGTGGGAGATATAGGATATGAGGGTTTGGGGTGAGTTGGTTAAAGGCCCCTGTAAAGTGGGAGGTAAAAGATATGAGGGCTTAGGGTGAGTTGGTTAAAGGCCCATGTAAAGTGGGAGGTAAAAGATATGAGGGCTTGGGGTGAGTTGGTTAAAGGCCCCTGTAAAGTGGGAGGTGAAAGATATGAGGGCTTGGGGTGAGTTGGTTAAAGGCCCCTTTAAAGTGGGAGGTAAAAGATATAAGGGCTTGGGGTGAGTTGGTTAAAGGCCCCTGTAAAGTGGGAGGTAGAGGATGTGAAGGCTTGGGGTGAGTTGGTTAAAGGACCATGTAAAGTGGGAGGTAAAAGATATGAGGGCTTGGGGTGAGTTGGTTAAAGGCCCCTGTAAAGTGGGAGATATAGGATATGAGGGCTTGGGGTGAGTTGGTTAAAGGCCCCTGTAAAGTGGGAGATATAGGATATGAGGGCTTGGGGTGAGTTGGTTAAAGGCCCCTGTAAAGTGGGAGGTGAAAGATATGAGGGCTTGGGGTGAGTTGGTTAAAGGCCCCTGTAAAGTGGGAGATACAGGATATGAGGGCTTGGGGTGAATTGGTTACAGGTCCATGTAAAGTGGGAAGTAAAAGATGAGGGCTTGGGGTGAGTTGGTTAAAGGCCCATGTAAAGTGGGAGGTAAAAGATATGAGGGCTTAGGGTGAGTTGGTTAAAGGCCCCTGTAAAGTGGGAGGTGAAAGATATGAGGGCTTGGGGTGAGTTGGTTAAAGGTCCCTGTAAAGTGGGAGGTGAAAGATATGAGGGCTTGGGGTGAGTTGGTTAAAGGCCCATGTAAAGTGGGAGGTAAAAGATATGAGGGCTTAGGGTGAGTTGGTTAAAGGCCCCTGTAAAGTGGGAGGTGAAAGATAAGAGGGCTTGGGGTGAGTTGGTTACAGGTCCATGTAAAGTGGGAGGTAAAAGATATGAGGGCTTAGGGTGAGTTGGTTAAAGGCCCCTGTAAAGTGGGAGGTGAAAGATAAGAGGGCTTGGGGTGAGTTGGTTACAGGTCCATGTAAAGTGGGAGGTAAAAGATATGAGGGCTTAGGGTGAGTTGGTTAAAGGCCCCTGTAAAGTGGGAGGTAAAAGATATAAGGGCTTGGGGTGAGTTGGTTAAAGGCCCCTGTAAAGTGGGAGATATAGGATATGAGGGTTTGGGGTGAGTTGGTTAAAGGCCCCTGTAAAGTGGGAGGTAAAAGATATGAGGGCTTAGGGTGAGTTGGTTAAAGGCCCCTGTAAAGTGGGAGGTAAAAGATATAAGGGCTTAGGGTGAGTTGGTTAAAGGCCCCTGTAAAGTGGGAGGTAAAAGATATGAGGGTTTGGGGTGAGTTGGTTAAAGGCCCCTGTAAAGTGGGAGGTAAAAGATATGAGGGCTTAGGGTGAGTTGGTTAAAGGCCCCTGTAAAGTGGGAGGTAAAAGATATGAGGGCTTAGGTTGAGTTGGTTAAAGGCCCCTGTAAAGTGGGAGGTAAAAGATATAAGGGCTTGGGGTGAGTTGGTTAAAGGCCCCTGTAAAGTGGGAGATATAGGATATGAGGGTTTGGGATGAGTTGGTTAAAGGCCCCTGTAAAGTGGGAGGTGAAAGATATGAGGGCTTGGGGTGAGTTGGTTAAAGGCCCCTTTAAAGTGGGAGGTAAAAGATATAAGGGCTTGGGGTGAGTTGGTTAAAGGCCCCTGTAAAGTGGGAGGTAGAGGATGTGAAGGCTTGGGGTGAGTTGGTTAAAGGACCATGTAAAGTGGGAGGTAAAAGATACGAGGGCTTGGGGTGAGTTGGTTAAAGGCCCCTGTAAAGTGGGAGATATAGGATATGAGGGCTTGGGGTGAGTTGGTTAAAGGCCCCTGTAAAGTGGGAGATATAGGATATGAGGGCTTGGGGTGAGTTGGTTAAAGGCCCCTGTAAAGTGGGAGGTGAAAGATATGAGGGCTTGGGGTGAGTTGGTTAAAGGCCCCTGTAAAGTGGGAGATACAGGATATGAGGGCTTGGGGTGAGTTGGTTACAGGTCCATGTAAAGTGGGAAGTAAAAGATGAGGGCTTGGGGTGAGTTGGTTAAAGGCCCATGTAAAGTGGGAGGTAAAAGATATGAGGGCTTAGGGTGAGTTGGTTAAAGGCCCCTGTAAAGTGGGAGGTGAAAGATATGAGGGCTTGGGGTGAGTTGGTTACAGGTCTATGTAAAGTGGGAGGTAAAAGATATGAGGGCTTGGGGTGAGTTGGTTAAAGGCCCATGTAAAGTGGGAGGTAAAAGATATGAGGGCTTGGGGTGAGTTGGTTAAAGGCCCATGTAAAGTGGAAGGTAAAAGATATGAGGGCTTGGGGTGAGTTGGTTAAAGGTCCCTGTAAAGTGGGAGGTGAAAGATATGAGGGCTTGGGGTGAGTTGTTTAAAGGCCCATGTAAAGTGGGAGGTAAAAGATATGAGGGCTTAGGGTGAGTTGGTTAAAGGCCCCTGTAAAGTGGGAGGTGAAAGATAAGAGGGCTTGGGGTGAGTTGGTTACAGGTCCATGTAAAGTGGTAGGTAAAAGATATGAGGGCTTGGGGTGAGTTGGTTAAAGGCCCCTGTAAAGTGGGTGGTAGAGGATATGAAGGCCCCTTGCCCCAGTCGAAGTAAAGTAAGAAATAAGAAGACATTATCTATGTATTGCAGTGGTGATAAAGCTTTACATTAAGATGTTCACAAGGGAGGTCAGCATGGCCGAATGGATAAGAGTGCCTATTCTTAAACATCCGGTGTTGCTGAGCTAGCGGGTTCAACCCCCACACCGGTCACTTGGACTGAAATGTTGATTTCCTCGTCATTGACTTGGGGACGTAAAGTACAATCTTTTGTTGATAACCTATCTTCCTTCACAGAGACAACTAAGGGTGATATATCCCTTTTGCAGAAGCTTCTTCACTCAGGTCTTGTAAATTCAAAGTCCGACATTGAGGTTCTTAGAAAAGATCCGTCGTCACCACTGCACTCAGCCAAATCATTTGAGGCTCTGCATTTGTAAGATATTTGTATATTTATTTGTTTGTCATCATCATCATCATCATCATCATCATCATCATCAATCAGCTAAAGGGTGGTATTGAAGTAGTCTGACCATGTCACTTCCTCTTCCTGTTTGAAGCAACAGAAGAACACTTTGCAGCTCTGCATATCTGAGTCCAGATTTTCTTGCATGCTTGTGTGTTGTAGCTTCTTTGTTGTTGTCTCTTTTCTTTCTACCTAGTTGTTGCTGTTCAGTTTTTCCAGTGGTATTTCAAGTATTTTAAATTTCATCTGTGTCTTATGTTTTGATAGTTTAATTTTTTGTATACTTTTCATTTGTTGTACATTTGCCCCACTGTCTTTAAATTGTTCATTTGATCTTTTTTCTGTCCAACTGACTTCCTTGAAAGAAATACCACAGTGTAATTAACAAGTAAATGGGAATATTCTTAAACAAGTGAATCAGTATAACAATCTCGGAACAATCATAACATCTGATGGGAGATGCCTTGAAGAGATTAGAATGAGAGTCACTATGGCAAATGTTGCCTTTTGCAGGAAGGTAAACATACTGACCAATAAAAAGATGTCATTTGCAATAAGAAAGAGAATTTTGAAGTGCAACATAGAACCTGTATGGATGTGAAGCGTTTGCAATAAGCAGACAAGCTGGAAAACATCTAATGGCTGTGGAAATGTGGTTTCTGAGGAAAATGCAAACAATACCACGAACAGACAGAAAAACCAGTGAGCAAGTCCTACAAGAAATGAATGAAAATCGTAAACTGATTAGATAAATTACATGTAGACAGTCAGTATATTTTGGGCATGTTATGAGAATAAATAAATTAGAGAACTTATTGACAACTGGCAGGGTTGAGGGAAACAAAAAACAAGGGGTAGGCAGAGAAATAAATATTTTGATGGCTTGGTCATATGGCATAACCGAGACAAAAACACAGAGCTGATCCACGACTCTGGTGATCATGTGAAATGACAAAACATCACTGCACATACTTACCAGTATGGCACGTGATGATGCTGATGACTCCTTGCATCTGATAATGCACATCTTAACATCTTCCAAGGTGCTCATTCTCAGAGCTGTGTAGTAAAAGATCAAATCAAGCGCCGTCTTCTATGCCTTGAGGCATACCTTCCTGGTGCTCATTCTCAGAGCCGTGCAGTAAAAGATCAAATCAAGGGCCATCTTCTATGCCTTGAGGCATACCTTCCAAGGTGCTCATTCTCAGAGCTGTGTAGTAAAAGATCAAATCAAGGGCCGTCTTCTATGCCTTGAGGCATACCTTCCTGGTGCTCATTCTCAGAGCTGTGTAGTAAAAGATCAAATCAAGAGCCGTCGTCTATGCCTTGAGGCATACCTTCCTGGTGCTCATTCTCAGAGCCGTGCAGTAAAAGATCAAATCAAGAGCCATCTTCTATGCCTTGAGGCATACCTTCCTGGTGCTCATTCTCAGATCCGTGTAGTAAAAGATCAAATCAAGGGCCATCTTCTATGCCTTGAGGCATACCTTCCTGGTGCTCATTCTCAGAGCCGTGCAGTAAAAGATCAAATCAAGGGCCGTCTTCTATGCCTTGAGGCATACCTTCCTGGTGCTCATTCTCAGAGCCGTGTAGTAAAAGATCAAATCAAGGGCCGTCTTCTATGCCTTGAGGCATACCTTCCTGGTGCTCATTCTCAGAGCCGTGCAGTAAAAGATCAAATCAAGGGCCGTCTTCTATGTCTTCAGGCATACCTTCCTGGTGCTCATTCTCAGAGCCGTGTAGTAAAAGATCAAATCAAGGGCCGTCTTCTATGCCATGAGGCATACCTTCCAAGGTGCTCATTCTCAGAGCTGTGTAGTAAAAGATCAAGTCAAGAGCCCTCTTCTATGCCTTGAGGCATACCTTCCAAGGTGCTCATTCTCAGAGCTGTGTAGTAAAAGATCAAATAAAGAGCCCTTTTCTATGCCTTGAGGCATACCTTCCAAGGTGCTCATTCTCAGAGCTGTGTAGTAAAAGATCAAGTCAAGAGCCCTCTTCTATGCCTTGAGGCATACCTTCCAAGGTGCTCGTTCTCAGAGCTGTGTAGTAAAAGATCAAGTCAAGAGCCCTCTTCTATGCCTTGAGGCATACCTTCCAAGGTGCTCGTTCTCAGAGCTGTGTAGTAAAAGATCAAGTCAAGAGCCCTCTTCTATGCCTTGAGGCATACCTTCCAAGGTGCTCGTTCTCAGAGCTGTGTAGTAAAAGATCAAGTCAAGAGCCCTCTTCTATGCCTTGAGGCATACCTTCCAAGGTGCTCGTTCTCAGAGCTGTGTAGTAAAAGATCAAATCAAAGGCCATCTTCTATGCCTTGAGGCATACCTTCCAAGGTGCTCATTCTCAGAGCCGTGTAGTAAAAGATCAAATCAAGAGCTGTCTTCTATGCCTTGAGGCATACCTTCCAAGGTGCTCATTCTCAGGGCCGTGTAGTAAAAGATCAAATCAAGGGCCGTCTTTTATGCCTTGAGGCATACCTTCCAATGTGCTCATTCTCAGATCCGTGTAGTAAAAGATCAAATCAAGGGCCATCTTCTATGCCTTGAGGCATACCTTCCAAGGTGCTCATTCTCAAAGCTGTGTAGTAAAAGATCAAGTCAAGAGCCCTCTTCTATTCAATCAGTGGGTGATGTGATCAGTTTTACTCTGGTTTTCTTTATTTCCCATGATATTCATTGGTACCTATTTTAGGCTGGGTCAACCTGGGAGTCTAGGTCCGTTTTAATAAATCCCCGCCTGGTAGGTCAGCATGGCCGAATGGATATGAACACGTGTTCTTAAACATCCGTTGTGCTGATGCCGAGGTAAAGGGTTCAGCCCCTACACTGGACATTTGGACTAAAATGTTGACCTATTGTCCTTGACTTGGGGACATAAATTACAAGTACCTATGAAGTCGGAGTGGGTTCACTTTATGGCGAGGGATGCCGTTAATAGGGAAAGCTAATCCACACGCAAAATTCACTACTACAAGTAGTATGTATGGACCACGCTAGAGTTTAAAGCGAGTGAGCGCAAAAAATAAATAAATAAATAAATCCCTGCCTCAGTGAAGATTCAAACACATAACCAGAATCCTAGAGAGTTAGCCACTCATTGCATTGCTGCAGATTCCAGATCTGTATAGTGCTGCGGACCAAATGCTTGTAGTGATTTCTTTCCACCGCTCAATATTGATTTACTTGTCATGAGAAATGTTTGATTCTCTTGGTGTTTTTGTTGTGTGTTTGTTGGGTGCTGTGATGTTATATCTGTTTTCATTTAGTTCATTTCTTTGCTTATGTGTCTTGAGTCTGCATATTTGTTCATGTCTATTGAAAACTTTCCATCTAGACTTTAAGTTGTGTTTTGTGTCACTCCATCCTTTTGTTGGCCATGTTCAGATACCTCCTTAAGTTAGCTTTATTTTTTTCTCATGTCTTTGAGTAAATATTATTTTCTTTGTGCTGATGCAGAATGTATTTACTGGTTTTTTGATTCAGAGAAAGTTTGTTAGATATTTATCATCTTCATCATGTGCCATGCCGATATGCATAGGGCGGCCATATTTCCCCCAGCTCACTCCATCACCAGAGCCTTGAGTCAGAGTTTTGTTTACTTTTTAACAAATTATTTAATTGGTGATTCTTAAATGTTTATTACTTGGTATTGCTGCACTCAGTAATTCACACAGGTTTCATAATTTGGTACCCTGGAATCAGTAGTTCGTAAATGTTTCATTACTTGGTATTATGAAGTCAGTAGTTCATAAATGCTTGCATTACATTAGTAATGATACAGTGTTATAATTTGATGCCAGTTCAGCCTGGTGAGAACAACTGTCATTCCAAACATATTGCCCTATCAATTTTAGAACCATTGATATATTTTCACCCCACTCAAACCCCTTACAATTAAAGGACCTGGGTCTCTCTCCTCCATCTTTCCTTTTGACACAACATATTTCAGCTTACACCATCTCATGATGTTTAAGAAAATGTGGGCTGAAAGCATAGTTTCAGTGTGATTGTTGTATCTACCTGAACCAGGAAACCAGAACTGTTGAAAGTATAGTTTCGGTGTGATTGTTGTATCTACTTGAACCAGGAAACCAGAACTGTTGAAAGCATAGTTTCAGTGTGATTGTTGTATCTACTTGAACCAGGAAACCAGAACTGTTGAAAGCATAGTTTCAGTGTGATTATTGCATCTACTTGAACCAGGAAACCAGAACTGTTGAAAGCATAGTTTCAGTGTGATTATTGCATCTACTTGAACCAGGAAACCAGAACTGTTGAAAGCATAGTTTCAGTGTGATTGTTGTATCTACCTGAACCAGGAAACCAGAACTGTTGAAAGCATAGTTTCGGTGTGATTGTTGTATCTACCTGAACCAGGAAACCAGAACTGTTGAAAGCATAGTTTCACTGTGATTATTGCATCTACTTGAACCAGGAAACCAGAACTGTTGAAAGCATAGTTTCAGTGTGATTATTGCATCTACTTGAACCAGGAAACCAGAACTGTTGAAAGCATAGTTTCAGTGTGATTATTGCATCTACTTGAACCAGGAAACTAGAACTGTTGAAAGCATAGTTTCAGTGTGATTGTTGCATCTACTTGAACCAGGAAACCAGAACTGTTGAAAGCATAGTTTCAGTGTGATTATTGCATCTACTTGAACCAGGAAACCAGAACTGTTGAAAGCATAGTTTCAGTGTGATTATTGCATCTACTTGAACCAGGAAACTAGAACTGTTGAAAGCATAGTTTCAGTGTGATTGTTGCATCTACTTGAACCAGGAAACCAGAACTGTTGAAAGCATAGTTTCAGTGTGATTATTGCATCTACTTGAACCAGGAAACCAGAACTGTTGAAAGCATAGTTTCAGTGTGATTATTGCATCTACTTGAACCAGGAAACCAGAACTGTTGAAAGCATAGTTTCAGTGTGATTGTTGCATCTACTTGAACCAGGAAACCAGAACTGTTGAAAGCATAGTTTCAGTGTGATTGTCGTATCTACTTGAACCAGGAAACCAGAACTGTTGAAAGCATAGTTTCGGTGTGATTATTGCATCTACTTGAACCAGGAAACCAGAACTGTTGAAAGCATAGTTTCAGTGTGATTGTTGCATCTACTTGAACCTGGAAACCAGAACTGTTGAAAGCATAGTTTCAGTGTGATTGTTGTATCTACCTGAACCAGGAAACCAGAACTGTTGAAAGCATAGTTTCAGTGTGATTGTTGTATCTACATGAACCAGGAAACCAGAACTGTTGAAAGCATAGTTTCAGTGTGATTGTTGCATCTACTTGAACCAGGAAACCAGAACTGTTGAAAGCATAGTTTCAGTGTGATTGTTGTATCTACTTGAACCAGGAAACCAGAACTGTTGAAAGCATAGTTTCAGTGTGATTATTGCATCTACTTGAACCAGGAAACCAGAACTGTTGAAAGCATAGTTTCAGTGTGATTGTTGCATCTACTTGAACCAGGAAACCAGAACTGTTGAAAGCATAGTTTCAGTGTGATTGTTGTATCTACTTGAACCAGGAAACCAGAACTGTTGAAAGGTGTCTATGGCATGGGCTTCAATGCACCGTCTAAGATTCAAGAAACAGCATTACCCATTTTGCTTGCAGACCCGTAAGTCCAGACTTTTATAACATGCTTTGTAATTATTTATAAGAGTTAAGATAGAACTGAAAGTCAGCAAACAAAATGTTATCTACACAATTGTATAATGTTGATGACCATGATAATGGCAAGAAAATCAAATTATTTCTGAGAATTGGTATTTTTCTATGCATAATTTTCTGAAATACAATTTTCATACAATGTGAAGGTATGCATTTTTAATCAATACAATTAAAACAACTGCAATTATGACAAAGAAAAGGAATTGCCTATAAAGTACGGTGAAAGTGAATGGGACATTGCTGAAGCATAAGGGAACAATTCATTACTTAAAATCTAGATAACAAATGGAACGGAAAAATAAATCAATGCAGAGGTGACTTGCGGAGTAACTTGACTAGAGGCAGCTTTCCATCTGATGAAGTACATTCTGTATAACCAGATCCTTGTCCTTAGAATTCAGAGAAAGATGATTAAGATGTGATATTATTTTCAGACTACTGTATGTATTTGAATTATGGGACACTAAAAACAAGAATTAGGAAGAGGCTATTGAGATGGGTTCCCACACAGAATGCTGTAAAATTTCATGGGTGGTGAAGAGAACAAGCTATAGAGTCCTATAGGGGCAGATCTGCATGGATTGAGCTCTACGGGAGAACAAGACAATCATTGTTTCATGTCCATTGTGAGAAGATAGGTTCTGATGGACCAGGTGAGATGTTGATGATATTTGAGTCATGTTGGTGGAGGGACAAACAGAATGGCCAGCAGCTGAGCCAAGCAGGGACAGGAGGAAGCTGATATCTTTGGAGGAATATATGATCACCAGCATTTCCCGGTTGTCATACATACGTCATTTGACTAAAATGTTGACTTCTTGTCTTTGACTTGGGGACGTAAATTACAAGTACCTCAGAAGTCGGAGTAGGTTCGCCTGATGGCGAGGGTAATAGGGAAAGCTAATCCACATGCAGGATTAGCAAAAAACAGTCCAGTGCACTAGACATAGCACATATACGGACTACGCTTGAGTTCAAAATGAGCGAGCGCAAAAAAAAATATGATTTGTTCATGTTTCATCACAGATATTGTCATCCAACACCAGTGTCACATAATTCATGACATGCTCATATCTACTCTCTCTCTCTCTTCTCTCTCTCTCTCTCTCTCTCTCTCTCTCTCTCTCTCTCAAGATGTTGATGAGTATGGATACATATACTTCTAGTGACCTATAGGTTACACTTGCCTCTGCTTTCTCCTCCATGGTGATTTGTCCTACTAGTGCCCAGATGGATTCCTGATTCCATCAGTTATAAGTGCGAGTAATCATTGATTTCTTGTGCAAAAAGGTGATAATTTATAGACATTAGTGCTCATAGAAAAAGAAAGAAGGGGAGATTAGACTCTAATCTCTTCATTCTTCTTATACTTATATGAGCGGCAATCAATACTTGTGAATTTCTTTATGTGCCACCTTCATAAGAATTAAATTTGTTTGCCAAGAATAGACAACTCGGCAGTATTGAGTTGCCAAGAGAGATAACTCGGCAGCATTGAGTTGCCAAGAGAGACAACTTAGCAGCATAGGTCTGCCAAGAATAGACAATTTAGCAACATTCAGATCAACAAGAAAAATCACAGCTCATTCACGCATGGTCTTATATGAGATGAAACTTGTTGAGACATGACATGTTTCTAAACCATACATCAGAGCTGGTTCCACATCACTGAAAGTTATTGTATAGTGTATGTATACTCTGTGCATCAACTTATCTTTGACTCCCTACAGTCCCTGCAACATGATAGCTCAGAGCCAAAGTGGGACAGGCAAAACAGCCGCCTTTGTCCTGACTATGTTGAGCCGTGTGGACATTACACAGAGGCATCCACAGGTGAGTGTCATCCTTAGGTGGCATATAGCCTATTACTGGCTTCATATACACCAGGGACTCAAAATGTTTTCACTTGCTGCCCCCGTTGCCCTTTATGTAACATCCCATTCACTGCCTCTCCTGGCATACACATTCACATCTTTGTATTTGTACACAGTCTTCTGCAATTTTAACACCTTACCTCTCTTCTGGGTCTGCTTGGCAAGCCGAACTATAGTATGACAGTAGACGGTACTACCTGCTTTCTGTTAGCTTCGAATGTCGGGCGGTGCTCACCAAACCTAGCACGCCACACCTCTCCTTCGTGAGCACAATTGGAAGAGTACATGCCTTATCTTAGTGTGAGGAAATGCAACCTAAAGATTAAATGTTATGGCAGGGCAGATCAAGCCATAAATCTTGGTCAGCAACCGGTCTAGGATGCAAGCTCTGACAGACGGACAGTTAGAGTATTGCTTTGCTGATCCTGCAGCTTGTCTAGTTCCAGACGTATTGGTGTTACCTTTCCTCTGGAGTAAACTAGTCAAGCCGAGAGAGGGATCATGCTGCATGGGCAACACATGGTTTCTAAATTCAATCAAGGCTTTTTGCTATGGAGAGGTATGACCCCATTTAACAAACTATTGTCTATCAAGATGGCAAAGTGCAAGTCACATATGAATGATTACAATACATGTGTAGCATTGTATATGGATGATTACTATAGATATGTAACATTGTATATGCACTATTACTATATATGTGTACCATTATTCGCAGATTATTACTGAGCGTATGTAACTGTGTTACTATACATATGTAACATTATGTAGAAGTGATTACTATGCATATGTAACAATGTGTAGGGATGATTACTATACATATGTAACATTGTGTAGGGATGATTACAATAAATATGTAACATTGTGTAGGGATGATTACTATACATATGTAACATTGTGTAGGGATGATTACTATACATATGTAACATTGTGTAGGGATGATTACTATACATATGTAACATTGTGTAGGGATGATTACTATACATATGTAACATTGTGTAGGGATGGTTACTATACATATGTAACATTGTGTAGGGATGATTACTATACATATGTAACATTGTATAGGGATGATTACTATACATATGTAACATTGTGTAGGGTTGATTACCATACATATGTAACACTATAGGGATGATTACTATACATATGTAACATTGTGTAGGGATGATTACTACACATATGTGACATTGTGTAGGGATGATTACTACACATATGTGACATTGTGTAGGGATGATTCCATACATATGTAACATTGTGTAGGGATGATTACTATACATATGTAACATTATGTAGGGATGTTTACTATACATATGTAACACTGTGTAGGGGTGATTACTATACATATGTAACACTGTGTAGGGATGATTACTAAGCATATGTAACATTGTGTGGGGATGATTACTATACATATGTAACATGTAGAAGTGATTTCTATACATATGTAACATTATGTAGAAGTGATGACTATACATATGTAACATTGTGTAGGGATAATTACTATACATATGTAACATGTAGAAGTGATTTCTATACATATGTAACATTGTGTAGGGATGATTACTATACATATGTAATATTGTGTAGGGATGATTACCATAAGTATGTAACTCTGTCTATGGATAATTATCATGCATATGTAACATTGTGGGTTCAGGTAACTTTTTAAAATCTGTATTATATGTTTCGTACCAGGTTTTGTCTTTTAATGTTCATCATTGAAACCTTGATAATGTTTGTTTGTTTCGCCCCCCAGTGCCTGTGTTTGGCTCCGACATATGAGCTTGCCTTACAGATTGGTGATGTCACAAAAGAAATGAGCAAACACATGGGAGGCTTAAGTATTATTTACGCTGTCAGGGGAGAAAGAGGTAAAGTCTCATTCACATTTTTAAAGTTTTGATTATGTATGCTGGCTCTGTGTAGTGATGGAACTGTGGTGGTGTAGTTAGGGCACATGCTTGCCATCTCAGCCTTGTAGTGACAGGGTTGTTTTTCAAACCCGTATGGCTCTGCGGTCAGTCCAGATTCATACAATTGATACCAGTTAATTTTAAGAGAAAATTATTAAGTCTTCTATCTTTGTGTTTAGTATGTAAAGTTAACATTGAAAGAAAGTGTGTGTTTTTCTTCTGTGTTTCTGTTCAGTATACAAAGCTAACACTGATGTGGGGGGGGGGGGGGGGGGGGGGGGTGTGTATGCATGCGTGCGCACACATGCTTCTCTTCTATGTTTCTGTTTAGGATATAAAGTTAACACTGATGGAGGAGAATGTGTGCTTGTCTTCTATGTTGTTGTTTAGTATATAAAGTTAACATTGATATAGCAGGATGTGCGCTTGTCTTCTACGTTTCTATGTAACATATGCAGTTAACATTGATATAGGAGGATGTTTGGTTGCATTCTATGTCACAGTGTAGCATATCTTCTTCTTCTTCAGCGTTCCGAGCCATTGAGGTTCTTTGCATATAAAGTTAACAATTAGAGGAGAAAATGTATTTGTCTTCTGTATTCCAGTGTAGCACATAACGTTAACAATTAGAGGAGAAAGTGTATGTGTCTTGTGTTTTCCTATGTAGCATATAAAGTTAACAATTAGAGGAGAAAGTGTACTTGTCTTCTGTATTCCAGTGTAGCATATAAAGTTAACAATTGTGTTCTATGTGGCATATACAGTTAAAACTGAGTATCTAGCTGACAACTTGTGCATAGCATTTGTGAATGCTCTAGCATTGTTTTAACATTTTGTGTCATTACAGCAATGTTGCATCAACCCCAACACGTTATGGCTGTTTGTAATTTACTAGTCAAGATTATGTCCAGTAGTTTGCCATAGCTTTCTGAACAAGAAAACATTTCAGTCCAACTGACCCGAGCTTGGAATGCAGCCAGAAGAGAAAGTTTAAGCTTGTTAAACCTCTCACGTGATTATTTATAGGCGGTAGATAGTGTTCTGTGTTCCAGTATGTAAAGTTAGCTTTGATGATCTAGAGAGAATGTTCTTTTGTCTTCTGGGTTAGTGGCTCGAGGAGAGAGACTCAGCAGTCATATCATAATAGGCACTCCAGGAACGGTGATGGACTGGGCGTTCAAGCTGCGTGTGTTTGACATCAAGAAGATCCGTGTGTTTGTGTTAGATGAAGCAGACGTCATGATCAGCTTGCAAGGTCATCAGGATCAGTCTTACCGACTGCAAAAGTGAGTTTTTGTGTTTATCATCATTCCTGTCTTTTCTACTATTAATTGTAGAGGTATCTTGTGGTCCTGGTTTTATTTTGTCTTAATTTGTTTTCCCTGTTGCAACCTGTACTATTTCTCTTCTTCTGCATCCCTGTGTGAGAGGATTGTGTCAACTTAGTTATGCAAATCAAAGGTTAGTGTTTCTTACATTGGCATGCATTTGTTAAGGTTTGCTTCCAATAAACAGATTCCATCAGAGGTAACAGGCTCTGTGTATCAATTTTGTCAGAGCAGCATAGTTTGAAATTATTCCTGACAATCATGTGTGTCCCCTGAGTAACCCCACAGCAGATCTGCCTGACATCACTCTAGTAGAGCTTATCATTGAAAGGACTGGCTGAAATACCTGGGCATATCATTAATGAGAAGAGAGGCATTGGAAAATATTGTGACAACTGGAAAGATCAATGGGAGATATGACAGAGGCAGGCCAAGAGAAATGATACTGGATGGACTGAAACATAGCATGGAGGAAATTCATCAACAGAGTTGATCTGGAACACCAAGGGCCGAGATCTGTGGAGAGACAAGATCACCTATTTCTGTACCAAGATACTAGTGCAGTGATGTGACTTGAAGATAATCATGTTGGCATTATTCACATTCATAACAGTGGCTCATACACACAAGAATCTGACAAGTGCTTAGGCGAATGGACCAAGACAAACTCACAGCGGCAGTTGGTATCACATTCATTCCTGAAGGATACACATCACATACATTCCCACAACAGGCTGAGACTTGTTACAGCAGTAGTTAGAATGTCCTCACACAGCCCCTAGTTGTGGGCTGGATACTTGATGGCCCTCAATAAAGCCCACACAGTCCGATCTTGGCAAGCTTGATCACCTGCGCTGTTGCTATATCTCTACTTGATAAAACCCAGCAGGTTGTTATTTGATCTCTTGTACAATGAACTAGAACTCACTCTATACATACATCGATTACTGGACCTTTCCATCACTCATTCTGGTTTGCACTTATGCACTCACATCTTCAGAATACTAACATAATGTCCCTTGAAAATAATCTTATGATGTGGGGTGTCGGCTGATAGTGTCGAGTTGAATAAGGTACATGCTGTAGAAATGTCGTTGGTATAGTGTTCATGTAATGTCCGTCATATGTGCGTCGAATGTATGACCTATCTCAAAGCTGCCTCAAGCTTGAGTGAGAGGTTATTTGTCCTCGATTTAGAACTTCGATTATAAGTTTCATCCATGGGCAACTCGAGTGCCTATATTTGGTATTTACTGGCTTTTTGAGTCTTGTCATGTATTTACCTCTCGCTATCGTCTGTTTCAATTGAACTATTATTATGTAACAGTTTTATGTCTTTAGGTCTTGTATTTTCACTCATAATTAATCCTATCTGGATCCCTGACGGTCAGTCTGAAGGGCACATGATGACGATGATCATTTGAGCGCTGTCTATAATTCAAATGATATATCAAACTAACCCTGCAAATAAGCAGCTGTGGACTGGCAGCAGTAAAAACAATGGCAATAGCAAAGCACTTGCTCAGTCTGTCTGTCTCTGTCACTCTTTCTCTCTCACATGCACAAAACAAACAACCCAAACACAGGAGGGACACTGACTACATCACCAGCCGGGTGCTAATTTGTCTATGCAAATACAGCTCTAGCACCACGCCCACTCCGCGGTGAAGTGATTACGGGTGCAGTTCTTAATCCCGCATACCCACGCTCGAAGCACGGCTGTGGGCAATTGGGCAGCAGACCGCCTTATGTTGGTCTTTTATGAAATGGTATGGGTGCCGGTTGTTCAGAATGCAATGGCAAACTACTGAACGTAAACTTGCCCGGGAATCACGAACAACCCAAAAAATGATGGGGTTGACTGCTTCGTCCTGTAAAAGATGTGCATCTAACTTTAACTATCACCATATGCCCATGCACTTTAAAGCTTGTAATGGTCTTTTACTTGCACACTCAGGATCCGTGCACTGTAAGGCGTGTAATGATCTTTTACTTGCACACTCAGGAACCGTGACTTTATTTTTTATTTCAGAGCTCTGTCTCCTGATTGCCAGATGTTGTTATTTTCTGCCACTTACGATGCAGACGTGATGTCGTTTGCAGAGAAGATTATCCTAAATGATCCATTCATCATCAAGCTGAGGAGGGAAGAGGAAAGCCTCGACAATATCAAGCAGTACTACATTGAATGTAGTAGCCAGAGGGAAAAGTTCAAGGCTTTGTCCAATATATACGGGGCCATCTCTATTGGGCAGTCAATGATCTTCTGTGCTGTAAGTTTATTTTTTATTTTTTTTTGCGCTCGCTCGTTTTGAACTCAGTCGTGGTCGATGCACGCTATTTCTAGTAGTGCTGGACTGAATTTTGTGTGTGGATTAGCTTTCCCTATTAACCATCAGGCGAACTCACTTCGACTTCAGATGTACTTGTAATTTATGTCTCTAAGTCAAGTACGAGAGGTCAACATTTTATTTAGCCCAACTGTCCGGTGTAGGGGGTTGAACCCTGTACCTCAGCATCAGGACACTGGATGTTTAAGAATACACATTCTTATCCTTTCAGCCATGCTGACTTACGTGCAGTAAGTAATTTAGAAGGAATATCATGGTAAGACAATCACCAGTGTGGAGCTGGTGGAGAGGACCAGACACATACCAGTGAACCAAGAGATGGAGAAAAGATGCCGGCACTGGATAAGACTGTCAGGAATCTACTGGGCAAAAGATTAGTCTGAGGTCCATTGCAGCCAACTTTCACTGGAGAGACAGCATCTGATTGATTATTTATCTCCGTTGGCTAGTCAACAGTGTGTGCTGTGAGTAATCTTGACAAGATGAGATGCTGCTTTCTCCATTTACCACTTGATGATAATCTATCTAACGTAATCTGGAAAAGTTCAGATCTTACTATCTCCACTTACTAGTTGATGAGAATCTGTGTCTAAAGTAATCTGGAAAAGTTCAGATCTTACTATCTCCACTTACTAGTTGATGAGAATCTGTGTCTAAAGTAATCTGGAAAAGTTCAGATCCTACTATCTCCACTTACCAATTGATGAGAATCTGTCTAAAGTAATCTGGAAAAGTTCAGATCCTACTATCTGCATTTACCACTTGATGATAATCTGTATAAAGTAATCTGGAAAAGTTCAGATCCTACTGTCTCCACTTACCAGTTGATGATAATCTGTCTAAAGTAATCTGGAAAAGTTGAAATCCTACTCTCTCCATTTACCACTTGTTGATAATGTGTGTTGTAATCAATTAATAATTTGTATAGACAAAGAGAGATGTGCTTTTTGTATAAGAATGATGGGAACATCATGGACAGATAGAAAGAGTAATGAAGATATCTTGAAAGAAGTTAACTCACAAAGAGAACTGGTTACTCACATCAGTAGAAGACAGTCAACATTCTTTGTGCACATCATGAGACGGGGAACACTGGAGTATGTTGTCACAGTGCAGAAGTTAGAGGGGAGGAGATGTAGGGGGATACCAAGTGAGAAGATGCTGGGCAAATGATTGGCAGCACAAGAGACAGGGGCCCATGGACAGACATGATCATCAGTGTCGCACGACATGGGCTATAAGAAGAAGAATGCAATAGGAAACTTTCAAAGCATTGTCCAATAGACATTCACTGGTAAATTCAGCAGAATATTTAGTGCAGAATTGTACCTTTTTTCTTTTTCTGGACTTAATTTCGTACCTTTAAACATTGGTCTTATTTTACCTTTAAATATTGGTATTATTTTGTTTGAATTTCAAATTTGTTTAGACAAGAAGAACTGCGGGTGACCTAGCAGAGTTTATGAAAGGCGAAGGTCATGCAGTGGGCCTATTGTCTGGAGAGTTACCCATTGAAATGAGGGCAAGCATTATCAAGAGGTTTCGGGATGGGAAAGAGAAAGTTCTCATAACAACCAATGTGTCCGCTCGAGGTGAGAGTCCATGTATATTGTTGTATCTAGGAGCCGCACAACCAATGTGTCCGCTCGAGGTGAGAGTCCATGTATATTGTTGTATCTAGGAGCCGCTGTAGCATAGTTATTAGTGCACTTGCCTGCCAAGACGGTGTCTAGGTTCAATCCTCAGCAGATGTAGGATGATTTTTTTATGATCATTACAGCTCTGGGGGGTTGACTCAGCCTGGTTAAAATTGGTACTAGATAATTTTCTGGTAAGAAAAGGTGGGGTGGGAGGGAATATTTAAGTCACAGATTGTGAGAATTGTATGGATTTTCTGCCCTGGTCATGCAGGAGTGCTGGGGAATGAACAGCCTGATAGGCTGGCACCTCTCGGCGGTAGATTAATTATGGACAAGGGAGAGGTGGTCGGGCACCTGTGAGACCAGGTGGAGAAAGCGGTGGAACAGACTGAGCACCTGAATGTGGGTGAATCTAAAAACTGAGAGGGAAGACCAGGAGAACTTTCAATCAGATAACAGTTGGAACCACTAGCAGTATGACTCTGGTGGCTATTGGGCGAGGGGATGGAGAGTGTGTGGGAATGTCCTGGGTGCAGTGATGTTGGTTCTTAGCTCAACTGGCACAGAATGTGTGAAAGCCTAACACTTCACAGCCCAGCAGCAGTATCCGCTGTGAGACTACCTTTACTTTTGTATCTTCAGTACGGGAGATTGATCCTGTGATTCTTTTGTCAGTATCCTATTCTGCCACTTCTGGTGACACTGGCAACTGTTCTCAGGTACAGTGGAACCTCGCTTAACGAGCATAATTCGTTCCAGAATCTTACTCGTAATGCGAAACACTCGTTAAGCGAACAGTTTTCCGCACACAAATTAATGTAAAATACAATAATGCGTTCCATGCTGAAAAAATAATTAAAATATTTTGTATAACGTTTATTCAAAGAAAATTATATATACATTTTTAAGGAGCATGATTCATCTTCCTCTTCTATCGTGGAATGACCGAACCAACCCCCCCCCCCCCCCCCCCCCCCCCCCCCCCCCCCCCCCCCCCCCCCCCCCCCCCCCCCCCCCCCCCCCCCCCCCCCCCCCCCCCCCCCCCCCCCCCCAAAAAAAATTTGAAATAATTAATTTACAATACATACCTAATTCTTTTTTTACTAGTAAGCTGTCTAGAGAAATTTTGTTTTTGCAGACGGCTTCAGAATTTGGTGGAAATGTGATACAGCATTATCATTAAATAAATTAGTAGCTCTCATAGCCACTGCCTTATTAGGGTGATGGTTCTCAATGTACGATGCAACAGTTTCCCATGCTTTCAGCATTTCTCTTATTGCGCCAGAAGATTGTTGGTTTGCTGTTACCTTCTCCTCCTCCTCGGACAAACTCTCCTCCACAATTTCTTGCTGTGAAACACAATGTAATTCCATAAGCTCTTCGGTGGTCAGCGCTTGGTTATGCTCTTCCACAAGCTCATTTATATCTTTGTTATCCACCTCCAGTCCCATGATCTTGGCCAAAGACACAATCTCGTTGACTATAGGCTTCATAGGTACCGTCTCGAACCCCTCAAAGTCGCATTCGACAACGCTGTCCGGCCAAAGCTTCTTCCAAGCAGAAGTGAGGGTTCTCTTGCTAACCCCTTCCCACGCCTTTTCGCTGTTGCAGGCGCACAATCCGGGACTTCCCCTCCCCTCGTCACTCGTTATGCGAAATATCACTCGTTCAGCGAATAATTTTTTTTACAATTTATTTTCCTCGTTATGTGAATTACTCATATGAGAGGTGTTCGTTGAGCGAGGTTCTACTGCATATCATTCAGGTGGCACTGGTGACTGTTCTCAGGTATATCATTCCGGTGACACTGGCGACTGTTCTCAGGTATATCATATTACATGCCTCCATCTTCCTTTCCTGTGCCTTCATCAGAGGCCTTTATTGACACTGGTAGAACAAAGTTGAAGCTTGTAATGTTTGTCTCTATCTATGCTGTATGGAATGGAGGTGTGGAGAATGACAAAACCAAGTACCAGAAGACTAAGACATTAATTGTCTGGTACCTGTGCAGAGTGGAAGGAATGGAGTGAGTGGTCTGACCGATGTGTAGCTCATGTGGAGAGCTAGTATACTGGCAGTGGATGGGGGACACTGAGAAAATCTGATGATATTGTGGCTAGAAAATTCTTGGTCTATAGCCCACAATTACAACAAAATAGAGGGATGCCTGGGATTATTCAGACAAAAGAATTAGATACAACAAAATAGGAGACCTGAGACCATACAGACAAGAGAATTAGATACAACAAAATAGAGGGAGACCTGGGAGCATACAGACAAGAGAATTAGATACAACAAAATAGAGGGAGACCTGGGAACATACAGACAGGAGAATTAGATACAACAAAATAGACCTGGGAACATACAGACAAGAGAATTAGATACAACAAAATAGAGGGAGACCTGGGAACATACAGATAAGAGAATTAGATACAACAAAATAGGAGACCTGGAAACATACAGACAAGAGAATTAGATACAACAAAATAGAGGGAGACCTGGGAACATACAGATAAGAGAATTAGATACAACAAAATAGAGGGAGACCTGGGAACATACAGATAAGAGAATTAGATACAACAAAATAGAGGGAGACCTGGGAACATACAGATAAGAGAATTAGATACAACAAAATAGGAGACCTGGGAACATACAGACAAGAGAATTAGATACAACAAAATAGAGGGAGACCTGGGATTATACAGATAAGAGAATTAGATACAGGGGTGAATAATATGGGGATTGGTGGACGGTGGATGACTTAGCACAAGTTGGTTGAGGGGCCAAGCTCTTTTTCGGTAAAGGGCAGAAGAAAACTTGAAAATTGGTAGAAAATTGTGAGTATTCAGGTCTTAGTCAGATATGACTGAGCTATCTTATGACAGTAGATGGTACTACCTGCTTCCAGCTAGCGCAGAATGTTCGGCTGTGATTATCAAACCCGATATCCCACATTGTGCCAATGGCTTTGGGCGGAGGAGCTCAATTGGTAGGGTACAAACCTTGCCCCTAGTGCGAGGAAATGCAGCCGAAAGACTAAATGTCATTGCAGGGCAGGCTGGTCTTTAATTGGTTTTATGTGGGAAAATACTGGATTGAGAGACAAAGAATGATATATGTGGACAGCTTAAACAGATGGGTAACAAACAGATATATGTGGACAGCTTAAACAGATGGACAACAAACAGATATATGTGGACAGCTTAAACAGATGGGTAATAAACAGATATATGTGGACAGCTTAAACAGATGGACAATAAACAGATATATGTGGACAGCTTAAACAGATGGACAACAAACAGATATATGTGGACAGCTTAAACAGATGGACAATAAACAGATATATGTGGACAGCTTAAACAGATGGGTAACAAACAAATATATGTGGACAGCTTAAACAGATGGACAATAAACAGATATATGTGGACAGCTTAAACAGATGGACAACAACCAAATATATGTGGACAGCTTAAACAGATGGACAATAAACAGATATATGTGGACAGCTTAAACAGATGGACAATAAACAGATATATGTGGACAGCTTAAACAGATGGACAATAAACAAATATATGTGGACAGCTTAAACAGATGGACAATAAACAAATATATGTGGACAGCTTAAACAGATGGACAATAAACAAATATATGTGGACAGCTTAAACAGATGGACAATAAACAGATATATGTGGACAGCTTAAACAGATGTTCAATAAACAGATATATGTGGACAGCTTAAACAGATGGGTAACAAACAGATATATGTGGACAGCTTAAACAGATGGACAATAAACAAATATATGTGGACAGCTTAACCAGATGGACAATAAACAGATATATGTGGACAGCTTAAACAGATGGACAATAAACAAATATATGTGGACAGCTTAAACAGATGGGTAACAAACAAATATATGTGGACAGCTTAAACAGATGGACAATAAACAAATATATGTGGACAGCTTAAACAGATGGACAATAAACAGATATATGTGGACAGCTTAAACAGATGGACAATAAACAGATATATGTGGACAGCTTAAACAGATGGACAATAAACAAATATATGTGGACAGCTTAAACAGATGGACAATAAACAGATATATGTGGACAGCTTAAAACAGATGGGTAATAAACAAATATATGTGGACAGCTTAAACAGATGGACAATAAACAAATATATGTGGACAGCTTAAACAGATGGGACAATAAACAATATATGTGGACAGCTTAAACAGATGGACAATAAACAGATATATGTGGACAGCTTAAACAGATGGACAATAAACAGATATATGTGGACAGCTTAAACAGATGGGTAATAAACAGATATATGTGGACAGCTTAAACAGATGGGTAACAAACAAATATATGTGGACAGCTTAAACAGATGGACAATAAACAAATATATGTGGACAGCTTAAACAGATGGACAATAAACAAATATATGTGGACAGCTTAAACAGATGGACAATAAACAAATATATGTGGACAGCTTAAACAGATGGACAACAAGCTAATATATGTGGACAGCTTAAACAGATGGACAACAAACAGATATATGTGGACAGCTTAAACAGATGGACAACAAACAAATATATGTGGACAGCTTAAACAGATGGACAATAAACAGATATATGTGGACAGCTTAAACAGATGGACAATAAACAGATATATGTGGACAGCTTAAACAGATGGACAATAAACAAATATATGTGGACAGCTTAAACAGATGGACAATAAATAAATATATGTGGACAGCTTAAACAGATGGACAATAAACAGATATATGTGGACAGCTTAAACAGATGGACAATAAACAGATATATGTGGACAGCTTAAACAGATGGACAATAAGCAAATATATGTGGACAGCTTAAACAGATGGACAACAAACAGATATATGTGGACAGCTTAAACAGATGGACAATAAACAAATATATGTGGACAGCTTAAACAGATGGACAATAAACAGATATATGTGGACAGCTTAAACAAATGGACAATAAACAGATATATGTGGACAGCTTAAACAGATGGACAATAAACAAATATATGTGGACAGCTTAAACAGATGGACAACAAACAGATATATGTGGACAGCTTAAACAGATGGACAATAAACAGATATATGTGGACAGCTTAAACAGATGGACAATAAACAGATATATGTGGACAGCTTAAACAGATGGGTAACAAACAGATATATGTGGACAGCTTAAACAGATGGACAATAAACAAATATATGTGGACAGCTTAACCAGATGGACAATAAACAAATATATGTGGACAGCTTAAACAGATGGGTAACAAACAAATATATGTGGACAGCTTAAACAGATGGACAATAAACAAATATATGTGGACAGCTTAAACAGATGGACAATAAACAAATATATGTGGACAGCTTAAACAGATGGACAATAAACAGATATATGTGGACAGCTTAAACAGTATGGACAATAAACAGATATATGTGGACAGCTTAAACAGATGGGTAATAAACAGATATATGTGGACAGCTTAAACAGATGGGTAACAAACAAATATATGTGGACAGCTTAAACAGATGGACAATAAACAATATATGTGGACAGCTTAAACAGATGGACAATAAACAATATATGTGGACAGCTTAAACAGATGGGCAACAAACAGATATATGTGGACAGCTTAAACAGATGGACAATAAACAGATATATGTGGACAGCTTAAACAGATGGGTAACAAACAGATATATGTGGACAGCTTAAACAGATGGGTAACAAACAAATATATGTGGACAGCTTAAACAGATGGACAATAAACAAATATATGTGGACAGCTTAACCAGATGGACAATAAACAGATATATGTGGACAGCTTAAACAGATGGACAATAAACAAATATATGTGGACAACTTAAACAGATGTTCAATAAACAGATATATGTGGACAGCTTAAACAGATGGACAACAAACAGATATATGTGGACAGCTTAAACAGATGGACAATAAACAGATATATGTGGACAACTTAAACAGATGGACAACAAACAATAGAATAAGCAACACCATGTATATCATGATAGAGGATGAGTCGTGATCAGCAATGGATGCTCCAAACCAGGCACACGAAGAAGAGGAAGAGGAAAATGGTTACGAAGAAGATAAGAGGCCTAAATATTCATGAAAAGGGGGAGGGCAACTTCTGGTGATCAGAAGCCTTCTGTTGTGCTTTGCTTCATGATGAAGTATCACAAGTATCACATAAAGTATAGAAAAATGACCTGGTAATTTCATGTCACACAATTCATGTGGTGTTTTTTGTGAGCACATTGTGTTTCTTGATTTCAGGTATTGATGTAGAGCAAGTCACGGTGGTGGTGAACTTTGACCTTCCATTAACTATGGATTATAAGCCGGACTGTGAAACATATTTGCACAGAATTGGACGGACTGGAAGGTTCGGGAAGAACGGTATTGCCATCAATTTTGTAGATGGCCGTTCTATGACCACATTGAAGTACATTGAGAAGCATTTTGGTAAGTGAGCTTGCAGTTCTTCTTAGATGTCGTTACTTTACAGAACATTGCTGCTGTCACGGCCTGTCGAACAGTTTCTTCATACTTTGCCCTATTTTATGCACACTGATGCCCAGGCTGTTGCCACTGACCTGTGTCCATCTTCCTGCTGGTTGACCCCTGCCTATTGCCCTACTTTATGCACTCTCATACCCAGGCTGTTGTCACTGCCCTGTATTCATCTTCTTGCTGGTTGACCCCTGCCTATTGCCCTACTTTATGCACTCTCATGCCCAGGCTGTCGTCACTGCCTGGTGTCCATCTTCCTACTGTTCAACATCTGCCTATTCCCCTACTTTACGCACTCTCATGCCCAGGCTGTCATCACTGCCCTGTATTCATCTTCCTGCTGGTTGACATCTGCCTATTCCCCTACTTTATGCACTCTCATGCCCAGGCTGTCATCACTGCCCTGTATTCATCTTCCTGCTGGTTGACATCTGCCTATTCCCCTACTTTATGCACTCTCATGCCCAGGCTGTTGCCACTGACCTGTGTCCATCTTCCTGCTGGTTGACCCCTGCCTATTCCCCTACTTTATGCACTCTCATGCCCAGGCTGTCATCACTGTCCTGTATTCATCTTCCTACTGGTCAACATCTGCCTATTGCCCTACTTTATGCATGCTCATGCCCAGGCTGTCGTCACTGTCTGGTGTCCATCTTCCTACTGGTCAACATCTGCCTATTGCCCTACTTTATGCATGCTCATGCCCAGGCTGTCGTCACTGTCCTGTATTCATCTGCCTATTCCTGTGTCCATCATCCTTCTGGTCAACATCTGCCTATTGCCCTACTCTATGCACTCTCATTCTTCTTCTTCTTTCGTTCGTTTGAAATATGTCTATAACTGCAATGCTGCCTCTTGTATGAATTGAACTGTCTTTTTCAGTTCACACAGCGGTCAATAGAGTTTATCTTCCACTGTCGTCTCTCTAGGCCAGAAGGTTTGCCTAGATATGTTATATTTTGGGCAGTCTTGGAGTATGTGCTCTGCTGTCTGCAACGCCAATCCACATGTGCACATGGCTGTTTCACCAATCTTGAATTTTGTATACATGTGGTTGCGTAATCTTGCACTCTCATGCCCAGGCTGTCGTCACTGTTCTGTATTCATCTGCCTATTCCTGTGTCCATCTTCCTTCTGGTCAACATCTGCCTATTGCCCTACTTTATGCACTCTCATGCCCAGGGTGTCGCCACTGCCCGGTATCCATCTTCGTGCTGCCATTTGTTCCAGGAATCACGCCTTCCTTGACTGTTTTCTCCCAGCCACAGTGATGCTTAATCTGACCACAGTATTTCAGTTTCTGGGGGACATGATGCTATTTATGAGCAAGTTTTCTTCACTGTTCACATCTTGTAGAATGTGTTTTTAAACTGGAAGCATTGGTTTTGGGACTCTGTTGGCTTTTGAAGATCAGGCAAGGGGCACATATTGGAAAACCCAGAATGCTGCGATGTCGATTCTTGACTCCTCTCATTTTGTAAAATGTCTGTAGTTTTCGACTTCTTGGTCCATGATATTGTAAGTCTTTCTGCAATAATTAAGCTCAATAGCCTGGTTTCAGGCATTTATTGATCACCTTTTGGTAATTTTTGGAGCACTTCAACCTTTCATTTCATTCTAATAAATCAAGTTCTTTTGGTATTGTTTTATTGTCATGTGCATCAACAGTAAGCATGGACAATCTCATGCGATCACCAATGTCTTGAATGGGGTCCGTGTTCTCTTGCTAGTTGTGCCTATTGACCAAACCATTGAAGTATTTATCGCTTCTCTTCCTTTTGCTTTTCCCCCCATCATATTTGCCAGTTAAGACTCAAGTTTTTAAGTCTTTTTCACCATACAGCATGTTTACAACATCTGGACTGTCTACATGTAATTTCTGTAACCAATCTGAGTTGTCTACATGTAATTTCTGTGACCAATGTGGACTGTCTACATGTAATTTCTGTGACCAATGTGGTCTGTCTACATGTATTTTCTGTGACCAATCAGGGCTGTCTACATGTAATTTCTGTGACCAATTTGGACTGTCTACATGTATTTCTGTGACCAATGTGGACTATCTACATGTATTTTCTGTGACCAATGTGGACTATCTACATGTATTTTCTGTGACCAATCTGAGTTGTCTACATGTAATGTCTGTGACCAATCTGAGTTGTCTACATGTAATTTCTGTGACCAATGTGGACTGTCTACATGTAATTTCTGTGACCAATCTGGACTGTCTACACATAATTTCTGTGACCAATCTGGACTGTCTACATGTAATTTCTGTTCAAACGTCAACATTATGAGATGAACCTAGTCTGCTTGAGCCAGAGGCGGACACCATATCTACTCAACAGGAAAGTGGCATGATCATATAGCTTCAACATCAATTTTCAGACTAGCTAACCTAATGGTAGCCGGTGTGTTAGTGAAATTGATAAGGAACTAGGCTCATTGCCTGCTAAAAGAGTGAAAAATTGGCCACCCCTCTTCCTTGCTCTCAGGCTTACAGAATGTCACACTATCATATCACAGACCCATGTCAAGAAACTGCCTGGGCACAAATATTATTCATTAACCTGATGGTGATTAGTATTGACCACAGGACTGCCTGCTGTTCTAGAATGTCTTCAGTGCATGAATACAGGAACTGTTTAATATTTCTAAAAGTTTTTAATGACATCTGTTCAATTTGTTCTGTTTATTATTATTTGTTTCTTTTCAAATTAGGTCGTAAAATTGCCAGGCTGGATGCAGACGACCTGGATGAAATAGAGAAGATCAGCGCATGAACTGAGTTTTAACCTTCCGGTTGTTTTGTCTTGTTGCTTCATTCATGTTCAAATATGTGTCACATAATAGCTCATAAATACCGTAAAATCTTGTGTATAATACACACGCTTTGTAGTCATTTTTTTCTTGCTAAAACTCGGCTGCGTGCTATATGTGAGCAATACAAATACGCTAATTTTTTTAAAAAAATTGACCGGCACTCTCTAAGTCAACCCAACCTAAAATGGGTACAGTAAATATCCTGGGAGGTCAAAGAGACCAGAGTAATATTGACCATATTGTGAGAGAAAGAGCAGATGTCATCTGATGAAGATGTTGATCATATTGTAGAGAGAAAGAGTAGATGTCATCTGATGAAGATCTTGAGCATAATGTGAGAGAAAGAGCAGTCGTCATCTGATGAAGATCTTGACCATATTATGAGAGAAAGAGCAGATGTCATCTGATGAAGATGTTGATCATATTGTAGAGAGAAAGAGTAGATGTCATCTGATGAAGATCTTGAGCATAATGTGAGAGAAAGAGCAGATGTCATCTGATGAAGATCTTGACCATATTATGAGAGAAAGAGCAGATGTCATCTGATGAAGATATTGATCATATTGTGAGAGAAAGAGCAGATGTCATCTGATGAAGATAATGGCAATAATAAAAGCATTGACTCAGCAACATAACTTTTTATAGTGATGGTGAAGATGAGGCAGTTGAAAGTACCTACAATTTATTTTTTGCCTAGTTAGTTCTGTTGTTGTTATACTTTGCTTTTATAAATCAATATTACTTCATATAAAATCTATGAGGAGGTCAGCAATGCCAAATGAATAAGAATGTTTTTTAAACATCCGGTGTGCTGATGCCGAGGTAAGGGGTTCAAACCCTACACTGGACAGCTGGACTAAAATGTTGACTTCTTGTCCTTGACTTTGGGACATAAATTACAAGTACCTCTGAAGTCGGAGTTGGTTCACCTGATGGCAAGAGACACTGGTAATAAGGAAAGCCAATCCACACGCAAAATTCAGTCCAGCACAACTAGAAGTAGTGTGTATAGACTACACTTAAGTTCAAGGCGAGCCAGCGCCCCAAAAAAAGATCAGGTGCGTTATACATGAACCTTCATTTTTACCAGAAAACACTGGGCTAAATCAAGCTTGCAAATTATGCACAAGACTTTACGGTAAAGAAATTGCGTGGGCAGAAATTCAGTTTGGTTGATGATAGAATATTTGAATAAATGTGTTTGACAGTCTGGCAGCTTGTGTTAAGCTATGCCATGGAAACCAACCACTTTGTAACATTGATTTTAGTATTTTAAAATGCACCGTAAACAAAGAACCTTTTGATTATAGAAACAAAATATATTGGTTGAATGGTGCAGCATATATTGCCAGAATTTTAGAATGTTTCACACATGTTGGTGTGATTTGAAACATGAAAAGTCATCGTAAGTCATATGAATGCCTCGGTTTGATCGTAAAGGTCATATATTCACTCTGCTGCTCCCAGAGGGCTGATAGTCCTGGAGGGCATGTTCCAGTTTGCTTGCCTTTTCCGCAGACGGATATTGTGATGCCTACTTTTTATTTACACAGATGGTGATTGAGTCTACAGGGTCCAGTTCTTGATCTCCTCTTGGCAAGCAATCATACTGCTCAGAAAGGTCTTGACTGCAGCAGGTTGTGACATGAAACAAAAGGGCACATTAGGATCTTAACATCGTCAGCAGGATGTGACAGTATAACATTAAACAAAAGGGCACGTTAAGATCTTAACATCTGCAGCAGGATGTCACAGTATAACATGAAACAAAAGGGCACATCAAGATCTTAACATCTGCAGCAGGATGTGTCAGTATAACATTAAACAAAAGGGCATGTTAATATCTTAACATCTGCAGCAGGATGTGTCAGTATAACATTAAACAAAAGGGCACATCAAGATCTTAACATCTGCAGCAGGATGTGACAGTATAACAGTAAACAAAAGGGCACATCAAGATCTTAACATCTGCAGCAGGATGTGACAGTATAACAGTAAACAAAAGGGCACGTTAATATCTTCACATTTTGTTTAAAAGCTTAGCTTAACATCGTGACAAGTGGACAGATGAGCAGTAGCAGAGGTTGGCTGAAAGAAATGGTGTTCTAAGTTGGCTGCAGAATTGATTCACAACACCAAAAATTGAGATCTGTAGAGACACGAGCACCTAAGCCATTTGGCATAACACATGATGATAACTGAAGAGTATGTCTTGGATAATGAAAAGATAATGTCCATTGGTCGATGATAAAAGCACCATCTGTTTAACTGTCATTGTACTTGCATGACAGCACTGCAGTATTCAGATACCAGTAATATGTCTGGTGTTAAGTTGCTGCTTTCTTTCTGAAAGTTTTTTTAAAAAATTATTTGCATATCCTTTACGGGACATTGCAGTCAATCCCAGCATGTATTGGTGGTTTGTAATTTTCTAGACAATTGTACATACAGTAGTTTGCCACTGCTTTCTGGACAGCTGATGCTCATACCATTGTGAAAATTGGTGCACAGCAATCTGCACCCTGAATGATTTTATGTTGGCATTGTGAGACTCCGTTCACTACCCCCAGGCCAACTGCAACATTGCCACATGTGGCTGTAACTTTTACTTGTTTACAACTGGAAGAAGCTAGCCTTGTTTGCTTGATTTCTGCCAATGATCGCAGCTGACTTGTGATTTTTGTCACGTATTTGAGATTTGGTTACATTTTTAATTGAGTAGTTCATTTTCGCAAGGCTTTATAGAAAGAGGTTAGTATAGTAAATTGATTAGAGAAATTGGGCGTAGACAGTCAAGGACATGTTATGAGAAGGATTGGGTTGGAGAACTTGGTGACAACTGACAAGATCAAGGGGAAGACAGCGAAATAAATACCTGGATGGCTTGACCACATGGCATGGTCGAGACAGGAACACTGAGCTGATCCACGACTCTGGTGATCGAGTGAGATGGCAAATCATGACTACCCACGCTTACCGGCATGGCACATGGATGGATGGATGGAGTATGCTACATAGCTCTTTTTTCTCATTTTGATATTATTTGATATTTTATTTTGTAAAATGTTATTAATGTTTGATGTGTCTGAGACTTTTGTAATATGCTGATATTTCTGATTGCGCCTGTTCTAAATATCAGATTGTATTATATCAGATTGTATTATTGTTCTATAATTATAAAATGCCAAGCCATTTCAGAATGTGCAAAACAGATGTGACGCTGTCCAACTGCAGCAATTTTAGACCATAATTATGTTAGAACGGCAAAAAGGAATGCTTTCTATGCATGGTAATTGATTGATATGACATGATCATATAATATTTTGTATTTGTTTGTTTTTTAAATAAACAATGCAATCATGTAAACGTATGTTTATTATACGGTACATTAGTGTATGGATGTGAAGCATGGACAGTGAGCAGTCAAGCTGAAAACCATCTAATGATAGTGGAGATGTGGTTTCTGAGGAAAATGCAAAGAATACCATGGATAGACAGAACACCCAATGAGCAAGTCCTACAAGAAGCAAATGAAAACTGTAAACTGATTAGAGAAATTAGACATAAACAGTCAACATTTTTTGGACACATTATGAGAAGAAATAAACTCGAGAACTTGGTGACAACTGGCAAGATTGAGGGGGAAAGAACAAGGAGAAGGCAGAGAAGTAAATACCTGGATGGCTTGACCACATGGCTTGGTCAAGTGAAGAACACAGTACTGATCCACAACTCTGGTGATCGTGTGAGATGGTAAACTATGACCGCCCACACTTATTGGCATGGCACATGATGATGCTTAG
Organism: Cepaea nemoralis; assembly: GCA_014155875.1. NCBI lineage: Eukaryota > Metazoa > Mollusca > Gastropoda > Stylommatophora > Helicidae > Cepaea > Cepaea nemoralis. The sequence goes on from JACEFZ010013252.1 coordinate 67,934, forward strand.
TGAAGATCTGAACTGCACAGGGCTTGAGATTGGATTCTCATGAACTAGTTATGATTATATATTTGAATAACTTAAGAAATGTAAAGAAAAAGATCAGGCCAATTGTGTTGGTGTGATCATTAATACTACAGAATGCTTCATATAAGGACTCGTTCATTTCTGCAAATTTAATCTACTAAATTGCTTGTCACACAATGAGAAAGCTTATATATGAAGGAAACAGGTTTCAAGAATGTTGTTGGGCTACGTACACACATTTCTGTACTGTGTTGAGATTCTCAATGTGATCAATAGGAGGAGACTGCATCCTGAAGATGATCCTCCACCCAGACACATTTGAAGACAGAAATGGTGATGAAGACAGTTCATATCTTAGGAGAAGAATCATTGAAAAATCTAGCAGATGAGTCTTTCAATAACACTGCTAGACTTGTGGCTTGACGTGATGTCTAGGACAGACAATCAGGCATGATTACACAGAAAACAATAAAGTCTAAACTCAGAGGCAGTATTTCCATTTGTTTTAAACACATTAGTATTATAAATGTTCTCACAATAGTATTTCTTTGCCCCAAAGGTAACAAACATGCGAATGACCTCGTCACAAATCTCTGAAAGCGGCGATTGGGGAACATTACAATGATCACACTGGTAATAAAATTGAATAGGCTGTACTGCTACAAAGGTAAATGAAATGGGAGAAATGGCTACAATGGTAAATGAAACGTGATTAACAACTCTACAATGGTAAATCAACTAAAACGAAAAGTAGAACAAGTCAGCCTTTACAAGAACAACCATAAGTGACAAAATGAATCTCTGTTTTCATGTTTTGGGGAAGGCTTTTTAGATGCAATGCCCATTTTGTTACTGTTGTTTCATTCAATCCAGTGCCATCTCCACAATGAAGTGGATCTCCAAGCCTCCCTGTCTCATGCCATGGTCGTATACACTGACAGAGTAGTGTTCGTCCATCTCTTAATGTCATCTTCCCACTGGTATCACTGTCTATACCTCCTGCCATCAACTTCTTCTCTCCAGTATGGTTGCTAGAAGCGTTCATGTCATTTAAGGCAAAAGGCCCTCGTCACGCCTTAAGGCACATCGAGCATACAGTGCTGGAGCTATATTTGTATTGACCAATCAGCACTTGCTGGGGGAATGATGTCACTATCTGATTGGCCGCCTTTACTTCCCAAGATATTCTTAGTACCCATGTCCGTGGGGGTCGACCTGGAAGCCCAGATTTTATTTACAAATCTGAATTTGCCCAGCTGTAAATTGAACCCGTAACTCTGGATCAGCAGGCGAATGACTACCCACTATACTACCGAGACTCCCTCTATGTCATTTAATTTGGCCAAAATATACAACTTCTCTTTCATTTCTTTCATAAACTATTTGTTGATTCCCAGCCCCTCTTGAACCTCTGTGTTTGACCTTTACTATAACATTTGACATATTCTACTCTATACCCAAATCTCTGTGTTTTCTTGTAAACCAATTCCACTTTTTCATTTTTGTTCTTTACTGTGGTCATGAAAGAGCCGAAAAGCTCACACAACAAGAACAATTAAATGTAGATGTGAGTTAGTTGTCAATGAAGAACAAACATTTTTACATGAAAAAACTGGAAATGATCAAGAAATGTGTTTTAAGTTCTATGAGAGAAAATTTGCTGCAATGCATATTTATTACAACTGGAGAAAAACCAAGACTATCCCAATCTCACTGCACTGAATGTCTTGACAATCTGTGTGGCAAGGAACATCTCTTTATTCACCAAAATGATTATCCTTCCTGGAATGCTTTCAGATGGAATGACTTTCCCCCACTACAATGACATGGTTTGCCAGGTATAAGTCCAGAGCACATCCAAATTCCATGTAAACAATAACAATGCAACTACATATCTGCCCAGGGCTGTCACACAACATGATCTGCCCAGGGTTGTCTCACTATCTGATCTGTCCAGGGTTGTCACATGGCCTGATCTGTCCAGGGTTGTCACACAACATGATCTGCCCAGGGTTGTCTCACTGTTTGATCTGTCCAGTCTTGTTTGTCACTGCTTTTTGTGAGCAGTCAACATTCTAAAGGCGAACACATGTGGGGGCGTCAGTTTATGAGATTGCAGCTAGTCAACGCAGTACAGGATGTGATTCTTTGTGATTGCCAGAATTACAGTATCATATGTTCTATGGAAGTCTCTTTAAATGGCAGGAAATCCCCCATGTATTGCCCCAGTCTTCCATGTAATGGCTGAATCGCGTGCTTGTGCCTGCTCAGGACAGGCCTAGTGGGGTGCCTTCCCTTGACAGCTAACATATGTTTGTAGCTGATCAGGGTGGGTATAGTGAGGGGAATCCTCTATGGAAGTAACAGTTGTGGATGAAGTGATCACACTGAGACCATGGAGTGTCTAATGAAACAGGAAGTTGAATCCAGTCAATAAATGCCAGAGAAAAAAGCCAGAGAAGAAGTATGTCAAGCAAAAGGCACAAATATAATGGCTCTATTGTAAACAGTCACAATGCAAATATCGGGCGGAAAACATGACCATCCAGTACAGTGGTTCTCAACTGGTGTGTGGGGAGGGGGGAGATTTAAGATTATTTCAAGATCGCGTTAATACAAGAACCGATTACTTGATATTGTTTTTCCCTTCATACTTTACAGTTCTGTACATCTCACCCTTCTAAAATTAATTTTATAAAGTAAGTAGACCCACAAATGACGTTTTATGTGGACATCTAGACTTGTTTTAGTATATGCTATTAAATTTAGCTTCCATTATTACATATTCTGTGTAGGGGCGGGGGCAGGATTTTTAGGTAGAAAATATGAAAGGGGGGAATGATGTTCTGAAAATATGTTGAAGGGGGGCACGGGCCAAAAAAGGTTGAGAACCACTGATCTAGTCCATCCTTCAAGAATGTGTGATGCATTTGAGATCCTAAATAAGACCCTCATGTGTTTGAAGGGATTCGTGAAGTGACATGATTAGACATCAACAAAAATGTTCCCGCTGATGAACCAACCTGACCTTGTTGCTGCAGAATACTGTAGCTGGTTACTCACCGACCAACTACAGAAGTTATTGTGGTGAAGTGGCTATGTCACCTGTTTTGCATTCTGAATGTTATTAGTTCGATCCCAGGCTTTGCCGTTCAGTTCACGGTGCAATTTTCTCGGAGACACCTGGGGGTTGTCGCTGGAGCTGTGGAGTTCATGCTTTGGTCGATACTTTCGACAGGCCGCCCTGCCGAAAGAGACCAAGCCATATGGGATAAAAACCTGGTGCAGTGAAGACAATTCTCTTGCCTTTTAAACCCTTTTTAAAATCGTTGACGAACTAGATTCAAAGAGCATGTTAATCACACTTCTGGACCTAACCCCAGCCATCCTGACATGCTGTGCTGAATCTTGACCTAGTTACAGTTGAATATCTCTGTACATGTGAAGTTCCAGCACAGGTCTTGCATATCTGGCTGCTTTCTGGTCTTGGATTGTGTTGGTCACAGGTTTCAGGCTTCATTTGTTCTGATTTTCTTTTCATTGTCCCAGTTATGTAAGTGGCTGGCCGAGTGGCTAGAACGCTGGGTTCTTCTTTTGGAGACTGTTGGGGACAAAAATAACACCCCAACCTGTGCAGGTCACGATGACTGTACTAGCCAGGCAGCCTTAATTCCTCAGGCTCAAGACCCCCATGTTCCAGTACCGCAAGGCACTATGGACAGTAGATGACAGTTGACAGTCCCAATTATATCTTTTAGCATCAGGTTAAGTCTAGATGTCTGACAAAGCCCTTGTGTGGGCTGTATACAAGGTGATGTTTATTGCTTGTGTTGTTCTACTAATCCATCAAATATAGGATCTGTCTCTTACTCTCCTGCCTTCAACTTTTCTCTCCTGCCTTCAACTCTTCTCTCCAGTCTTCAACTCTTCTCTCCAGTATGGTTTATACAAGAGTTCTATGTCATTTAAAGTCAAGAACTCTTGTCACACCATAAGGCATAACTGCTTTTGTCTAAATGTGAATGCTTTTTGTCATTTGTAGAAGCGCTTTTTATGCAATCACACCATCTGTCTTCTCTCATGAACATCATTTCTTCCTGGGCGGGGCAAGGCTTTGCTGCCTTTGGGCTCCTCTCACGGAACCAGCAGTAGAAATGAAATGACTATCACTGCTCAAGCTCTTTGAATACCTGAAAATGTGTGGTGTTGATCTTTGATTTAACAAAATTATCTAGATGTTCCGTATTGTAAACATCCATGGATGAAAGCTCTTTCTCTGTTAACTGAAAAGAGAAAACATGAACTTAAAAGCAGCACATAAAGTAATGTTACAATGTTGACAAATATTGGTTATTAATATAAAAGTCAGTACAGGACCCTTCACACACCTTCAAACCTAGTGGGTAAATGGTACTAGCCCCATAGTGTTATAGACCACTGGTCACTCAATGGGAGATGTGGTCACTATTACACCAACACTGGTCACTCAATGGGAGATGTCAATATTACACCAGCACTGGTCACTCAATGGGAGATGTGGTCACTATTACACCAACACTGGTCACTCAATGGGAGATGTCAATATTACACCAGCACTGGTCACTCAATGGGAGATGTGGTCAATATTACACCCATGCTGGTCACTCAATGGGAGATGTGGTCAATATTACACCAGCACTGGTCACTCAATGAGAGATGTGGTCAATATTACACCAGCACTGATCACTCAATGGGAGATGTGGTCAATATTACACCAGCACTGATCACAATGGGAGATGTCAATATTACACCAACCACTTTTACTTCCCAGGACATTTCCTGATACTCATCATAGATTCATCATCATTATGTGCCATGACAATAAGCAGGAGAGGTCATGTTTCGCCATCTTCGATTAGTCAGTCCAAAGAAGCATACGGCTGTCTTGCAGGATACATTCATTTGACTCTGTCACACTCATGAAAAGTTAACATACCAAAACAACAGTATATCCCAGCATTTGCCACACTCATGAAAAGTTAACATACCAAAACAACAGTATATCCCAGCATTTGCCAGACTCATGAAAAGTTAACATACCAAAACAACAGTATATCCCAGCATTTGCCACACTCATGAAAAGTTAACATACCAAAACAACAGTATATCCCAGGATCTGCAACTGCCTGATATCAGCCTGATACTGCCCAAGGAGAACATCGCTTGAAGAACAAAAATGTGACCAGTGTGGACACAGCAATGCTATTCTGTGGAAGAAAAGAAGGTTAACAATACAGTTCAATTGAAGAACGCCTCTCACAAAATAGGTAGAGAACAAATAAGAACTAAATATTGATTCTAAAATTAGTATGTATAAACTAGAGAAATCTGCTGCCCAGTGTGCAGATAACCAGTACATTTTCAAGGTGAACATTAGAAGTCGATAAATGTGCATGGATATACTCAACAAAAGCAGAATTCCAAACCACAAACCTCCTTTTTTGTGCACCACTAAATGCGCTTGTATCTGAAGTAAAGCATAACGATAAGTAACTCGGACATGTTTTGTGACTTTTCCATAATGCTACTATTTTATATTATATAAGCATACACATGAGGATCCTAGATTCTAGTTTATGGCGTAACTGATATAGCATGACATACATTGTTCAAACCAGTAGAAGGATAGTGGATGGATTTTACAAACATTTTATGGACAATGTTTTACAGGCATCCTCCTTTGGCAGCTACAATCACCAAGGTGAAACAGACATTTCTGTCACTGCCTTCAAATTTTGCTCAACCAAAAACACCACTGATGTCATCCTAAAGAACTGGCTTATTCTCAAGATGAAAGTTTTCCATCCTAAAGAACTGGCTCATTCTCAAGATGAAAGTTCTCTATCCTAAAGAAATGGCTTATTCTCAAGATGAAAGTTTTCCATCCTAAAGAAATGGCTTATTCTCAAGATGAAAGTTTTTCATCCTAAAGAAATGGCTTATTCTCAAGATGAAAGTTTTCCATCCTAAAGAAATGGCTTATTCTCAATATGAAAGTTTTCCATCCTAAAGAACTGGCTCATTCTCAAGATGAAATTTCTCTATCCTAAAGAACTGGCTTATTCTCAAGATGAAAGTTTTTCATCCTAAAGAAATGGCTTATTCTCAAGATGAAAGTTTTCCATCCTAAAGAAGTGGCTTATTCTCAAGATGAAAGTTTCCCATCCTATAGAACTGGCTCAAGATGAACGTTCTCTATCCTAAAGAACTGGCTTATTCTCAAGAAGATCAAAGTTTTCCATCATAAAGATCTGACTCATTCTCAAGATGAAAGCTTTCCATCCTAAAGAACTGGCTTATTCTCAAGATGAAAGTTTTCCATCCTAAAAAACTGGCTCATTCTCTAGACGAAAGGTCACCACCCTAAAATATTGGCTCATTCAAGATGAAAGGTCTCCATTCTAAAATATTGGCTCATTCTCAAGATGAAAGGTCTCCATCCTAAAATATTGGCTCATTCTCAAGATGAAAGGTCTCCATCCTAAAATATTGGCTCATTCTCAAGATGAAAGGCTCCATCCTAAAATATTGGCTCATTCTCAAGATGAAAGGTCTCCATCCTAAAATACTGGCTCATTCTCAAGACAAAAAGGTCTCCATCCTAAAATATTGGCCCATTCTCAAGATGAAAGGTCTACATCAGGGGTGGCCAACATTTTCAGCAGGCGGGTCAAATTTCAGAAAAAATATTTCCTGCCGGGCCACGCACCTAATTTTTTCGTTAAATTAAAGTAAACAAGCAAGCGTACTACAGCTTCGATCACATCGTCGTTTCCCACTCCGCGGGCCGCAACATGACTACCGGCGGGCCACATGCGGCCCGCGGGCCTCGTGTTGGCCACCCCTGGTCTACATCCTAAAGAACTAGCTCATTTTCAAAATGAACATTCTCTACCCTAAAGGGCTTAAAAACTAAGATCATTTGATCAGAGCCTATGGTTTTAAAAAATCCTTTTAAATGTGCACATATTTGTTTGCACACATATGTGTTATGTCATATATACATGCACACATATTGTGCTTATGTATGTGTGTATTAGCTGAACATGATGTTTGATAAAAGTATCAAATTGTGCATGTGTCTGTCACTTGTCAAGTTCGTTGGTCACTTTATACAAGAAATTGTTGTCTGTCTATGTTTCATCCAAGTGTCAATTTGTAGCTATTTATTTATTGGTTACTTGAATGATCTTATTACATGAGATAATTTTCATTTTCTGAAATGCAGCTTGTGTACAGACATATGCATGAGTACTCGTCTAAACAACCACAAGTTTACTTTTCTATGTCAGGAAAGCTGTCTCTGATCTGGACATCCTCACATTTTAGTAAGCCTGAACTGGGGTCAAAGAACATTACAGCATCTGTAAGATGTTACAAACAAGAGTTGTCATATTTTAAAGCAAATAAAATGACTGCTATATTACAAGGGGCATTCAGAAATGTACATCAAATAAACTAACATTGCTATATTACATATCACATAAATTAAAGATTCTATATTACATATCACATAAACTAACAATGCTATATTACATATCAAATAAACTAACAATGCTATATTACATATCACATAAATTAAAGATTCTATATTACATATCACATAAACTAACAATGCTATATTACACATCAAATAAACTAACAATGCTATATTACATATCACATAAAGTAAAGATGCTATATTACATATCACATAAATTAAAGATGCTATATTACATATCACATAAACTAACACTGCTATATTACACATCAAATAAACTAACAATGCTATATTACATATCACATAAATTAAATTAAAGATGCTATATTACATATCACATAAACTAACAATGCTATATTACACATCAAATAAACTAACAATACTATATTACATATCATATAAACTAACACTGCTACATTACATATCACATAAACTAACAATGCTATATTACACATCAAATAAACTAACAATACTATATTACATATCACATAAACTAACAATGCTATATTACACATCAAATAAACTAACAATACTATATTACATATCACATAAATTAAATTAAAGATGCTATATTACATATCACATAAACTAACAATGCTATATTACACATCAAATAAACTAACAATACTATATTACATATCACATAAACTAACAATGCTATATTACACATCAAATAAACTAACAATGCTATATTACATATCACATAAACTAACACTGCTACATTACATATCACATAAACTAACACTGCTACATCACATATCACATAAACTAACACTGCTACATTACATATCACATAATCTAACACTGCTACATTACATATCACATAAACTAACAATGCTATATTACATATCACATAAATTAAAGATGCTATATTACATATCACATAAACTAACAATGCTACATTACATATCACATAAACTAACACTGCTATATTACATATCACATAAACTAACACTGCTACATTACATATCACATAAACTAACACTGCTACATTACATATCACATAAACTAACAATGCTACATTACATATCACATAAATTAAAGATGCTATATTACATATCACATAAACTAACACTGCTACATTACATATCACATAAACTAACAATGCTACATTACATATCACATAAACTAACAATGCTATATTACACATCAAATAAACTAACAATGCTACATTACATATCACATAAACTAACACTGCTACATTACATATCACATAAACTAACACTACTACATTACATATCACATAAACTAACACTGCTACATTACATATCACATAAACTAACAATGCTACATTACATATCACATAAACTAACAATGCTATATTACATATCACATAAATTAAAGATGCTATATTACATATCACATAAACTAACAATGCTATATTACACATCAAATAAACTAACAATACTATATTACATATCATATAAACTAACACTGCTACATTACATATCACATAAACTAACAATGCTATATTACACATCAAATAAACTAACAATACTAAATTACATATCACATAAACTAACAATGCTATATTACACATCAAATAAACTAACAATACTATATTACATATCACATAAATTAAATTAAAGATGCTATATTACATATCACATAAACTAACAATGCTATATTACACATCAAATAAACTAACAATACTATATTACACATCAAATAAACTAACAATGCTATATTACGCATCAAATAAACTAACAATGCTATATTACATATCACATAAACTAACACTGCTACATTACATAACACATATACTAACACTGCTACATCACATATCACATAAACTAACACTGCTACATCACATATCACATAAACTAACAATGCTACATTACATATCACATAAACTAACAATGCTACATTACATATCACATAAATTAAAGATGCTATATTACATATCACATAAATTAAAGATGCTATATTATATATCACATAAACTAACAATGCTATATTATATATCACATAAACTAACACTGCTACATTACATATCACATAAACTAACAATGCTACATTACATATCACATAAACTAACAATGCTATATTACACATCAAATAAACTAACAATGCTACATTACATATCACATAAACTAACACTGCTACATTACATATCACATAAACTAACAATGCTACATTACATATCACATAAACTAACAATGCTATATTACACATCAAATAAACTAACAATGCTATATTACATATCGTATAAATTAAAGATGCTTTATTACATATCACATAAACTAACAATGCTACATTACATATCACATAAACTAACACTGCTATATTACATATCACATAAACTAACACTGCTACATTACATATCACATAAACTAACAATGCTACATTGCATATCACATAAACTAACAATGCTATATTACACATCAAATAAACTAACAATGCTATATTACATATCACATAAATTAAAGATGCTATATTACATATCACATAAACTAACAATGCTACATTACATATCACATAAACTAACACTGCTATATTACATATCACATAAACTAACACTGCTACATTACATATCACATAAACTAACAATGCTACATTACACATCAAATAAACTAACAATGCTATATTACATATCATATAAACTAACAATGCTTTATTATTACACATCAAATAAACTAACAATGCTATATTACATATCACATAAATTAAAGATGCTATATTACATATCACATAAACTAACAATGCTACATTACATATCACATAAACTAACACTGCTATATTACATATCACATAAACTAACACTGCTACATTACATATCACATAAACTAACAATGCTACATTACATATCACATAAACTAACAATGCTATATTACACATCAAATAAACTAACAATGCTATATTACATATCATATAAACTAACAATGCTTTATTATTACACATCAAATAAACTAACAATGCTATATTATTACACATCAAATAAACAAACTTCAACTGCTCCAACATCATAAGAGAAGAAATACTAACTAGATTCAATTCTGGAAATAAGATATACTATGCACTACAACATCTACTAAAATCAAATGTGCTATCTCGTAACACCAAAATCACAATATACAAAACACTGATCAGACCAGTTGTGCTGTATGGCTCTGAAACCTGGAGTACAACGAATGGAGACGAAGCCTTGTTACAAACCATTGAGAACAAAGTTTTAAGACGCAACTTTGGACCCATTAGGGATACACAAAGTGGAGAGTGGAAAAGAAGAAGTAACAAAGACATTTATGATCTGTTTAAGTCCCCACTAATCACTGGTATCATGAAGGCTAATAGACTACAATGGCTGGGGAATATAGAAAGAATGGAAGATAATAGGGAAACAAAACTCGCTTACACTCAGGAAATAAATGACCGTAGACCCCGAGGTAGACCAAGAAGGCGGTGGAGAGATAATACATATACAGACCTACAAGCACTTGGAATCAACGACTGGCAAGAGAAGGTCAACTAGAGAGAGACGAATGGAGACGGATTGTATCTGCAGCAAAGAACCTCAATGGCTCAGAACGCTGAAGAAGAAGAAGAAATAAACAAACAGTGCTAGGTTACATGTCATGTTAAGTTATTCAGTTTGAACATTTCCCTCCCCTGAATTAAATTTGTGACTAGCTAATAAACATATTCTTAGAAACAAAATGTAATAGTTTCCCCTTGACTTCCACACCTACATTGTGACATGTAACTCCTGTATTTTACAAACATTTCCAACTGTCAGACAAGTCAATATGTCCATCCACTTATTCTAATGGAAACTGTCACAAGAACTGTGTTTGCAGCAATCTTGTGGGCTGCCAATCCTTACCAGTAAGAGGTGTCGCTAATGTGAGGATAGCTTATGTTTCTGGTACTCTAGCAGTGGGTTTACCAATAGATTCAGCCAACGTTATGCAGAAATGACAGAGTGGATAGATTTGCTAGTTCGGATATTATATCAGTGTGTCTATCAATAGATCCAGGCCACAAGTATGCAGAAATGAAAGAGTGGATAGATTTCATGGTTTTTGGTAATATATCAATGTGTCAACCAATGGATTGAGTCAACATTATGCAGAAATGAAAGAGTGGATAGATTTCATGGTTTTTGGTAATATATCAATGTGTCAACCAATGGATTGAGTCAACATTATGCAGAAATGAAAGAATGGATAGATTTCATGGTTTTTGGTAATATATCAATGTGTCAACCAATGGATTGAGTCAACATTATGCAGAAATGAAAGAGTGGATAGATTTCATGGTTTTTGGTAATATATCAATGTGTCAACCAATGGATTGAGTCAACATTATGCAGAAATGACAGAGTGGATAGATTTCATGGTTTTGGTAATATATCAATGTGTCAACCAATGGATTGAGTCAACATTATGCAGAAATGACAGAGTGGATAGATTTCATGGTTTTTGGTAATATATCAATGTGTCAACCAATGGATTGAGTCAACATTATGCAGAAATGACAGAGTGGATAGATTTGCTAGCTCAGGTACTAAAGTAGTGGGTATACCAATAGATCCAGCCATAATTATGCGGAAATGACAGGGTGGATAGATTTTCTAGCTCAGGTACTATAGTAGTGGGTATACCAATAGATCCAGCCATAATTATGCGGAAATGACAGGGTGGATAGATTTTCTAGCTCAGGTACTATAGTAGTGGGTATACCAATAGATCCAGCCATAATTATGCGGAAATGACAGGGTGGATAGATTTTCTAGCTCAGGTACTATAGTAGTGGGTATACCAATAGATCTAGCCATAATTATGCGGAAATGACAGGGTGGATAGATTTTCTAGCTCAGGTACTATAGTAGTGGGTATACCAATAGATCCAGCCATAATTATGCGGAAATGACAGGGTGGATAGATGTCATGGTTTTGGTAATATATTGATGGGTCAACCAATGGATCCAACCAATATTACACAGAAATGACAGAGTGGATAGATTTGCTAGTTCGGGTATTATATCAGTGGGTCTACCAATAGATCCAGCCATAATTATGCGGAAATGACAGGGTGGATAGATTTTCTAGCTCAGGTACTATAGTAGTGGGTATACCAATAGATCCAGCCATAATTATGCGGAAATGACAGGGTGGATAGATTTCATGGTTTTGGTAATATATTGATGGGTCAACCAATGGATCCAACCAATATTACACAGAAATGACAGAGTGGATAGATTTGCTAGTTCGGGTATTATATCAGTGTGTCTATCAATAGATCCAGCCATAATTATGCGGAAATGACAGGGTGGATAGATGTCATGGTTTTGGTAATATATTGATGGGTCAACCAATGGATCCAACCAATATTACACAGAAATGACAGAGTGGATAGATTTGCTAGTTCGGGTATTATATCAGTGTGTCTACCAATAGATCCAGCCATAATTATGCAGAAATGACAGAGTGGATAGATCACATGGTTTTGGTAATATATTTTTAAAAAAGTAATTGGTTTTTTTTTGTGGGTTAATTTAATTTGGTAATATGTGGTTAAATGGTTTAATTTGGTAATATATCAATGGATGAACCAATGGATTCAGCCAACATTATGCAGAAATGACAGAGTGGATATATTTGCTAGCTCAGGTACTATAGCAGTTGGTTAACCAATAGATCCAGCAAAAAATGAGCAACAATGAAGACTTTCAACAAAATTAATCATCTACAGCGAGAACTCATGAGTTCAGACTTAATATTGAAATGGCCAGATAAAAGAAGCCCACCAAGCAGACGTGAAGACTCATCAATCAACACCTAACTGGCGCAGTGAGTTGCCGTAGCTGATGGATTTAGCACCAAGTAGATTGGAAGATATTAAACATACTCACCAAAATAAAGCTGTCAATTGCTTTCAGAAAAAGAATGTTGAAGTGCTATATACAGTCTATACTACTGAATACATGTAGATCATGGACAAGCTGAGAAACATCTACTGGCAGTGGAAATGTGGTTTCCTAAAAAAAAATACAAAGAATGCTATGGAAGGTCAGAAGAACAAAGGATTACAGTTCTTCAAGAAACAAATAAAAACTTGCAAGCCGATTAGAGAAATTAGACGAAGACAGTCAAGATGTTTTTGGGTACATTTTGAGAGAAATCAACCTGAAAACTTAGTGGCAACTGGCAAAAGTGGTGGGAAAAGAGGAAGGGGAAAGCAAAGAGATCAAGATCTGGATGGGTTGACCACACAGATCAATCAGGACAAGAACACAGACCAGATCCAAGACTATGCTGGTCATGTGAGATGGGTAGGTCAGCATGGCTGAATGAATTAGAACGTCTTCTTAAACATCCGGTGTGCTGATGCCAAGATAAGGGGATTCAACCCCTACATTGAACAGTTTGACTAAAATATTGACCTATCGTCCTTGACTTGGGGAAGTTAAAATCAAGTACCTCTGAAGTCGGAGTGGGTTTGCCTGATGGCGAGGGACAATGTTAATGGGCAAAGCTAATCCACACACAAAATTCAGTCCAGCTCTACTGGAAGTAGTGTGTATGAAATACGCTTGGGTTCAAAGTGAGCGAGTGCAAAAATAAAAAAAATATGAGATGGCAAACTGTGAATGCCAATGCCAACACCATGGCACATGATGATGATGAGATTAGGGTGCATATAGAAGTGATGATAATCTGCACAGAACAACGATGATTGGGGTGCATATAGAAATGATGATAATCTGCACAGAACAACGATGATTGGGGTGCATATAGAAGTGATGATAATCTGCACAGAACAACGATGATTGGGGTGCATATAGAAGTGATGATAATCTGCACAGAACAACGATGATTGGGGTGCATATAGAAATGATGATAATCTGCACAGAACAACGATGATTGGGGTGCATATAGAAGTGATGATAATCTGCACAGAACAACGATGATTGGGGTGCATATAGAAGTGATGATAATCTGCACAGAACAACGATGATTGGGGTGCATATAGAAATGATGATAATCTGCACAGAACAACGATGATTGGGGTGCATATAGAAATGATGATAATCTGCACAGAACAACGATGATTGGGGTGCATATAGAAATGATGATAATCTGCACAGAACAACGATGATTGGGGTGCATATAGAAATGATGATAATCTGCACAGAACAACGATGATTGGGGTGCATATAGAAATGATGATAATCTGCACAGAACAACGATGATTGGGGTGCATATAGAAGTAATGATAATCTGCACAGAACAACGATGATTGGGGTGCATATAGAAATGATGATAATCTGCACAGAACAACGATGAAGAATGACAGTACTACCTATGTGATGACCATATGGGCTCTCTGCAGGTGTAAGAACATAACCTGAATCTCCTGTCAGACGACAGATACTGTTAACCAGATTCTCCACGGCTTTTGAAGATTGCAAATTGTCTGAAAATTAAAAACAAAAAGATATATATATATTTTTTTAAATCGACCTCATTGCCCCGGGTTTTATCCCATATGGCTCGGTCTCTTTCCACAGGTAACCTGCCGAAAGTGTCTCACAAAGCACAAACTCTGTAGTTCCAGTGACGACCCCCAGGAGTCTCAGAGAAAAATGAGCTTGTTCAACAAAAAGATAAACAATCAGCACTTGGTGGGTCATGTGGTCAGTATCATGCCAGGCATTTGACTTCCCAAGACATTCTTGGTGCCCATTTCAAGCTGGGCAGACCTGGAAGTCTTTACTTCCCAAGACATTCTTGGTGCCCATTTCAGGCTGCCTAGACCTGGAAGTTGTTACTTCCCAAGACATGCTTGGTGCCCATTTCAGGCTGCCTAGACCTGGAAGTCTTTACTTCCCAAGACATTCTTGGTGCCCATTTCAAGCTGGCTAGACCTGGAAGCTTATACTTCCCAAGACATTCTTGGTGCCCATTTCAAGCTGGGTACACCTGGAAGTCTTTACTTCTCAAGACATTCTTGGTGCCCATTTCAAGCTGGCTAGACCTGGAAGCTTATACTTCCCAAGACATTCTTGGTGCCCATCTCAAGCTGGGTACACCTGGAAGTCTTTACTTCTCAAGACATGAAACCTTAACTGGAAATGCAACTACTATAACAACCATCCATGTAGGGTGCTTTATTATAGGATTCCTGGGTATGTAGTCACGGTCCCATGATCCTGGAGGAGCCTCAGAGGTAATGGTGTGATATATGACATTCTTGTGAGTGAATGTATGGTATATGACATTCTTGTGAGTGTATGGTATATGACATTCTGACAAGTGTATGGTATATGACATTTGATTTGCATTGGCACCTTGCCGTCTTGACAGATGATAGTTTGTGCTTTAAAAAGGCATAATAACTTTTACCTATGGCGGTAGCAAATGTGACTGATAAGGCCAATTCGCGCTGTAAATGTTTGTTCACAGTGGGTGCATAAGGCAATAAACAGTGGTTGATTCTGTTGACATTTGATTAAGTGTATGGTATATGACATTGTTGTACATGAGTGTATGGATTTATGACATTCTTGTGAGTTTATGGTACATGACATTCTTATCCGTGAGAGTATGGTATATGACATTCTTGTGAGTGTCCATGGATTTCTGTACAGGACAAACCAACGCAAAAGTTAGACTTTAACAAATGGTTAAAAAAGCAACAATTTACCCCAAATTTGCTGTTTCCAGTTATAGGACTGATGGGATAGGAACAAATCAGTTAGTAGGCCTGAATGCGCGGACAAATAGGTGGGCAATCGTAACCTCACTTTAACCAGCGATGAGCTCCATCATCAAACCTACATCCAACTGTGCATGTAAATTACAAGTACCTCTGAAGTTGGAGTGGATTTGCCTGATGACAAGGGACACTGACAATAGGGAAAGGTAATTCACATGCAAAATTCATTCTAGAGCAGTGGTTCTCAACCGGTGGGGAATTCCCCCCCAGGGGGAAATTTTAGGGTTTTCAGGGGGGAATGAAGACCATTTCAAGATCGCGTTAATACAAGAACCGATTACTTGATATTGTTTTTCCCTTCATACTTTACTGTTATGTACGTCTCATCCTTCTAAAATTCATTTTATAAAGTAAGTAGACCCACAAATCATGTTTTATGTGGATGTCTAGACTTGTTTTAGCATATGCTATTAAATTTACCTTCCATTTTTACGTATACTGTGTAGGGGTGTGGGGATATTTAGATAGGAAATATGAAAGGGGGGGAATGACGTTCTGAAAATAAGGTGAAGGAGGGCACGGGCCAAATTTTTTATAGGAAGGGGGGGGGGGGGGGAATGACGTTCTGAAAATATGGTGAAGGGAGGCACGGGCCAAAAAATGTTGAGAACCACTGTTCTAGAGCAACTAGAAGTAGGGTGTAAAACAAAAAGTAAAATGTATGTGGAAAGGAAAATGTATGTGGAAAGTTTAATTGAGATGAAAATGAACGTGAACAGTTTAAATGACTGGGGAAAAAATACAAATATAATTAACATTCATTTCCAGCATAAGTGATCCACCTAATTGAATCACTGTATCACAAACAAGCAACTGTCAGAGTGGCTGGTGACACATCACACTGCTTTGAGGTGCAAAAGTGAGTAAGACAGGATTGCATATGTATTCAACATCTATGTAGAAATTGTAATGAGAACTATGAAAAATGAAGAAGCCTGTGACAATTGTGATGCATTAAAAATTGGTGGAAATCAGGAGTCTCTGAGAAAACTGCACTTGTGAACCAAATAACAGAGCAAAGAAGTCAGTAGGAGACCGGCCATAGCAATGCTGTGGTTAAACAGTATGAGGTGACCTGTGGTACTACACCAGTAAACAAATGAAAGTGAGATTGAAGCAGCAACACCGGCACTCTGTTGGTTAGAAGAGACACTGCAACACACATTGTATTCATTACGGACTCAAGGAGTACGCTTAGTAAGATAGAGAAAGGAATGTTTTGTGTGGAATGGCTGTCCTCGCTTGAGAGGTCACAGATTGTGAGAACTGTATGGATTTTTTGCCCTGCTATGCGAGAGTGCTGAGGAATGAATGGCAGTGAATGCACCTCTTGAACAAGGGAGAGGTGGTCATGCGCCTATGGGACCAGGTGGAGAAGGTGGGGGAACAGATTGAGAACCGTATGTGGAAAGAATTATATTGCAGGGATGGCATGGGATCTGGAAGAATCCCAATATCTGGAAAAATCTCAAAACTGAGAGGGAAGACCAGGAGAACTTTCAATCAGATAGGGGTGGGAACAATTAGAGTATGACTCTTCCCTGGCTGTTGAACGAAGGAACGGAGCGCATATGGGAATGTCCTGAGTGCAGTGATGCTGGTTCTTAGCTCAATTCAACTCAACAAATAAAAGTGACAATTTTGAGACATCTATGTGAACATCAGGATGTGAATCAAGTACCATTTTACAAACACTCAAGAAATCAGGGCTTATAAACTAAAAAAAATTCCTACACTACAGTAGATAATAATGTTTAAAAAACATACCGATAATCTACAAGATCTGAACAACAAAGAAACCTGGCCCATTAACAGTATCATAACTTGAAAACTAAAATACTTTAGTCACATTAGATGGCACAGTGGTTCTGAAAGAACAATAATCTAGGGCATCACCCCTGTTAGACAAGGCAGGGCTCAATACAATGTTGAACTCACGACATTTACAGATAAAACTGCTATGGAAAAAGAAATATATGTTAATGAGGAAAAATTGGAGGTGGTGGACAATTTTGAATATCTTGGGTCATTGATTACCAACAACAGTGACACAATGAAAGAAATTAAACGACGACTACCAATTGCTCTTCAAAGACTAAAATAACTGAATAAATTATGGAGTGGGACAGACAGAACTAAAAAAAAATTAGATTTTTATGAGCATGCATCTTTCCCGTTGCAACATACGCCTGTGAGACCTGGACACTTACTAAACAAGCTGAACAGCGCATAAATGCCTTTGAATATAAATGTTATAGACGAGTTCTAAGAATATCTTGGGTAAAGAAAAGAACAAATGCATCCATACTTCAAGAGCTGAATATTGAAGAAGGTTGGCTATTAAAGACGATAAAACAAAGAAAATTAAAATATTTTGGTCACTTGAAACGCCACGAAAGTTTGGAGAGAACAATAATGGAGGGGTATACACCTGGGAAGAGAGGAAGAGGAAGACCAAAGAGAAGATGGGTGCAGGATGTGGTGGATGATCTCCAGATGGGTGTATCGGACGCGGGACATCTTGCTTATGGTCAAGAGGTTTTCTGGAAGGTTATTATGGGCGCGAGGTTCTGCAAAGGACTTGCTACTGAATGAATGAATGAGCATGAAACACAAGGCAGGAGATCACATGAAGAATCAAGAGTCCTTATCAGGAGGCTGTAATGAGAACAATATCCTGCACAGGATTTGCTACCTGATGATAATGATAAGTAACAACAAACTCATAAAAATATCAGAGGTCACATAAGATTGTCAGAGGTCACATAAGATTGTCAGATCAATGTCTTTTTCAGACTTGACACCCGAAGGAAGAGGAGGAGATGCAGTAGTAGAAGAGAAATAACAACAGCAGCAGCAGCAACAAAAAGAAAAGAGAAGAAAAAGTAGAAGATATGTGAGTATATCTTACTGTTTAAATGCAAATTTCTGCCAAACCACGACACTGCCAAATGCGGACACTCAATGGCAACACTTCGGTTGAGCAAAGCTAGGTTGTTTTTCACACTAGGATCCATCTTTTTTAAGTTTCCTGTTTAAAAATAACAAGTGTTCACGTAAGGCAGCTTTATTGTACAACATAACTTGGAGTTAACATATTGTCACAACAAATGACATTGTATGAATATCTGCACTTAGACATGAGGTGAATATTCTGCCTACAACCTCAGCATTCTTCTTCTCCCTAAGTCTTTTATTTCTCAACGACGCACAGCTTCTCAACCAACTCATGCCAAGCTCTTTATAGGCTTGTTCATGGCTGGCTGGACTTTCAAGCTAAACTTGTCTACAGCATGACGCAGCCAGTCTCACGCCAATCCTCCGTATCACGTCTTAGACATACATGGTATTACAGACAGCTTCCCTTGTGGCTCTGGTAACACACAGGTGATCAACAATGTTCTTGGCTTGTCAGCAAACCAGCAACAGCAGTCTAACTTTACTACTTTATTGGCACCTGGCCATCTTGACAGATGGGAGTTTGTTAATTGTACTTCAAAAAAGGCATCATAACAACAACCCATAGTTATACTGTATCTATATATATAAAAGAGAATGTTTGTTTGTTTGTTTGTCCTTTATGCATTCCCGGACGGTCCATCCGATTGAGATGAAATTTTGTACAGATGTTGTTCTCACTCCCGCGGATCCAACTGAAATAGTTAGTTTAAAAACAGTGTTGTACATAATAAAACAACATTAATTAAAATATTGCAAAGGGACTTAACTTAAGAAAGGTTCTATCAAGGGACATTACTTTTAGTAGCATTGCTATATTATGTAATTTAAATAATTGTTGTATTTTTCTTAAAGTTTTATAAAATGTTTAAAGAAGTTATCTACAGTCATATGCGGTATAAACAAAGTGATAACAACTTTAAGGCATCTTTAAAGTTTTCATAAAAATAATGCATCAATATCAATAATGCATCTACAATATCCATGCACTCAGGTCTACAACATCCATGCACTCAGGTCTACAATATCCGTGTACTCAGGTCTACATGCACTCAGGCCTACAATATCTGTGCACTAAGGTCTACAAAATATGTGCTCTTGGGTCTACAAAATTGCATCAGACACTTTTCATATCCAGAAATGTAGCTTTTGTTTGCCCTATTCTGCTCTTAATCTCTTTTGTGCATCTTCCATCTGATATAACTGCCCCTAGGTATTTAAATTTATACACTCCATTAAGCATTTTCCTTTCTATTTCCATTTCACATTTTGATGTCACATTTCTCTTTGATATAACCATATAAATTCATACGCAGATATCATATGCAGAAAATACAAGGGTCATCTGGAGTTTGTCAGGAGAACCTAAAGATGAAGATAGTTTAGTAACTACTCTAAAGTGAACAGTTTACATCTGCCACTAGGTGGTGAAATGGGCAAGAACAAGCAGTTTCCTGTGCTTTGTTTTTTCAAAACGGCATCAGACCAGCTGATTCTAGTGCAGGAGCAGCATGTTGCAATGAAATGTTTGGTGAAAGAAGGTTCAAAACTCGCTGAAATTCATTGTCGACTGTCATGTGTGATTGGATAACAAACTAAGCAACGTTTTGTGAAGGTCATGAATCCATTGAGAATGTGCCTCATGAAGGTCGACCGAAAAGTGTCATTACAGATGATGAAGTGAGTCAGGTAGTTCTTCAATGGCTTTTTTTATTTTTTATTTTTGTGCATATCCTTTACAGGACATCGCTGTCAACACCAGAATCTTTCAGCTGTATGTTGATTTCTTGGCAAGATTACGCTCAGTAGTTTGCCATTGCTTTCTGAGCGGCCGGCTCACATACCCCATAAGTTACCGATGCGATTCGAACCACTGCTGATTCTCACCGTCATCACGTTACCGACGAGATTATGGAGAAAAGTCATAACCTCTAAGCCACGAAGCCAGTTTCAATGGCTTAGGACCAGCCAAAAGAATGTTATGCTACAAGACTACAGAAACTTGTAGCCTGATGGGAGAAAATGTGTAGCAGTGGCAGGCAACTACATTAAAAGTAGTACAGGTAATTTCAATTCATCTCTCATAGTTATCTAGAGATTACATCAGTAAGGATACTCACTAGACAACACTCGACCTATACTTACTGGACAACTCTCAACCTATACTTACTGGATAACACTAGACCTATACTTACTGGACAACTCTCAACCTATACTTACTGGACAACTCTCGACCTATACTTACTGGACAACCATCGACCTATACTTACTGGACAACTCTCAACCTATACTTACTGGACAACTCTCAACCTATACTTACTGGACAACTCTCAACCTATACTTACTGGACAACTCTCGACCTATACTTACTGGACAACCATCGACCTATACTTACTGGACAACTCTCAACCTATACTTACTGGACAACTCTCGACCTATACTTACTGGACAACTCTCAACCTATACTTACTGGACAACCATCGACCTATACTTACTGGACAACTCTCAACCTATACTTACTGGATAACACTAGACCTATACTTACTGGACAACTCTCGACCTATACTTACTGGATAACACTAGACCTATACTTACTGGACAACCATCGACCTATACTTACTGGACAACTCTCGACCTATACTTACTGGACAACTCTCGACCTATACTTACTGGACAACTCTTCGACCTATACTTACTAGATTACTCTAGACCTATACTTACTGGACAATCCTCAACCTATACTTACTGGACAACCATCGACCTATACTTACTGGATTACTCTAGACCTATACTTACTGGACAACTCTCGACCTATACTTACTAGATTACTCTAGAGCTATACTTACTGGACAATCCTCAACCTATACTTACTGGATGACTCTCAACCTATACTTACTGGACAACCATCGACCTATACTTACTGGACAACTCTCAACCTATACTTACTGGATGACTCTCAACCTATACTTACTGGACAATCCTCAACCTATACTTACTGGACAACCATCGACCTATACTTACTGGATAACACTAGACCTATACTTACTGGACAACCATCGACCTATACTTACTGGATAACCATTGACCTATACTTACTGGACAACCATTGACCTATACTTACTGGATAACCATTGACCTATACTTACTGGACAATCCTCAACCTATACTTACTGGACAACCATTGACCTATACTTACTGGACAACTCTCGACCTATACTTACTAGATTACTCTAGACCTATACTTACTGGACAATCCTCAACCTATACTTACTGGACAACCATCGACCTATACTTACTGGATTACTCTAGACCTATACTTACTGGACAACTCTCGACCTATACTTACTAGATTACTCTAGACCTATACTTACTGGACAACCATCGACCTATACTTACTGGATAACACTAGATCTATACTTACTGGACAACCATCGACCTATACTTACTGGATAACACTAGATCTATACTTACTGGACAACCATCGACCTATACTTACTGGATAACACTAGACCTATACTTACTGGATAACCCTAGACCTATACTTACTGGATAACTCTCAACCTATACGTACTGGATAACTCTCAACCTATACTTACTGGATAACTCTCAACCTATACTTACTGGATAACACTAGACCTATACTTACTGGACAACTCTCGACCTATACTTACTAGGATAACATCTAGACCTATACTTACTGGACAACCATCGACCTATACTTACTGGACAACTCTCAGATCTATACTTACTGGACAACTCTCGACCTATACTTACTGGACAACTCTCGACCTATACTTACTGGATAACACTAGACCTATACTTACTGGACAACTCTCAACCTATACTTACTGGACAACTCTCGACCTATACTTACTGGACAACTCTCGACCTATACTTACTGGACAACCATCGACCTATACTTACTGGATAACACTAGACCTATACTTACTGGACAACCATTGACCTATACTTACTGGACAACTCTCGACCTATACTTAATGGACAACTCTCGACCTATATTTACTAGATTACTCTAGACCTATACTTACTGGACAATCCTCAACCTATACTTACTGGACAACCATCGACCTATACTTACTGGATTACTCTAGACCTATACTTACTGGACAACTCTCGACCTATACTTACTAGATTACTCTAGACCTATACTTACTGGACAATCCTCAACCTATACTTACTGGACAACCATCGACCTATACTTACTGGACAACTCTCAACCTATACTTACTGGATGACTCTCAACATATACTTACTGGACAATCCTCAACCTATACTTACTGGACAACCATCGACCTATACTTACTGGATAACACTAGACCTATACTTACTGGACAACTCTCAACCTATACTTACTGGACAACTCTCAACCTATACTTACTGGACAACCATCGACCTATACTTACTGGATAACACTAGACCTATACTTACTGGACAACCATCGACCTATACTTACTGGACAACTCTCGACCTATACTTACTGGACAACCATCGACCTATACTTACTGGACAACCATCGACCTATACTTACTGGGCAACCATTGACCTATACTTACTGGATAACACTAGACCTATACTTACTGGACAACCATCGACCTATACTTACTGGATAACACTAGATCTATACTTACTGGACAACCATCGACCTATACTTACTGGATAACACTAGACCTATACTTACTGGATAACCCTAGACCTATACTTACTGGATAACCATAGACCTATACTTACTGGATAACACTAGACCTATACTTACTGGACAACCATCGACCTATACTTACTGGACAACCATTGACCTATACTTACTGGATAACACTAGACCTATACTTACTGGATAACACTAGACCTATACTTACTGGACAACCATCGACCTATACTTACTGGACAACCATCGACCTATACTTACTGGATAACACTAGACCTATACTTACTGGACAACCATCGACCTATACTTACTGGATAACACTAGATCTATACTTACTGGATAACACTAGACCTATACTTACTGGATAACCCTAGACCTATACTTACTGGATAACCATAGACCTATACTTACTGGATAACACTAGACCTATACTTACTGGACAACCATCAACCTATACTTACTGGACAACTATCAACCTATACTTACTGGATAACACTAGACCTATACTTACTGGACAACTCTCAACCTATACTTACTGGACAACCATCGACCTATACTTACTGGATAACACTAGACCTATACTTACTGGACAACCATCAACCTATACTTACTGGACAACCATCAACCTATACTTACTGGATAACACTAGACCTATACTTACTGGATAACACTAGACCTATACTTACTGGATAACACTAGACCTATACTTACTGGATAACACTAGACCTATACTTACTGGACAACTCTCAACCTATACTTACTGGACAACTCTCGGCCTATACTTACTGGACAACCCTCGACCTATACTTACTGGATGATCCTCAACTTATGGAGCTAACTCAAAATGTTAACCAACAAAGAGGAAAGCTGCAGACAGAATAAACAGCAAACTTGAACTGACCATTTAGCTCCTGCTCCAGGGCTCTCATGAAGTCCAGGGAGAAAATCTTGACAAGCAGAGCATCGTGAAATATGCCCAGCAGTGACAGGTGGTATCCTAAGTTCACCTGACATGTTTAACAGAGATGTTATTTTAAACACAAACACTTCAAGTAGTACTAAAATCAACATGGAGAAACAAACAAATTAAGTACTGACACACATACACATTCTATTGGTTATACTGTGTTTTCTGTGGATATGGAAGTTCAGGAGAAACCACCACATTAATTTCCAAAGAATACAATTATGACAGACACTAAGGTGTAAACTAGAAAATTTAAGGGGTACACTAGAAAAAGTAAGAGGTAAACTAGAAAATGCAAGGGGCAAACTAGAAAATGTAAGAGGTAAACTAGAAAATATAAGGTGTAAACTAGAAAATGTAAGAGGTAAACTAGAAAATGTAAGAGGTAAACTAGAAAATGTCACAACAGGAAAGTTGATGGGGAAAAGAGGCAGAGGAAGCCCTATAGATGAGATGCTAGACAATCCAATATTGTAGCAATGAAAAACAGCAAAATATTTGGCAACACATGAGAAAGGAAGTTGTGGACAAACATGACAACCAATGCCATATATCACAGAGGAGAAGAAGGAAAAGTGGAGAAGTAGTAGGCAGAAGAAATATGATAGACCAATTTTCTGGAGTTGATGAATGCATTCAGAACCCATTTTTACAACATTATCAGGTTGCAAATCCTTTCTCTCATCAGAAACTCACCAGAAAGACTATTGCACACATTAATACAAAATGTATGATCAGCATGGCTGAATGGATAAGAATGCTTGTTTTTAAACATCCGATGTGATGATGCCAAGTTAAGGGGTTCAACTCCCACACTGGAAAGTTGGACTAAAATGCTGACTTATCGTCCTTGACTTGTCGACGTTAATTACAAGTACCTCTGAAGTCAGAACGGATTTGCCAGATGGCAAGGGACACTGTTAATTAGGTAAAGAATGGTCTCCCTGATGAAAGGGTTAAGGACGTTGTTTGTAATCCCATATACTCTCGTACGAAACACAGATGCGAGATTCGGCAGCAGATCGCGTCACAGTGGTTACTTACAGAGGTATGTGAGCCGGTCAGTTCAGAAAGCAATGGCAAAGTACTGAACGTAAAACTTGCCAAGACATCAACAGCAGCTGAAAAATGCTGGTGTTGACTGCAATGTTCTCTAAAGGATATGTGGGGGGGAAAATCCATTCGCTAAATTCAGTCTATCACTACCAGAAGTAGAGCACTAGTAGAAGTAGTGTGTATGGACTACACTTGAGTTCAAAGCGAGTAAGATTGCAAAAGAACAATTAATGCAAACTGTAACTGATTATCTTCAAAGAGCATGACCTTTCTCATCACTCATCAAAATCAAGTGCCATGCCAAACGGCGTGGGTGGTCATGGTTCGCCATCTCACATAGTCACCAGCGTCTTGAAACAGGGCTGTGTCCTTGTCGCGACCATGCCATGTTGCCAGACCATCAAGCTATTTGTTCCTTAGTCTTCCTGTTGCTCTTTTCCCATCAAGCTTGCCAGTTGTCACTAAATTTTCAAGTCCATTTCTCCTCATAGCATGTCCGAAAAATCTAGATTGTCTACATCTCCAATCAGTCTCCATTTCTCATCACTATCTACTTGAAAGACTCTTCTTCTGCGTTCATCCGGAGTGTTTTTCAGACATAATTGTGGTGTGTCTCGTTATGCACCCTTGGGCCAAAACCCTTCGGCCAACACATCCGACTTTAGCGGGCGTTTTGTTTTTAAAACCAGGTTAGCCGTCCTGGGGGTCTCTCACTGTTGTGGTGCCGTCCACATACCAGCTGGTCAAGTTAGAAAGGTCGGCCCTCATGGGAAGGCAGGGGCAGTCCATGGGCATTTACAGCCACCCAAGGAGGCTTCCATAATTGCAGAGCCGATACATAGCGCTCTGGTACCAGGCTAACCTAAGGAATCGTCACGTCCTGCACATGGCTGCTTTAATTCCTAACGTCCATGTACTGGGCATTTCATTCCCCACAGATCACTCCCCGCACAAACCAGGAACGTTCGGTCTGCAGACGACGTCCACTGAGCGAGCTTTCAGTTTGGACGTGTGCTGGATGCTTTGCCTGGAAGACTAGATAGTCAGAGCTGTTCCGGGCATGAGGGACATTTCACTTGGACGTTTTTGCATTGTGCCAATTTATTTGCAACCTTTAGGCTGGCACATCTGACTTCTGTGGACGTTTTTTAATCAGGTTAGCCTTCCTGGGGGTTTCGAGGGATATTCTATTGTGGTGATGCCCACATCTCAGCTGGTCAAGATAGAACGGCCAAAGACATCACTAGTCGACCCTCAATGGGAAGGCAGGGGCAGGCCATTGGCATTCCTCACCATCCAAGGAGGCTTCCATAATTGCAGAGCCGGCACATTGCACTCTGAACTGGCTCATCCAAGGAATCACCACGTCATGCTCATGGCTGCTTTAATTCCTCACTTCCATGTATTGGTATCTCGTTCGCCACTGGCTGCTCCCGAAGCAAACCAGGAACTGTCAATCTGCGGACGACATCCACTCAGCAATCTTTCACTTCGGACTTCCACGTAATGGATTCACTATCCAAGTGTTCCATTTTGTGTTAATGAGACGACATCCACTCAGCAAGCTATCGCTTCAGACTTCCACATAATGTATTCGCTACCAAGCGTTCCATTCCATGTTAATGAGACATTTTTCAACCTTTGACTACGCTCACTCAATGAGTTTTGCATCGTAAGAGACTTGCATCGTAACCATTGTGTGCGACTGGGACGCTTTTTCCACCTTTAGTAACGCTCAAGGGGTAGGCTGCATGTGCTGCCGACTCAGCATCTTACCTCCATGCAGCAGAGAGCGAGTAACAGCCAGGCCCTCTCATTTGGGGGATCCCTCATATCCCTCAGCTGAGAGCCGTAGAACAAGTGTCTGAGCATGTAGCAGACTCAGCATCTTACCTCCATGCAGCAGAGAGCGAGTAACAGCCAGGCCCTCTCATTTGGGGGATCCCTCATATCCCTCAGCTGAGAGCCGTAGAACAAGTGTCTGAGCATGTAGCAGACTCAGCATCTTACCTCCATGCAGCAGAGAGCGAGTAACAGCCAGGCCCTCTCATTTGGGGGATCCCTCATATCCCTCAGCTGAGAGCCGTAGAACAAGTGTCTGAGCATGTAGCAGACTCAGCATCTTACCTCCATGCAGCAGAGAGCGAGTAACAGCCAGGCCCTCTCATTTGGGGGATCCCTCATATCCCTCAGCTAAGAGCCATAAAACAAGTGTCTGAGCATGTAGCAGACTCAGCATCTTACCTCCATGCAGCAGAGAGCGAGTAACAGCCAGGCCCTCTCATTTGGGGGATCCCTCATATCCCTCAGCTGAGAGCCGTAGAACAAGTGTCTGAGCATGTAGCAGACTCAGCATCTTACCTCCATGCAGCAGAGAGCGAGTAACAGCCAGGCCCTCTCATTTGGGGGATCCCTCATATCCCTCAGCTGAGAGCCGTAGAACAAGTGTCTGAGCATGTAGCAGACTCAGCATCTTACCTCCATGCAGCAGAGAGCGAGTAACAGCCAGGCCCTCTCATTTGGGGGATCCCTCACATCCCTCAGCTGAGAGCCGTAGAACAAGTGTCTGAGCATGTAGCAGACTCAGCATCTTACCTCCATGCAGCAGAGAGCGAGTAACAGCCAGGCCCTCTCATTTGGGGGATCCCTCATATCCCTCAGCTGAGAGCCGTAGAACAAGTGTCTGAGCATGTAGCAGACTCAGCATCTTACCTCCATGCAGCAGAGAGCGAGTAACAGCCAGGCCCTCTCATTTGGGGGATCCCTCATATCCCTCAGCTGAGAGCTGTAGAACAAGTGTCTGAGCATGTAGCAGACTCAGCATCTTACCTCCATGCAGCAGAGAGCGAGTAACAGCCAGGCCCTCTCATTTGGGGGATCCCTCATATCCCTCAGCTGAGAGCCGTAGAACAAGTGTCTGAGCATGTAGCAGACTCAGCATCTTACCTCCATGCAGCAGAGAGCGAGTAACAGCCAGGCCCTCTCATTTGGGGGATCCCTCATATCCCTCAGCTGAGAGCCGTAGAACAAGTGTCTGAGCATGTAGCAGACTCAGCATCTTACCTCCATGCAGCAGAGAGCGAGTAACAGCCAGGCCCTCTCATTTGGGGGATCCCTCATATCCCTCAGCTGAGAGCCGTAGAACAAGTGTCTGAGCATGTAGCAGACTCAGCATCTTACCTCCATGCAGCAGAGAGCGAGTAACAGCCAGGCCCTCTCATTTGGGGGATCCCTCATATCCCTCAGCTGAGAGCCGTAGAACAAGTGTCTGAGCATGTAGCAGACTCAGCATCTTACCTCCATGCAGCAGAGAGCGAGTAACAGCCAGGCCCTCTCATTTGGGGGATCCCTCATATCCCTCAGCTGAGAGCCGTAGAACAAGTGTCTGAGCATGTAGCAGACTCAGCATCTTACCTCCATGCAGCAGAGAGCGAGTAACAGCCAGGCCCTCTCATTTGGGGGATCCCTCATATCCCTCAGCTGAGAGCTGTAGAACAAGTGTCTGAGCATGTAGCAGACTCAGCATCTTACCTCCATGCAGCAGAGAGCGAGTAACAGCCAGGCCCTCTCATTTGGGGGATCCCTCATATCCCTCAGCTGAGAGCCGTAGAACAAGTGTCTGAGCATGTAGCAGACTCAGCATCTTACCTCCATGCAGCAGAGAGCGAGTAACAGCCAGGCCCTCTCATTTGGGGGATCCCTCATATCCCTCAGCTGAGAGCCGTAGAACAAGTGTCTGAGCATGTAGCAGACTCAGCATCTTACCTCCATGCAGCAGAGAGCAAGTAATGGTCAGGCGCTCTTATCCGGGGGATTCCTCATATCCCTCAGCTGACAGCCATAGAACAAGTGTCTGAACCAAGAATGTTATGGCATCGAGCGCCTGATTCACACTTTGACCGCCTGTCCCCAGTCTACCTGCAAGGCAGCAGGTGTGTGTTCCTATCCTTTGACCTATCCGACATGGGAGACCCTACCAGTAGCTGTGCTACTGTCAGCGTAGCTCTTGGGGTCATTGGAACATGCAAGCCCCTCTACCACAACAAGGTGGAGACATGTCAGAGGGGCTTGAAAGACTCTAGATCAATCACCAGTCCCTCTGCCACATGCAATTATCAAGCCGATCACCATGTGTGTTGTTTGGCTAACTGTAAATGATCTTCATAGTACAGTAATACCTCTCTCTCACTCACATCCACTCATCCTCATTTCCAACCCATGCCTGGCCCTCCACATACCTTTCAGACCACCTCTGCTGCCAAATTCTCTGGGCCCCAATCCCTTATTCCCATCACCATTTGTGCATGTCACAAAAGAGGTACCTAGTAATTAATCAACTGGATTTTTTACAGATATTTTTTGGTTCTAATTAGGTCAGAGTACAGGATGCCAAAAATAACAATACACAATTTATATGAGTTTTAAGAGATAAGAATCCAGTTATTTATAAACTATTTTCATTGCTTGAAAGTCTCCTGCTATCCTTTTAACTCTTACAAACTGGTAAGATTTTTACTGGGGAAGCTATGGACGAGATATTACAATGTTCGCCTCAGATCTCAGTTCAGTCTCAGCACAGAGCTGAAAATGTTTCCAAGAACAAATTGTTATCTCACAATGTCCCCCTGATCTCTTGGGCAGTGAAATCGGAAACCTGGCCATCTCAGATAAGGGTAAATAACAGGAGGCCCCGTGTGCAAGTTTAGCACATTAAACATCCCAAGGCAGTTCTAAACAGCAAAGAGTAGGACACAAGGGCACTTCATTCATTCATCCTCTTCCTCTTTTCACAGGTATATACCCCTCCATTATTGTTCTCTCCAAGCTTTCATGATGTTTCAAGTGACCAAAAGATTTCAATTTTCTGTTTTATCATCTTTAGTAGCCAATCTTCATCAATATTTAGATCTTGACATATGGATGCATTTATTCTTTTCTGTATCCAAGATATTCTTAGAACTCTTCTTTTTTTTTTCTTTTTTTCTTTTTTTTTTTGCATATCTCTTACAGGATGTTGTAGCAACATCAGCATTTTCAGCTGCTTCTGATGTACTGGGCAAGATTATGCTCAGTAGTTTGCCATTGCTTTCTGAGCGACCAGCTCACATACCCCTAAGTTACCAACGTGGTGAGAACCGCTACCAATTCTCGCGCAGGTTACGTTACTCTTCTACAACATTTATATTCAAAAGCATTTATGAGCTGCTCAGAAGGCATTTATGAGCTGTACAAATGAATTTAACTGACAAATAATACGTTAAAAAATGTACATCCCCACTTATATAACTAACAAACAAACTTGAACGAGAGCTTATTGAATTTAAATTTGTCAGTTCTCTTCCAGAACTTTGATAGAGGGACACAATATAAATAATCTGCATAATGCTGAAAACATAGCACTTACAGAAAGAAATTAAAATGAATTACAAAAATTCACAGATATTGTAAACACTAAAACTGAACAACACAAAAACAAAAGTGATGGTTAACACCAAGAGAAAAATGTAGTCAGAGTGTTCAACAACAATGAACAGGATGACACTATATACAGTGAGGAGATTCAACTACCTGGGGTCTATAACAACAATGAACAGGATGACACTATATACAGTGAGGAGATTCAACTACCTGGGGTCTATAACAACAATGAACAGGATGACACTATATACAGTGAGGAGATTCAACTACCTGGGGTCTATAACAACAATGAACAGGATGACACTATATACAGTGAGGAGATTCAACTACCTGGGGTCTATAACAACAATGAACAGGATGACACTATATACAGTGAGGAGATTCAACTACCTGGGGTCTATAACAACAATGAACAGGATGACACTATATACAGTGAGGAGATTCAACTACCTGGGGTCTATAACAACAATGAACAGGATGACACTATATACAGTGAGGAGATTCAACTACCTGGGGTCTATAACAACAATGAACAGGATGACACTATATACAGTGAGGAGATTCAACTACCTGGGGTCTATAACAACAATGAACAGGATGACACTATATACAGTGAGGAGATTCAACTACCTGGGGTCTATAACAACAATGAACAGGATGACACTATATACAGTGAGGAGATTCAACTACCTGGGGTCTATAACAACAAAGAACAGGATGACACTATATACAGTGAGGAGATTCAACTACCTGGGGTCTATAACAACAATGAACAGGATGACACTATATACAGTGAGGAGATTCAACTACCTGGGGTCTATAACAACAATGAACAGGATGACACTATATACAGTGAGGAGATTCAACTACCTGGGGTCTATAACAACAATGAACAGGATGACACTATATACAGTGAGGAGATTCAACTACCTGGGGTCTATAACAACAATGAACAGGATGACACTATATACAGTGAGGAGATTCAACTACCTGGGGTCTATAACAACAATGAACAGGATGACACTATATACAGTGAGGAGATTCAACTACCTGGGGTCTATAACAACAATGAACAGGATGACACTATATACAGTGAGGAGATTCAACTACCTGGGGTCTATAACAACAATGAACAGGATGACACTATATACAGTGAGGAGATTCAACTACCTGGGGTCTATAACAACAATGAACAGGATGACACTATATACAGTGAGGAGATTCAACTACCTGGGGTCTATAACAACAATGAACAGGATGACACTATATACAGTGAGGAGATTCAACTACCTGGGGTCTATAACAACAATAGATGGAAAATGCAACACAGAGACAACATTGATTTAGTTGTTGTTTCAGGATTTGAGATTTTTAAATATTGAGCACAACCCACTACTGGCAACGCTGATCGTATTCTGGTATGAACCTAAGGCCTATCCACATCAATGTGGAAGCACTATACTCGAGTTTTGCTCTCGTTTGAGCTCTTCAGTAGTGCATATCCTTGACCGGACCAGGAAACAAACCCCGGATCACTGGCGTGTGAAGCAGGTGTGTAAACACTAGACCACATGGCACACGCTGGACACGGCCAAATTATCACAACAGAATACTACAACGTCACCCATCATAGGCTGTAGCTCAAGATTTGCCTGATCGCCGCGACTGTCGTCCGTCAATCGATGTGGACCCGAATGATCAGGTCTTCTCACTGGCAAGGCACACCAGGCCGCCTAAGGTCCAGTGAGCAAATAATCAAATTATACAGAGACAACAAGCAGAATAATGCAAGCAAAGACAACAATTCAGCAGATTTTTGGAATTTTGTGTAACAGATCCCTACCAATCTGCAACAAAGAACCTCAATGGCTCGGAATGCTGAAGAAGAAGAAGAAGAAGAAGAAGAAGAAGAAGAAGAAGAAGAAGAAGAAGAAGAAGAAGAAGAAGAAAAAGATCCCTACCATAGGAAATAATAAAATGAGTTTCGGGATATTACATACTGCGCATACTATAGTATGCCTGTGAATCATGGACACTAATCAGTTATCAGTTATCAGTTATCAGTTGGGGCATCTTCGTTGCACTCCGGACATGTCCATAGGTGCTCAGATCCTCCCCCCAGCATATGCATCAGCGTCCGGTGGCTAATAGTGCCAGTTCTGTGTTGGTTGACGAGGCGCTTTGTTTTCCCAATGTACCTCTCGCGTCTGGCTGTGCCGATTCTTACTCCCAGGTCTTTCATCCTGGACAGCGATGTGGAATCATTGACGTCAAAGTCCTCTGTTCTCGCCATATCTTTAAGGACGTTAATAACATCGGCACGATCCATGGGCTGGCCATCCACAGGGGGTGCAGAGCCAGCCAGTTTATCAGCTCGTTCATTTCCCTCGAATCCCGCATGTCCCGGGACGAAGATGAAGGTGACTTTACGGACAACAGACTTCCGCAGCGATTCAGTCCACTGTCTACGTACAGATCCAGCTTCGACCTTCTGAATCATGCTCATTGAATCACTTAGTACACATACGTTGGTATAAAGCTGTGACTCCAGCCATATGAAAGCCTGTGTCATGGACACTAAATAACCAGATTAGAAAGTAACCCAAGGCCACAGAGATCTGGCATTTTTCACAGAATCCTAAAAATTTGACGGACGGCTTAGAAGGCTAATGTGCAGAACACAAATTCACAAAGGTAGATAATTACTGAAATCAGGACAAGACAAATTTACAGAGACAGATAATTACTGACATCAGGACAAGACAAATTTACAGAGACAGATAATTATTGACATCGGGACAAGACAAATTTACAGAGACATAATTATTGACATCAGGGCAGGGCAAATTTATGGAGACAGGTAATTATTGACATCAGGACAAGATAAATTTACAGAGACAGATAATTATTGACATCAGGACAAGACAAATTTATGGAGACAGATAATTATTGACATCAGGACAAGACAAATTTATGAAGACAGATAATTATTGACATCAGGACATACAAATTTATGGAGACAGATAATTACTGACATCAGAACAAGACATATTTATGGAGACAGATAATTACTGACATCAGGACAAGACAAATTTATGGAGACAGATAATTACTGACATCAGGACAAGACAAATTTACAGAGACAGATAATTATTTACATCAGGACAAGACAAATTTACAGAGACATAATTATTTACATCGGAACAAGACAAATTTATGGAGACAGATAATTATTGACAACAGGACAAGACAAATTTACAGAGACAGATAATTATTTACATCAGGACAAGACAAATTTACAGAGACATAATTATTTACAACGGGACAAGACAAATTTATGGAGACAGGTAATTACTGACAACAGGACAAGACAAATTTATGGAGACAGATAATTATTGACATCAGGACAAGACAAATTTATGAAGACAGATAATTATTGACATCAGGACATACAAATTTATGGAGACAGATAATTATTGACATCAGAACAAGACATATTTATGGAGACAGATAATTACTGACATCAGGACAAGACAAATTTATGGAGACAGATAATTACTGACATCAGGACAAGACAAATTTACAAAGACAGATAATTATTTACATCAGGACAAGACAAATTTACAGGGACATAATTATTTACATCGGGACAAGACAAATTTATGGAGACAGATAATTATTGACAACAGGACAAGACAAATTTATGGAGACAGATAATTATTGACATCAGGACAAGACAAAGTTATGGAGACAGATAATTATTTACATCAGGACAAGACAAATTTACAGAGACAGATAATTATTGACATCAGGACAAGACAAATGTATGGAGACAGGTAATTATTGACATCAGGACAAGACAAATTTATGGGGACAGATAATTATTGACATCAGGACAAGACAAATTTATGGAGACAGATAATTATTGACATCAGGATGAAACAAATTTACAGAGACAGATAATTATTGACATCAGGACAAGACAAATTTAAAGAGATATTTATCATCAACAGGACATGACAAATTCTCACAAAGATAATTACCAACATCAGGACAAGGCAAAGACAGATAATTATTAATTATTGACATAAGGACAAGACAAATTCACATAAACATCAACAGGACCCAACAAATTCACAAGGCTCAGCACAAGACAATTGTCAATTTTAGGTCAAATTATGAGAAGATATCTCAAAAATGTTCTGACAATCAGGAAGTTTGAAAGTATTAGAGAAAGTAGGAGGAAATGCAGAATGGATTGGCAGAGAAGTACAAATAACAATCAGTGGTCAAACTTATCAAGAACATAAATGACAGATGGTTGTGAAGGAACATGATCACATGTTCTGACCGGCATGCACATGATAATGATCTAATATCGCTTTTCAATTTGAAAATGCAACTATCACTACTGCATTTCTAACAATACTGGTGTCTGCAAAGAGGTTTTTTGGGGCTCACAGGAATAAAGAGCGCTTGCCACAGCAGTCACCACACAGTGTGCAGACTTAGATTTTTATTTGACGTCCAATAGACAAAAACCTTGAGCCTCATCATGAAACAGAATACAAACGCCATATGTGAGGCAAGAAGTCAGCATGGTCGAATGGATAAGAACGCGTGTTCTTAAACATCCGATGTGCTGATGCTGAGGTAAGGGGTTCAATCCCTACACTGGACAGATGGACTAAAATGTTGACTTGAGGATGTAAATTACAAGTACCTCTGAAATCAGAGTGGGTTCGCCTGATGGCGAGGAACACTAGTAGTAATGGGGAAAGCTAATCCACACACAAAAATATGTGCAGTGAAACTAAAAGTAGTGTGTATGGACTACACTTCAAGGCAGACGAAACACCAAAAAAAAAAAAAAGCACCAAAAAAAAAATAAAAACAACAACAATTAACAAAAATATGAGAGGCAGACAAGCTAACCTGTCCACCACTCCATGTTTCATATTTGTGAAACATTATAGGAACTGATCAAGATAACTAGTTGCAACTATTTATAAACATACCAAGGTTGAGTTTCTCAAAAGATTTTGTCTTAAAACTTCAGTCACAACATTCTGAGTCCATGAGGTAAAACTGCCATTGACGTCTGCCTGGCAACCTGAGCAGGCCAGGATTTTCACAAGCTGTAAACCAGGCTGCACAAGAACTTTGTTACTTGATGTGACCACCGCTGTCAGTGTTTCAAATGTTTCCTTCTAAAATGTGAATAAACAAAAGTTACAGTACAGTTGAGATTTGTCATGTAGTTACGATTGTAAATTGTAAAAGCAAGTCACAGGCTTAACTGATTCACTGCCGAGAGCCACTTTATCACCAGAATTGAACTGCCCTACACTGCCATGAGCCTATTTATTGGCTCATTATTCATTCTCCCATGACTTGTTTCATTTCCCATATCTTCTGCAATTTTAGTGCCCAGTAAATGAATATTTACACTGGAAGAAGACCTGCCTTTCCAAAATCTTGGAAAAGAAGCATGTATTTTTTTAGAAATATTTATTGTTAAATTGTGGTTAATTTTCAGATTTTAGAAATGGCAATGCCAACTTGTTCTTGACCTCGTTGATTTACATCAGATTATCGTTGTAAACAATTTTAGATGATATTTATTCTGATTTAAAGAACTTTGTGAAAGATTTTCAAACAGATTGCACTAATGTAGTTATTCAGTTAAATTTATTTAGCAGGTGGTCATATGGAAAACAAAACTAACAGTGAAAGTTTGTCACCATTAAATATGATGGCATATGTTAGATTATGCTTGCTCTAATAAATTACTCAATACTAGCCATGCTACACAACCTGTGATGCAATTGACAGATGCAAAATCAGTACTCAAGGTGCTCCTGTCTGTGAAATTGCCAGTACTAAGGACACTACTTTCTGAACTTAGCAGTCAGCATAAAGTCACCATACAGTGGATACCATACCACTATGGAGTACCTGGAAACGACAGAGCAGACCGATTGGCTAAGGAAGGAGCAAAATAAGAACAGCCTGATGTGCCCGTTACATACCACCAAAAGAAAAGAATGATCAAATCAGTCAGACAGCCACCAAAATCTGCTCAAGACGACTACCACGTTATGGACAGACCAGAACAAGTCATTATTCTGCGCCTCAGAACAGGACACAATAGATTACGCAACCACATGTATACAAATTTCAAGATTGGTGAATCAGCCATGTACACATGTGGATTGGCATTGCAGACAGCAGAGCACATACTCCAAGACTGCTCAAAATATAAAATATCTAGGCAAACCTTCTGGCCTAGAGAGACAACAGTGGAAGATAAACTCTATGGCCCGCTGAGTGAACTAAAAAAACGACAGTTAAATTCATACAAGAGACAACATTGCAGTTATAGACATATTTCAAGCGAAACAAAGAAGAAGAAGAAAAGCTTGCTCTAATGGGCCACATTTGTGACCTAAATTTGCTTTGCCTATCACAGATAAGCTAAGTAGTATTTACAGAATTATTTTTAAAAAAATTAAGTTGCATGTCCTTCACAGGACGTAGCAGTCAACCCCAACATTTTCGCTGTTCGTGATTCCTGGGCAAATTTTACGTTCAGTAGTTTGCCATTGCTTTCTGGACGACCGGCTCCTATACCTTTTTCGAAAAAGAACCAGCACCGACGTGTTTCGAACCCGGGTATACGGGCTCACAAACCGTGTTCGCAAGCCCTTAGTCACAGAGACCAGTACATAATTATAACTAAATAGAAAATAGTGTACATACTGGTTCTCAGAGTACAAATCTGCCTCGTGTTTTCCTGACTTTTTCCATTTTATGTGAAAATGATGTGCTTCAAAATATGTTATAATTGTGTTTTGATTGTGTAAAGGGGCAGATCTTGTGATACTAGTGATGAAAAGTGGTGTGTTGATCATTATTCAGTAAATTTAATTGAATTATCATCAAAGACGGAGAAGTAGTGCCTTGGTAAGTGGAAATTTTTAATTATTGTCATTCCGTTATTCTAAACTGTTACAAAATCTAACATTATTATTATGATATTTCTAACCTCTCCCAAAACTATCAACACAGACATGTTCCTTGCGCAATCTCCATTAATCTGGTATATAAAACAAAATAATCGCTACCATTTTAACAATTTTTCCGTTCATTATTGTGACACACCCCTACTTCCCATTTTCTGCCATCAATTTTTGTTTGGTCCAAACCAACTTTTTGTTTGGCAGTGAATCAATTAAGCCATCAATACCAGTGGAATGTTCACAAACAAACTGGGAAAAGCTTGGAGGCAACAGAGATGTAGTTTCTGAGATAAATGTAGTGAATGCCGTGGACTGCTAGAGTAACTTTGTGTTAATACATGCATCCTTGAGTCATAACAAGTATCCATGAGTTAATACATG
This sequence comes from Cepaea nemoralis, assembly GCA_014155875.1. Lineage (NCBI taxonomy): Eukaryota > Metazoa > Mollusca > Gastropoda > Stylommatophora > Helicidae > Cepaea > Cepaea nemoralis. The sequence goes on from JACEFZ010013252.1 coordinate 106,657, forward strand.
CATCCTTGAATCATAACCTGCATCCTTGAGTCATAATATGTATTCTTTAGTCATAACATATTTCCCTGAGTTAATACATGCATCCTTGAATCATAAGTATCCTTGAGTTAATACATGCATCAGGAGTCATAATAAGTATCCTTGAGTCATAACAAATATCCTTGAGTCATAACATGTACTCTTTAATCATAACATATTTCCTTGAGTTAATACATGCATCCTTGAGTCATAACAAGTATCCTTGAGTTAATACATGCATCCTTGAGTCATAACATGTATCCTTAAGTTAATACATGCATCCTTGTGTCATAACAAGTATCCTTTAGTCAAAACATGTTCTTTAGTCATAACATATTTCCTTGTGTTAATACATGCATCTTTGAATCATAACAAGTATTCTTGAGTTAATACATTAATCCTTGAGTCTTAACAAGTATCCTTGAGTTAATAACTGCATCATGAGTCATAACATGTATCCTTGAGTCATAACAAGTATCCTTGAGTTAATAACTGCATCATGAGTCATAACATGTATCCTTGAGTCATAACATGTATTCTTTAGTCATAACATACTTAATTGAGTTAATACATGCATCCTTGAGTCATAACAAGTATCCTTGAGTTAATAACTGCATCATGAGTCATAACATGCATCCTTGAGTCATAGCAGGTATCTCTTGAGTCAGAGTTAGACACTGCATTTCTAAAGTCACTCCACCTACATTTGTAACTAATGTACTGGCTTCCCCTTTAAGAATGAGATAATCAGAAGTGCAAATCTAATCAAAACTAACCAGAGGTCCACATTTGTAGCTAATGTAGTGGCTCCCCTTGTAGAGTCAGATAATCAGAAGTATAGTTCTAATTAAAGCTGCGATGCTTTCGGTGAGCCGCCCTGCTGAAAGGGGCCGAGTCATACGAGATAAATGCCGGGGCAATGAAGTCGATCCTCTTGACTTTTAATGCAGTAATGTATGGCTGCTGGTTTTCTAGTGACTTCCATTTCCATCGATAATGAACTGTATTTTCCGTGGGTTTTTTGTGTGGGCATTCTGATGGCGGCATTATGCACAGTGTACCTGTGCGGGCTGTTTGTCGAGACTCCTATCTGTTCCACTTTCATGTGGGGCAGTGTGGAGCATTCTGTGTGATATTCACTACACAGGAACGGAGCATAATGGGGATGACCCATTGCTGTTAAGTTGGAACCGCAACTAACTAACTAACATTAAAACTAACCAGAGGTCCATGCAACCCCTGAAAACATCAAAATCTTGTCTATTTTTAATGGTCCCAGGTAATAAGAACTATTGACTTGTTCAAGTGTCGTTATACATTCTCTAATATACCATGACAAAAAGCCATAACAAAAACATAATAGAGATGTTAGTCAAGACATTACCTGATACACTGGATACACATCCACTCCATTAGACAATATCTTCAGCACATGCAGGCAGTTGTTCATATCCTTGTCTTTCAGAAATCTTGGAATACTATCGATTAGATGTTCATACATTTCACTGCCTTACTGGTTTCCTATTCTGTTGCTTTCTTGAAAACGGAAAGATTCTTTGGGAAAAGAACCGTAGAGTAAGTGTGTTTGTTCTTGTCAACTTCGATTTGAAGGCTTTGTGAAGTTTCATTTTCAGTTCAAGACACTGCTTCTTAGTTATCAATGATAAACCTGTCTGAAGAAACAATTAACAAATATTAATACTGGAAGATTTCCAATGTGATGACTGAAAGTCATGACCTAGTTTCAAACTATGTTTTTGGGCGAATCTTCTGGAACCCTGAGATTTAACTCTTAAGCTCGATGCCTTGGTGTGCACATCGCCTGGACCCTAAAAAGGGCTTCTATTTCAGCGAGGTTGGTGTAGAGGCTTCTCTCTTACATCATCATCATGTGCCATGCCGATAAGAGTGGGCAGTCATGTTTCGCCATCTCACACAATCACCAAAATCATGGATCAGCTCTCAGTTCATTGTCTCAAGCATGCCAGGTGGCCAAGCCATCCAGATATATACTTCTCTGCCTTCCCCTTATTCTTTTCCCTTCAATCTTGCCAGTTGTCACCAAGTCCTCTAGTCTATTTCTTCTCATAATGTGCCCTAAAAATGTTGACTGTCAACGTCTAATTTCTCCAATCAGTTTATAGTTTTCATGTTTCTTCCAGAACTTGTACATTGTTTTTTCTCATTACCCTATACCAAAGTACCATCCCCACAAAAACTGTTGCAGAGTTCTCTTGTCCCTCTCCACAAGCATGAGCAAGACTGCCACAGAAACTTCACATCCTTGGAGACATATTATTATGTCAACATATTATTATGTCAACATATTATGATGTCAACATATTATGATGTCAACATATTATGATGTCAACATATTATGATGTCAACATATTATTATGTCAACATATTATTATGTCAACGTATTATGATGTCAACATATTATGATGTCAACATATTATTATGTCAACATATTATTATGTCAACATATTATTATGTCAACATATTATTATGTCAACAAATTATTATGTCAACATATTATTATGTCAACATATTATGATGTCAACATATTATTATGTCAACATATTATTATGTCAACATATGATTCAAAACAGCACATACAGAGTGACTGAGATGAGGTCTAGGTTTGGCCATGTCTCCTTCACAGGTTTTAAGTTGGATCAAGTTGGATGTAAATGACTTGCGTGATGAATTGGAGTAAAGTGAGGAAGAGTTGTGCAATTTGACAATCACACTCTCTAGCTTGAGTCCATCTGAATCCAGTGGCAAGACAAGTCAAGACGACTGGAGACAAATATAGGTGCAGTGGATGACCAGGGTGCTAAACGTACCACGCCGTACTCATTACGATCCACAACGTTTTGCAGGTAAATGCCATCTTGCTTATTGAATCATCAATCTCCCCCGATGTGTCTCCACCTTGCCGTGGTGGGGGAGCTTGAGTGTCCCGTTGACCCCATGTGCTTGCCGATGGGTGAAAACTACATATCGGACAGCGTATGGGATAGGGACCAGACTAAGAGAGACACAACCTGCTGCTCTGCAGGAGACTGAGGATAGCAGTCAAAAGTTTAAATCAGGCGCATGAAGGCAGTTCTTGTTTCGGACAATACTCTAAGGCTCTCTGTCGAGGGTTTAGGCTGAACGCCTCTAAGCCACAGACCCTCGGATCTGAGAGTCGGACCGATATCCACCTACCGAAAAATTGGAATCGAGATACTGAGCAAGCTACATGCCCAGTTCTGACACTTGTTTGAAGGCTCTCAGCTGAGGGATATGTTGGATTCCCGGATGAGATAGCCTGGCCGTTTCTCACTGACTGCTGCATGAAGGTAAGGTGCTGAGCCGGCAGCACATGTAGCCTACCTCGTGAGCGAGTACAAAAAGTCAGTAAAATGCCCCAGTCGAAGGAAATGGTTACGAAAACTGTCTGTATCTAACTCATAGAGAGTGTAGATAAAAGTGGAGAAACGTCTCAATAACACGAAATGGAACGCACGGCGAGCGAACCTATTGCGTGGTCCAAAGTCAAAAGCAAAAGCTTACCGAGTGGATGTCGCCCGCAGTGTAACAGTGAGGGAATTTAAGTTAGGAGTAAAGAGTTAAGGAATGCTGCGCATTCCTTGACTAGGGGGAAAACCATAGTGAACGTGTGTGCACGAATGAAGAAGGGGTATCTAGGTAAACACACACGTCACTTGGGGCCAGCGAGAAGAGATGTCAACACCAAGAAGGGAGTCTCCATCATATGTGCTGAGACAGAATGATTCATCAATAAAATACCTTTCTAAACAACGCGAAGACTGACTTGTGTGGTGCTGTACGATCACGTCCATAACCTGTGTGTAGCACTGTCACACAGGTTGATTTGGTGCCGTGAAATTATCAAACATGGGAGGTCGTGGAGAGAGAGTACCGCCATAAGAAAATGGTTATGTCTGGCGTGTCTGGAGAAGTAATTATGGTGAAACTCAACAGATGAAAGCCGACTGTTGGTAGCTGTTCTGGGTTTTCACTAGATTCCTGATTAAGAAGGAGATTCAATTTCAAGGTCAGCGCTAAAGAAAAGGTTTGATTGATACTTATATTTTTTTGAAAGACTGATGTTTTTACGTAATTATGAAATTAACTGGAGAATTGATCAACGCAAAATGCTATATTGAGATCAAGTAATGCCGTTCTGCATCAAAAATCATTATGAGTTTTAACCCGTGGGACTGTTGAAGGTGAACTCAAGGTTATGGTACAAATTCCATAATTATGAAATCAAGATCTGCAATACTTTATACAGTCACTTCAAGTAAAAGAAGGCATAAATGAAACTTGTCTCAACTCGGGGTTTGAATAAAGTAATTTTAAACTGACCATGGCGAGAGTCCCACATGAAAATAAGAGACCGGATAGCGTCAGCTTTAAGTCCAATTGTTATTGACTGGATTACGTTTGCGATGAAATATATATATGAAAATCACAGATTGCTGCTGGAAAGTGAGTTTTTTTTTGCTGGAGTCGTGAGCAATTGTCGCTTGAGTGAAGGTGACCTTGCTTGACGGAAAGGAAAGTCCAACGCATACAGTTAATCGAGCAAATAATCAAGCAGTCTTATAGCGAGCGTTATATCGAGCACAAGCAATGTCACAAGCAATAACTGGAAAGAACTGACTTCGACTTCGATTAAATTATTAAGGAAAGAAATCCAGAGGCTCTTCGTTGTTCTGATCATTTTAACGAGCTTGATTAGAGTCATTTTTTATGTGGTGTAGGTAATTCTGAATCAGGAGATCATTTAAATTCTTGTGTCAGAATTCAGGGTTGAAACAGGAATATTTCTTCGTCAGGATCTTCGATTGGAGGATTTAGTTAAGATAATTAGATAATATTAGAGTAATTAACAGATTATGTATTGTTGCTGGGTTTGAAATCAATATTGTTGAAATATTTGTATATTGCTTGATAATTATAAATTTTAGGATGGAATCCCAAGATTTTTCACAGGTACTCACTGGAGTTGGCGGGGCAATATCAAGGTTGAATGCGGTGTTAAGACAACAGAATATAAGCACTGATGTTGAGAGATTTAGTGGTCAAGCAAATCAGTTTAAAAAATGGATTATTTCCATTGAAAAACATGCATATTTAGTAAATGCTACAGATGGAGAGAAAAAGAACTTGGCATACAGAACAAGTACAAGTCCAGTTTCTGACCATATTAGAAGAAAGTTAGAAGCAGCAGGAGGTGAAACCTGGGAAGAATTTAAAGATGATCTCGCAAGAAAATATGCTGAAATTACTGATCCACAACACGCATTCTCAGTATTGCGACAGACTAGACAAAACAGCACAGAAAGTGTTCAGCTATACAGTGACAGGTTAATCAACTTAGCTGAAGAGTCATTCTTAGGACAGAATGTACGAGCAGAAGAAGTGGAACGGATGTTGGTGGGGATTTTTGTTGATGGGATTAGGTCAGATGGATTGAAATTTAAATTATTAAGAGAGAATCCTGCAAGATTGTCACAAGCGGTAGATATCGCTATACAAGAGGAAAGCTTGAGGAGGAGGTTTAGGCTAAGGGTAGGACGAGAGTTAGGTAGTAGTTCGGAAGATAGAATTGAAGAACCTATGGAAATAGGACATTATAGACATGGATGGAGAGGAAGACGAGGAGAAATACAGATGGTGCAAAGAAACGAGAATGTATATAATCAAGATAGAAGAGGACAAGTGAGAAATACTGTAAGAAACATGGAAGGTAACACAAATAACTCGAATGTGGTTTGTTGGGGATGTCACCAACGTGGGCACATTTTTCGCTTTTGTGGTAACAGAAGTGGCCCATCGAATACGCAAAATAGTAGAGGTGTTCAGACGAGTGTACAGAATAGAATGGCAAATGGCAGACCAGCAAATTGGAATTCTGGAGAAATACAGAGAAATTTTAGAAGGTCAGGAAATCAGGGAAATTGGCATCCCGCTTACTGAATAGGATCGGCAGTAGGAGGGAAGATAGTAAGATCCAAAAAGGGCATCAATATATTAAAAACCCAAAGGATGAGTATAATAGAACATTTAGAAATAAAAAACAAGCCGAGGTAAAACAATTGTCATTAAATATGGTAGATCCTAGCTCATGTATAGTACAGATAGGAAAATATAAAGTTAGAACATTAGTTGATTCGGGAGCACAAGTTAGCGTGATTAAAGAAGCATTTTTATATCGAATGTTAAAAAATTGTAAAATATTTAGAATTCAGGAGAATCTTCATTCGGTAACGGGACAAAAATTAGAAGTGTTAGGACAAACGATGATAAATTTGAAATTAGGAGGGATAAATGTTAGGCATATGTTCCATGTGGTTAAAGATTTAAATAGAAATATGATATTGGGACGAGATTTTTTATTGAAAAATGGGGTGAGACTTTTATTTGATTTGCATAAATTAAAATTCCAAGATGTTTACGTAGATCTAGAAGAAGATATGCATGTGTCGACACTAGTTAGAGTCAAAACAACCATGAATTTAAAACCACAGTCAGTTAATTTGATACAAGCAAGACTGAAGAGAAATCCGTATTATGTAGCAGGAAACATAGTCAGAATCACAGAATTGCAAAATGAAATAATTGATGAGCCAGGTTTAGAAGTTCCGGATGGAATAATAGAATTAGATAAAAGTTTAACATTTCCAGTAATGGTTATTAATAACACAGGTAGAGAAATTAAATTATACAGAGGATGTGTAATAGCTAAGCTAGAACATGACAGCGTTAGTGACATATTGGCAACAGATAGAGTAAATATGGTAGGAATAAGTTATTCAGAAACCTCTAATGAAAGAAGTAATAATAGACGCGGATACAGAAGAAAAGGGAACGTAAGAATGGATGAATTGATCCATCCATCTAGAAGAAATACAGCACAAATACATTCACTAGACAAAGTAACAAGAGAAAAAGAATTGTTAGCACAATTAAAAACTTCGCCAGAAAATAAGGAAGTGTTAGAACAATTTATAAAACAAAATCAAGATGTGTTTGCGATAAATGATTTAGAATTGGGTAAGACACGAACAGTTACGATGGAAATAAACACGGGAGATCATCCACCAATTAGTTTAAAACCATACAGAACTCCGTTAAGAAATAGAGAAGTCGTAGAAAAGGCAATAGAAGATATGTTGAAAGCAGGCATAATAACAAGATCAAAATCAGAATGGTCATCTCCGGTGGTAATTGTGGCCAAATCTGATGGTTCGAACAGGTTCTGTTGCGACTACAGGGCGTTAAATAAAATTACTAAAAATGTAGCGTACCCACTGCCAGTAATTGATGATATTTTGGGGCTGCTTAATGGTTCTACATATTTCACAACACTAGACGCTAGGTCAGGATTTTGGTGTATACCGATGTCGAAGGATGCTCAAAATAAAAGTGCCTTTTGTACTCATATGGGTTCGTACGAATTTTTGCGTATGCCATTCGGTCTCAAAAATGCACCATCTCACTATATGTTCTTAATGAATGAAGTACTAGATGGTATGCAAAGTTTTGCCCTAGCATATATTGATGACGTATTGATTTTTACGAAAGGAGATGTAGAGAATCATTTAAAACATGTTAGACTAGTATTTGACAGATTAAGAAGGCATGACGTTAAATTAAAGCTTAGTAAGTGCCAGTTTTTAAAGACAGAAACAAAATATTTAGGCTATATAATAAATAGGGAAGGTATTAAACCAGACATGGAAAAAATAAAAGTTATTAAAGAGTTACCTCCTCCCACTAACGTTAAGGAAGTGAGAGCTTTTATAGGAACGTGTGCATATTATCGGCGGTTTGTACCAGCCTTTTCTAGGATAGCAATACCTATTACGAATTTAACGGGAAAATACGCTAGATTTAAGTGGGATGATGAGTGTCAAAAAGCGTTTGAACTTTTAAAAGATAGCTTAACGGTGGTACCATTATTAACACATCCAGACCTGAATAAACAGCTAATACTATACACAGATGCTTCAGACAACGCAATAGGAGCATGTTTAGTTCAACCATATGAAGGAGAAGAATCTGGAATACCAGGGGTTAAGAATGAAAGACCAATCTATTTCTTGTCTCATAAACTCAGCAAGACTCAAAAGAAATGGCCGATTATTGAGAAAGAAGCATATGCTATACACTACGCTCTTCAAAAATTAAATTATTACTTACATAACGCCAATTTCATTATTAGAACTGACCACATGCCATTAAAGTCGATATTAGAAGCACCAATACAAAATAGGAAAATACAAACGTGGGCATTGAATTTACAAGGGTACAATGCTAAGGTTGAATATGTGTCAGGAAAACATAATACGTGCGCCGATCTTTTGTCTAGAATCCCGTACCCACAGTCATCAGGAAACACGGAAGATGAAGTTGAACCAGAGGTAGACGATCGAAACTGGCAAGTAAATATATTAGATTCTGCCATAATAAATAGGGAAGAATTTGAGAGTTTACCATCAGAACAAGAGTCGGAAGCTAGAACAGAAGACCCACATTTAGAACAGTTTGATATGAAAACAGAACAAGAATTAGATCCGAAAGTAGTACAGATAAAAAAGAAATTGAAAGAAATAGGGGAAAATAGTTTTAAAAGAAAGTTTGTAGAGTTACAAGAAGACAATCAATTATATTATATCAGTGAAAAAGGTGAAGGAGTAAGAAAATATATTCCGAAACATTTAGAACAAGAAGTCTTAAAGGCATACCACGATAATAATGGTCATTTTGGACGAGATAAGTTAGTGAAGGCTATTAGCAGTAAATATTATTGGCCGAATTTATTCAAAAGCGTATATGAATATGTTGAAGCATGTGAAAAGTGTAGGTTAAGAAACATGAAGATAATTAAATGTCCTTTACAAGATACCGATATTCCTCAATTTCCAATGCAGAAAGTAAGTTTGGATATTTCAGGTCCTCATCCAAAAACATTATCGGGAAATGTATACTTACTACATATAGTTGATTCATATAGTCTTTGGCCAGAAGTATATCCAATTCCAGACAAGAGTGCTGATTCAGTTATAAATATGCTTTTACAAGAATTTATACCAAGGTTTGGGTGTCCACAAATAATACTTACAGACAATGGGAAAGAGTTTGTAAATAAAAAGTTTGAGAAATTGGTAAAAGATTGGAATATAAAACACATTAAGACTTCATATTACAGACCAACTTCTAACGCTAAAAATGAGAGACAACATAGAACACTATACAATATTCTAGCGAAAAATGTAGAAGAACACGATATGGATTGGGATCTTTATTTGGGGATAGCATTAGCGGCGATACGTACACACGAAAATGAAGGAACAGGTTTCTCACCATTTTACTTAGTACATGGAAGAGAACCGATATTGCCAATTGATAATTTATTAAAACCTAGGAGAAAATATTTGGGGGAAGATTTTCAAGAAACAAGGTTGCAAGAGATGCATAAAGCACATGTACGTTTAAGAAATAATATAATTAAGGCTAGAGAAAGACAGAAGAAATACGCAAATAAAAATGCACACTTACAAGAGTTTAACGTAGGTGATAGGGTATATTATAAAAAACATAGAAAAAACTCTAAGTTTGATGCTCATTGGGTCCCGGGATACTATATTTTAGAAAAAAAAGGTCCAGTGTCGTATACTATTAAGAATCAAATTTCAGGGCATGTTGCACGTTCACATGTAGAACACTTAAGGCGGGATAATGAAGAAAGGGATGCAGAGAATAATAATAATAATAATTATTGTTCCGAAGAAATATTGTCGGGTGGACAGATTGTCAGACAATCGGTTTATCCAATGCCTATAGAGAATGGAAAACAAGTAACAACAGCATCTAATACAGCTGAACAAGAAGAAACGATACCAAAAACAGTCATGACAGAGGAAAATAACGTGTATGACGATTATATGAGTGAAGAGTCAGTTAGGGAAAATATTGAACCTCCATTTATGAATACAAGACAGGCAGTAAAAAGAAAGTTGGATAGACAGAAAGAAAAAGAAATTAAGAGGCAAAGGAAACTTAGAGCGAATTCTTCGAGTGAGGAAGAGATGCCACTATTTGAAAATTTGTTGAGACGGCAAGACAGAAAAATTAGATTGGATGTAGAAAGGAAGAGATTAGCGGTTGCTAGTAATGGATATACAGATGGGGAACAAGAGATGGATGAAAAGTCAGAAACTGATGAAGAAGCGGATATGAAAGAAGATAGCTCTCCTCGAGAGGATAGCGACATTGATATAGATATTGCAATTATAGAAAAAAATTTGAGGTTATTAAAGAAATGGAGAAGTGATAGATGAATAGAGTGATACAAGGTTCTGCAGATGGCAGATAGAAGAAGAAGTTGGACACGATATTTTGTGTTTACAAAGGTACTTGATGGAGTTTTTCTAAAGCGGAAAATTATTATTGGGTACTCAGAATATGGTCTTGAAATTTATAATGTATGTGTACATTGATTAATGTGTGGGGATAAATATGATGAGGGGATTGAAATGCTTTGCTCAATTGTTGGGACTTCAATTGTGTTTTATGAAATGTGAAAAATAAGTTAACTTAGATGGTTATTTTTACGATGTTTTGGGGTTTGATTGAGTTACCCTAAGTGTGTTTAAAATGATTATTACTTTGAAGTTCAGTTAGAAGATGAATTAAAGTAGTGTTTAGTGAACTGACTCTATATGGAGGGGTATGTTGTATTACATGTGGGGTATGCAATGTATATACACGGTTTATAATAGGAGCTGGGTTGAACAGCGTTTAATGGGAGAATATGGGGGGAATGCCAGGTTGAAATTTGGCATTTAAATAACTGCATATTGGAAGAAGAAGACTGTACTTAACAGTATAATAATAGTTAGGAAGTTTTTTGTTGTTGAAGGAATGGTAAACGGGAAATTGATGATCTGAATAATACAAAGGCTAGCAGTTTTGGATTAACATATTTTTTTGATAATAACAATTATTATTGACGGAAACTGAAGATAAATTTTGAAACTTTATTTTTTGATAAAGTTTTGAGAATGTATGGGAAGAGAAAGGTGATTACTTCTTACTTTCTTACTTTTTCCTTACTTTTATTAATTTCAGGTGCGCACCTACACAAATCTAACTAGCTATTTTTTTCCTGTCTATCCTAAAATACTGAGAGTGTGAGAATGTGAATCAGGGGGGAATAAAGGATAAGGAGAATATCTTCAGTTTTGTCAATCATAATTTAGATGGACGTTTTAAAGTTAAAAGCGGTTCGCTTATGGAGACTTTTGTATTGTGGGGAATTTTATGGAGAGTTTTGTAGAAAGTTTTCTAGAGAACTTTATAACGAGTTTTGTAGAGAGTTTCGATATTATGGTCTCTGGTTAGCAATTGGCTATGAGGAGATAGGAGAATTGACTTAGGAAATATATGGAATTGTTGTTATTGTAGTATAGAGATGTAAAGTTAACTAATTAAAAGTTAGGGTTGAGATTTTTTCAAGGAAAAATTCTCTTTGAAGAAGGGGAGGTATTGTAACAGTGAGGGAATTTAAGTTAGGAGTAAAGAGTTAAGGAATGCTGCGCATTCCTTGACTAGGGGGAAAACCATAGTGAACGTGTGTGCACGAATGAAGAAGGGGTATCTAGGTAAACACACACGTCACTTGGGGCCAGCGAGAAGAGATGTCAACACCAAGAAGGGAGTCTCCATCATATGTGCTGAGACAGAATGATTCATCAATAAAATACCTTTCTAAACAACGCGAAGACTGACTTGTGTGGTGCTGTACGATCACGTCCATAACCTGTGTGTAGCACTGTCACAGCAGTCTGACCGCCCCTGGAGCTCACTTGAGCGACCAGTGGCAAGCGAGATGCCCAATACATGGAAGTGAGGAACTAAAGCAGCCATGAGCAGGACGTGGCAACTCCTCGGGTGAGCCCAGTCTCGGAGCAATATGTGCCGGCTCTGCAATTATGGAAGCCTCCTTGGATAGAGAGGGACTGCCCATTGTCTGCTCCTGCCTTCCCTTGAGGGCCGACCGCAATGTCGTTGGTCGTTCTATCTTGACCAGCTGAGATGTGGGCGACATCACAACAGTCTAACGTGCCTCGAAATCAGAGGAAGGTTAACCTCATTAAAAAATGCCCGCCGGAAGTCGGAAGTGTCGTCCTACGGGTGGCAAACTAAAAATTGACACTACGCAATTACGTCCGAGTGAAATGTCTCGTCCGAATGTCTCTCGTGCTAGGAACAGCTCTGACTACCTAGTTTCCGAATGCCGCTCTTGTTCGGAACAGCTCTGACTAGGTAGTTTTCCGAATGTCCGCCGTGCCTGGAACAGCTCTGATGGGTACAGGGACAAGCACATGTCCGAAAACTCGCTTAGTGGAAACCAACCGCAGAGCTGACTGGTTTGTGCAGGAACGGTCCAGGGCGAGCGAAATGCCCAATATATTGAAGTGAGGAATTAAAACAGCCATGAGCAGGACGTGACGATTCCCTCGGTAAACCCAGCACCAGAGCGTTATGTGCCGGCTCTGCAATTATGGAAGCCACCCAGGATAGCGGAAAATGCTATGGACTGTCCCTGCCTTCACTTGAGGGATGACTGTGTAGTCTTCGACTGTTCCAGCTTGACCAGCTGAGATGTGGACGGTACCACAAAAGTGAGAGTCTCCCAGGATTGCTAACCTGGTCAAAAATGCAAGCTAAAAGTCGGATGTGTTGGCCTGAGGGTTTCGACCCGAGGGTGCCTAACCAGACACACCGCAATCACATCTGAAAAAATCACTCCGGATGAACGCAAAGAAGAAGAAGAAGAATCATCAATGATTTCTTCCATGCAGTCTGCCGAATCCTGTCTTAACATGTTGGGTAAGCATACCCTAGTAAACCAATTGGTTTGACGCAAATTTGGTTACCCTCCCGAGGTTTTACTGGCCTGTGACAGCCATTGTCCGAGGGGTGGACGCTGTCGCATGCTGACAGCAACTAGGAGCCACAGGCGTGAGCTGGATACCAGGCTTGGATCAGTGGGGAATGGGCCCTGAAAAGGGCGTGACAGTGATCCTTACCAAAGGATACTACCAACAGGTTTTAAGTAATTCATTGTCAACAAACGTCAACCAAATATCTGGACGAAATCAAACTGGTGAATTTGGAGGTCAGCATGGCTGAATGGATAAGAGCACATGCTCTTAAACGTCTGGTGTGCTAATGACGAGATAGCGTGTTCAACCCCTACACGGACAGTTAGAATAAAATGTTTTCTCGTCCTTGACTTGGGGATGTAAATTACAAGTACCTCAGAAGTCAGAGTGAGGTTCGCCTGAGGGCAAGGGACACTGGTAATATGGAAAGCTAATCCACTAAAAAATCAATCGTGTGCACTTAGAAGTAGTTTTTTTTTTATTTTAAATTCACATATCCTTTACATGACATTGCTGTCAACAGCAGCATCTTTCAGCTGTTGATTTCTTGGCAAGATTACGCTCAGTAGTTTGCCATTGCTTTCTGAGCGGCCGGCTCAGTTATCCCACAAGTCACCAGCGGGGGTAGAACCGCTTCCAGTTCTCGCACGCTACGAGACTCTGCGTGATAAACGGGATTACGGAGAAAGTGGTGTAACCCCTCGGCCAGAGAGACCGACACTAGAAGTAGTAGCATATATATATATATATATATATATATATATATATATATATATATATGGACTGCATTTGAGTTCAAAGCGTGCAAATGCATGCGCGCACACTCATGCACGCACACACACACAAACATGGAGTCAACCATAAGTCCTTTTAGGTCAGCAGACAAGGCACAAATGTAGAATGCCCTAAATACTTCGTCTGTCTAGTTTGCCCGTTAAGGTCATCAGGGATGAAGAACTTTTGGGACAAAGCACACGTGTGGGTTGTGCCCCAGATGATGTTTGTTGCCAATGCTACATTGATATTTGTGAGCCAGGATTTGGTTTGATCTTTGTGGCCTAGGATTAGGATGACTCCAAGACCTCAGCTAAGTGACTTTTTTGTAATTTTTTTAAAGTGTAGTGTCTTTTTTGTTTTGTGTGTGCTGATGAAGGCATTTTAACAGCAATATCCACTCTGTCTCTTGTGATTGTGTTCTTGTAAAACTGACTAATTCCGCTTTCTATTTTTGTTGATTTACTCACTGTGTTTGCTATTTTACCTGCAAGGTGTGGAATGCGCCTGGCCCTGCAGCCAGCAGGGTTAGGATCGGCTAGCCTCTCCCAGGAGGGGTGAAGAGCGAAAATTAGTAGCCTGCCGATGACCCGCAGACTACACAAGTCAACCCCCACCTCCGCGTGGTGCAGACCGGGCAACCATGACCGCGAGGTCATGGGCTAACGGGGCTATGGCTCGCCATAGGGGATGGACTCCCTGTGGTCAGATTTGTGTCCTAAACCTGCGACTGGCCTAGCAAGCCGGCAGGGGATCTTCATACTGCTCGTAGAAAAACTAAGAAGTATAAACGGACTGACCCAAACGGATATCGACCCGGCAATGTTAATGGACTAAGAGATAGATCAGCGACTCAAAAAATAGGCACAATAAATGTCTGTGGTTTCAATAGTAAAGAAGAGGAGCTTATAGAAACAATGGAAGAGAGGAAAATTAGACTGATGGGAATAGCGGACACCAGAACAAAGGGGAAAGGATGCAAGGAGCTCCACCGCAGTTACACGTTTGTTTACTCTGGAGTAGAACAGCAAGAAAGGGCAAGACACGGTGTGGGAATAGTCATCGAACCACGGCTAGCAAGAGGAATACTAGAAATAAAATATATATCAGAAAGAATCATAACAGTGAGAATAAAAGAACAAACAATTACAACATATGTACAAATATACGCACCATGTAATGCAAACAATAATGAGCAAGAATGCGAGGACTTCTACGAAGACATACATGACGTGCTAAATAAAATAGATAAGCAGGACAACATCATAGTTATGGGAGACTTCAATGCAAGACTAGGACATAACAGAGTGGGCATAGAAAAACATCTGGGAGCATTTGGAGATCAGCAAAATGAAAGGAATGATAACGGAAGTAGACTATTAGAGCTTTGCAGCCAACACGACCTCTATATAACAAACACATTCTATAAACATAAAGATTCACAAGTATACACATGGTATAAATGGAACGATCTAGATACTAAAAGCCAAATTGATTTTATATTAACAAGAAATAACAGAAAGAGAAATATATTAGATGCAAGGGCAGTGCCCAATTTCAGTATAAACACAGATCATAAAGCAGTCGTTGCCACAATAAGAACAATCAGAAGAAGAAAACAAAGAGCAGGAAAATACATGCCATGCGAATCAGTAAACTTAAAAAGCCTTAAAGACGAGGCAGTAAGGAAAAATTATGAGAAAGAACTAACTGAACTCTTTGAAAAATTACCTACAGAGAGAAAAACAGTGGAAGAAGAATGGGAGATGTTCAAATCAAGCATTTTAAATACTGCAAAAATAACATGTGGAACCACGAAAAAACGCAAAACACGGATAAAGAAAATAACAAGTTGGTGGAACGCAGAAGTAAAGAAAGCGGTAAAAGACAAAAAGGAAAAATATAAAAAGTGGTTGAAGAGCAAACAGGAATGTGATCGCATAGAATATAGAATAGCGAGAAGACATGTGAATAGAATAGTAAAGAGGGAAAAACAAAAAGACTGGGAAGATTATGGAGAAACCCTAAATAAAAACTACAAGGAGGCAACTAGAAACTTCTACAAAAAGATAGGTGCAATGCGAGCCAGAGGAGAACCCTTTGATCCAACTGAAATAATTAACAGCGAAAATGGAGAACCAATAAGTGAACAAAAACAAATCCTAATAAGATGGAAGCAGTATTTCGAACAACTTCTCAACATCCCATCAGATGTCACAGGAATTCAAGAGACCTATACAGATGTCACCGAAGAACTAGAACCAGACATACTAAAAGAAGAAATTATAGAAGCCATCAGATTAGCCCCATTGAACAAATCACCAGGACAGGATGAAATACCAAATGAACTAATTAAAGCAGCAAGAGAAGTAGGAACAGCTTGGCTACATAGACTATTCAATCATGTTTGGGTAGAACAACAGACACCACGAGATTGGGGAAATGCCATAATTATCCCAATTTGGAAAAACAAAGGCAGCAAAAGAGACTGCACACAATACAGAGGCATTTCACTGTTGAGTCATACTGGGAAAATATTTTGCAAAATTCTTGAAAAAAGATTACGAACTACTTTAGAACCCCAGCTAAGCGAAACACAACTTGGATTTAGGAAAAACAAAGGATGCACAGATGCAATTTTTGCTCTTAGACAACTTATAGAAAAATCAATCGAATTCAATGAAACACTCTACTTAGCCTTTGTCGACCAAGAAAAGGCATTCGATAGAGTAGATAGAAACAAGTTGTGGCAAATCCTTAAACAATATGGAGTGAGTACACATCTAACAAACCTATGTAGAAGTTTATACAACAACAGTGAATGCATAGTGAGAGCAACTGGAGGACACTCAGAACCCTTCACCATAAGATCTGGAGTACGACAAGGTTGTGTCCTGTCCCCTCTCTTGTTCATAACATATATAGACAACATATGTAAAGAAACCAGCCAAGCAGAGATAGCAAGAATACCACATGACGAGAACACAGAAGAAGAACCATCTGCAAATCTAACCATTAGAGAACTCCTGTTTGCGGACGACCAAGCACTAATAGCAAAATCAGAAGCTGAATTACAAGACCACATGAATAGTCTAAACGAAATGTGTAGGGAACATAACATGAAAATTAGCACAAGCAAAACAGAGGTAATGACTATAACTAAAGAAGAACAAACAACAACAATTCACCTAAACGAACATCCCTTGAAACAAGTGAAGAGTTTCAAGTACCTGGGAAGTATAATATCATCAAATGGCAGATCAGAAGACGAGATCGAAAATAGGTGCAATAAGGCAAATCAACTCATTGGACAAATGGCACCAATACTAAAGAACAAACATGTATCAGTAACTACTAAGAAAGCACTTTACAACACAATCTTCCTACCAACTCTATGCTACCAATGCCAAACCTGGACAATGACAGAAAAAGAGAAAAGAAAAATCACAACAACAGAAATGAGGTTCCTGAGAAGAATACTCAACGTATCAAGAAGAGATAAGATCAGAAATGAAGAAATCAGGACTAAAGTGGGGGTTAAAGCAGCACTAGATTTTATTAGAAAGCAGCAAGTCAAATGGTTTGGCCATGCAAGTAGGTTACCAGTCAACAGCATACCACAACAAGCAATGATGTACAGACCAGATGGAAACAGAGGAAGAGGCCGACCACGTAAACGTTGGACGGAGGGAATAGCAGAGTCCATGGGAATATCGATATATGAAGCCCATAATCGGGCACTCTCACGAAGTTTGTACTTCACCTCGACACCGCAAGGTACAAGAGGAACATGATGAGATGAGATGATGAGATGAGTTTGCTATTTAACTAACCCTGTGGAGTTTATCGATGACTCTGTAAACAATGTATCTAAAAGTCAATGATGTTTACAGTAAGATGTTTCTGAGTAATCTTATTACATGACCAAATTATCTAAGTGACTATTGAATAAAATCAGTTGCTGACGCTGGGCCTAGTACCTCATGAGGTCATCAATTCTGATCTCACTTCATCACTCTTCTTGCAACAGTTACGTATTCTTTGAAGGCATTTCATATCCTTTGGCACAACTCAGCTTTTGTCTAAGCTTTCACTGGACAGTTTTTAAAAAAAAACCAAATAAAACCCACCTACAAGTAGCTCACACTAGGAAACTGCAGCAGGTGGGATTCTGGCTCAGGTGGGACACAATCCACCTGGCTAAATTCTGGTTGAAAATAAACAGATTCTGGCCTGGTGAGTCGCTTAAAACTGCTTGAGAAATGGATGACTGAACAGGACAGACGAAAATGGAAAAAAATGTGCTAGGAGTAATAACACGCAGTACCATGCTTGCCTACAGTCAGTGTTAGGAGGATGGGTGATGGTAGAATAACAAAGGATATCTTTTTTTGGTGAATTACAGATGGGTAAGAGATCTCGTGGTCTGCCTCTACTGGGATACAAAGATCTGTGTAAGTAGGGACATGATTGATACAGACATTGATAATGCACATTGGGAGCAGTTCGCCACAAAACGTGTTGCATGAAGGGCAAATATCAGAAATGGAATCAAGAAAAGGATAAAATGATGAGCGTGTGAGACATAAGATGATGCATGATGGTGAAAATGTAGATATGTTATTATGCATGCATTGTGGACAAACGTCTACAGTGCTAATTGGTTTGATCAGTCACATTCGCTATAGCCATGAGTTATAGTTATTATACCTTTTTTATAGCACAATGTAACAAAATATCGTCTGTCTAGACGGCAAGGTGCCAATGAATGAATAACAACCAATGGAAGATTTAAATCAGACATACCTGATGAGAAATCATTTCCACATTCTTACTCAGATACATGAGGTAAGTGAAGTCCAGACGAATAAACCGTTTTTCCAGTGCTGATAGATTACTTGGTGTTAAAGAGATGTTCGACTTCAGCTTGTTGATGGCAAACATGGTAGAAACAATGATCTTGGAGAATGAGGCATCCCATTCATTGGGAAGCAGCAGAAAATGTTTATTAAATGCAGACATGACATGCTGATTTAAATTCATACCAGATGCTCTTAACTGTGGAATAATAGAACAGATTACAGAGGATGAAAGGAAATAATAGAACAGAGGATGCAAGTAAAAACATTAACAATGTTAAACTGTGAAAGAATAGAACAGAGGCAGAAAGAAAACATTAAAAATATTTTTAAAACACTAAGGTACATGTGAACTGTTTTCTTCTGTGTTGAAGTCTTATCTGTGGGTAGTAGGGAATAAAGTAACGGGTATGTTTGTTGTGAAAGTTTTCCACTATCCACTTTTGTCTGTACCCAAACTGTAAAAGTTTTCCACTATGCACTTTCATCTGTACTGTAGTCTTATCTGTTTGTACGAGGGGAAGTCAATAAGTAAGTCACAAATGGCTGTAGAAAAATAACTAAATATAATAACAACTTGAAACCAGTTTATTTTTATACATACGTATATTTCTCAACATAATTTTCACCAACATTGATGCACTTATCTCATCATTTTATCAGTCCTCCCAAATCAGCTGCATAGAACTGCATGCTCTGTTTTCTAAACCATGTTTTCACTTCACATTCAACTTCGCGTCATTCACGAAATTTCTCCCACCAAGTTGGGTTTTCAGTGGACCAAAAAGGTGGAAATCGCTAGGGGCTAAGTCGGGGCTGTAAGGTGGACGTTACTCACCTGTCACCTCTAATCATCTCCTCCACCCGCTGCATGAGTGCTTCTGTTGCAATCTCAACAGGACGACCAGAAGATCGGATTTCATCAACAATTTTAGAGTCCTTGAGAAAAATTTTCTGTCCAGCTATGCACCACTTTATGGGACAAACATTTGTGAGCATAAACAGGAAGCATTTCCTTACAATGTCCTTTGCAGGCAGTCCTTTTGCCCACAAAAAACACACAACAGCACGTTGCTCTTCGGTTGTACACTCCGTAAGCACAGACGCCATTTTGTTTATGCACTGCGCATGCGCATGAGACACCTAGCGCCACCTGATGAACGGGAATATAAAGTTTGATGTTGCTGTCACTTAATGACACCTGTAGAAAATATCAACTACATTTACCTGCCATCCCACATAACTGTGTGATTTACTTATTGACTCGCCCTCGTAGTAGTTGTACAGTGATAGATACGTTTGTTGTGAAAGTTTTCCACTATCCATCTTTGTCTGTACCCAAACTGAAAGATTTCCACTATGTACTTTGTTCTGTACCGTAGTCTTCTCTGTGGGTAGTGGTATTTGTCCATCAAGAATGATGATGACCATTCACTTCATCCAGTGGGGTTGAAAGTTTGGAGCTGTGAGTTCTAAGATGGCTGGCTGGTAAAGCCTATTTTGGCGTGAAATGTTCTTTGACAATGTGGGCAAAGAATACTCGACATTACAGGAGGAAGATCTCCTGCAGTGGTTTTTTTGTCCAGCCACTTTCCACAGCTCAGGCAGTCCTTTTTGCTTCACAAGTGACTACACCCTTGCGTAATGATGTAAGCCACGAATTTTTGTCTTTGGCAGCAGTCTCCCGAGTGTCGTGATGGATTCCAAAAGCTTTCAGTGAGGTCTTAAGAGTGTCTTAAAAGAGTTTCCTTTGGCCGCCTTGGGAGCATTTACCACAGCGCAGCTTGCCATAAAATATTTCTTATCCATTCTGCCATACTGACCTCCACGCACTGAGTATGAATGTGCCTATGTTGTCCCCACTGCTACCACCACAAGTGACGCCATGTTTTCATCATCATCATCATGGCCCATGCCTTAAGCATGGACAGACACGGTTCACCATTGCACAGAGTCATGCATCAGGTCTCTGTCCTTGCCTAATTATGCCTTCCTGGCAAGCAATCCAGGTCATAGAAGGAAGCTAAGACACACAGACTTTGTCATCCTCTTGTTCTTTTCCCGTTTAGTCTACCAACTGTCACAAAATTGTAATGTTTATTTCTCCTCATAATGTGCCCAAAATATCATGAATGTCTACTTCTAATTTCTATATTCAATTTACATTCCATGAAGGATTGTCTCACTCTTTTTTCTGTTTGTCCAAGGTATTCTTTGCGTTTTCCTTAAAAATCACATTTCCTCAGCTTGTTTGCTTTTTGTCCATATTTCACGTGCATAAGTAGTATGTTTTATGTAACATTTTAATGCTCTTTATCTCACTGCAACTGTCAGCTTTTTATTGTTATGTTTCCTTCCTGCAAAAAGTTGCTTTTACAATGAATTCTTCTTCTTCTTCTTCTGCGTTCGTCCAGAATGTTGTTTTAGGCGTAATTGCGTTTTGCCTGTTTACAGCAGAGCTGTGATATTTACACCTTTCAGCCGACACATCCAACTTCTTCAGGCATTTGTTGAACGGGTTAATCTTCCAGGGCAATGAGTTCTAAATCTGAGGAAAAGACATAATCAGAAACTCTTGTGGCCTACTCTTCACTAAACATGAAATTACTTTCTTAACAGAAATACCTTGCACATTAACAGAAATACCTTGCACATTAACAGAAATACCTTGCACATTAAAAAATTACCTTGCAAATTAACAGAAATACCTTGCACATTAACAGAAATACTTTGCACATTTACAAAAATACCTTGCAAATTAACAAAAACAGATGTTTTCCAAATTGTCCACTGTTCTGCCACAACAGCTTGGACTGGTCACTGTGACTGTGCGATTTAAATAATTTGACCAATCGCTGATGATAGGCATCCAGAAGTTCTGCCTCACAGGGCACATTTTTTAAGTCTAGTTCAGAAAGACTCCTCATCAGCTGATGTAAAATATGTAGAAAATTAACTGAATGATTGGAATTGCTAAATAACATATCATTAAGGGGGAAATGTTCAATGTATAATACACACTAAATTACATGCTATCTTCTATTCTATCCTCCCTATCAGACCAGAAACTAATAACTTTTTAATTACTTAGGTAACCATGATTCTCCCTATTGCTGATCACCAGCAAATATCAACTCAGTGAGATATCTTTCCAACCAATGATAAAAGGCTGTCAAGAATCTTCACCATCTGCCATCCTCTTATCCCTTTTAACATTGATCTTACCAATTATTCAAGTTCTTTTCCCTTCTCACAACATGGAGGAAATGTTCAGTTTAATATATTATACAAACTAAGTTGCATGCAATCTTTTATTCAATGCTTGTCATCAGATCAGATTCATGTTGTGTGCTGCTTATTGCTGTGAATACTACTACTGCCTCCTTGCCATCTTGACAGATGATAGTTTGTTACATTGTGCTTCAAACATAGCACAAAGTTTGGGCTGAATTGTAGAGACCATGTGTTACCCATGCAGCATAATCCCTCTCTCTGCCTGCCTAGTTTACTCCAGAGGAAAAGTAAAACCAATACATCTGTAACAAGACAAGCTGTGGAAGATGCCGCATCAGCAAAGCAATTCTTTAAATGTCCGCCTGGCGGAGCTTCCATCCTAGAATAGTTGCCAATCAGCTGGTCTGCCCTGCCATTTAGTCTTTAGGTTGCATTTCCTCGCACCAAGATAAGGCGTGTACCCTCCCAATTTCTCTCCCCCACCCGAAGCCGTTGGCACAATGTGGGGCATTGGGTGTGGTAAGCGCTGCCCAACATTCGCTTTACTGTCATATCTGACTAAGACCTGACATTATCATACAGTAGCTCAGTCATATCTGACTAAGACCTGACACTGTCAAATGATAGCTCAGTCATATCTGACTAAGACCTGATGCTGTCATACCGTAGCTCAGTCATATCTGACTAAGACCTGACGCTGTTATGTGGTAGCTCAGTCATATCTAACTAAGACCTGACACTGTCATATGGTAGCTCAGTCATATCTGACTAAGACCTGACACTGTCATATGACAGCTCAGTCATATCTGACTAAGACCTGACACTGTCATACAGTAGCTCATTCATATCTAAGACCTGACGCCGCTGCCATGTGGCAGCTCAGTCGTATCTAAGACCTGACACTTGCGGAGAATAAATGATGTCACAATGTAACCAGACATACCAAGTGAGAATAAATGATGTCACAATGTAACCAGACATACCAAGTGAGAATAAATGATGTCACAATGTAACCAGACATACCAAGTGAGAATAAATGATGTCACAATGTAACCAGACATACCAAGTGAGAATAAATGATGTCACAATGTAACCAGACATACCAAGTGAGAATAAATGTCACAATGTAACCAGACATACCAAGTGAGAATAAATGATGTCACAATGTAACCAGACATACCAAGTGAGAATAAATGATGTCACAATTTAACCAGACATACCAAGTGAGAATAAATGTCACAATTTAACCAGACACACCAAGTGAGAATAAATGATGTCACAATGTAACCAGACATACCAAGTGAGAATAAATGATGTCACAATGTAACCAGACATACCAAGTGAGAATAAATGATGTCACAATGTAACCAGACATACCAAGTGAGAATAAATTATGTCACAATTTAACCAGACATACCAAGTCAACGGTTTGAAATCAGTCATGAGAGATTTGGAAGCAGATCACTTTGAAGTGATTTTGATGGTAAGAGGCATCAGCCGTTCAGAAAGCAAAGGCAAACTACTGAATGTAAAATTGTCTAGCAAATCACAAACAGACAATAAATGCTGGGGTTGATTACATTGTTCTGTTAAGGACAGGCAACTAGCTTAACTACATATAAAGCAGATTGGAAGCATATTGAATCTCCAGGGAGCAAAAACAAGTAAAGAACTTTAACAATTTCAGATGGGGTATTATTGTCAAACCTCTGTTTAACAATATTTTACAGGGATTGAGTTGAGTCAAGCACTCAAGACATTCCTATACATGCTCCATCCTCATCTTCAACAACTAGCGAAGAGTTCCAATACTAATGGTAACAGTTGCAATATGATTATGTGTCCATCTAGCCTTCACTCTGAGAACTGAATGGCGCCCAGATCTTCTAATCACAGGTGCCTTATTGTACACCAATACCCAACCCAGCGGTGCAGATGCAGCAAATTTGTCCACCTGCTCATTTTCCACCTGCTCATTTTCCACACTAGCATGTCCTGGGAAGAAAAGATCCAAGGGATGCTCCTTATCTTAGATTTTTTACTTGACGCATGCCACTCAGCATAAAGCATACTTGTCTTTATCCTGCACAAAATGCTCTGTGCGTCTGTTACAATTACATGTGTTTGTTGTTTATCCTTCAGCCAGTGGAACGCTCCAGTGACTGCCTCCACCTCGATTCTCAGACTGGATGTGGTATGTCGTCGTCGTCTGCGTTCATCCGGAGTTGTTTGTTTTTTTTCGGATGTGATTGCGTTGTGCCTGTTTACAGCAGATCTGCGTTCTTGCGCCGTTAGGCCGACACATCAGACTTCTGCAGGCATTTGTTGACCAGGGTTAACCTTCCCTGGGGAGATGTGGTACTATATGCCAGGATCTCCTGCATTATACAATGTCCATTAACCTTAGCTATGAACCCTCAGCACTTTTTGCCTCTTAGCACAGAGCCATCCATGTAAATGATTACACACCTGGGCGCAAATTGCTGTGCATCAATTGTTGCACCTCCAATTCAACCCTCTACCTGTGGCTAGTTTCTATGCTCCTTATCCAGTGTCTTGCATACGTCTGACATTTATTCTGCCTCTATGACCCATTCCTCTCCTCTCCCAATGTTTCTGATTTGTCTATTGCCGGAGCTATCCATGATTTTCCTCTCATCAGCATGTGGCTCATATCTGTCTCCAGGGTTTCATGCAGAAGATGTTCCTCGTCCATGGCCACTCACAAATATGACTTATCCTGTTGCATCTTGAGTCTGCAATCTCTTGCAAAGCCAGGATGTATCTCATACATACTATAGAGTGGGATGATAGCCTTTAAATCTTGTACATGGATACACATCAATAGTAGACAGCACAGAAGAGAAGAACTATGATTTAGACTTGGTACTGGACCAGCGCAAAATGTCTGAAGCAGCAGATGTACTATGAGACTTAATACAAAAAGTGGGCAATGAAAGAGTGACAGCTATGATTGGTGGTTATGGTCTAAGCAAGAGCAATGAATGAAGTTACATAAGACACAAGACTCATAGCATAGTTACTAATAATCGGTAACACCTGGTTCTTCTTCTTCTTCTTCTTCTTCGTTCATCCGGAGTTTTTTTCCGGACGTGGTTGCGTTGTGCCTGTTTACAGCAGAGCTGCGTTCTTGCGACACAAGACTCATAGCATAGTTACTAATAATCGGTAACACCTGGTTCTTCTTCTTCTTCTTCTTCGTTCATCCGGAGTTTTTTTCCGGACGTGGTTGCGTTGTGCCTGTTTACAGCAGAGCTGCGTTCTTGCGCCGTTAGGCCGACACATCCGACTTCTGCGGGCATTTGTTGACCGGGTTAACCTTCCCGGACACCTGGTTCAAACACCATCCTTAGCAATTATTGACTCACAGATTCAGGAGCCTGAAAACTAGGAGACACATACATATAATGGAGCTGCGGTGGCACAATGATTAGTGTGCGGGCCTGCCAAGCCAGTGATTGGGTTTCAATCCTCAGCAGAGACAGGAGTATTTTTTCCGATCAGTACGGTTTTGGACAAACTCCCTGGCGAAGGGGTTAAGGACGCAGTTCATAACCCAGTATACCCATTTTTGAAACACAGCTGCATGAGATTTGGCAGCAGATCGCGTCGCGCTGGTTTCTTATGGAAAGGTATGTGAGCTGGTCGTTCAGATAGCAATGGCAAACTACTGAACATAAAAACTTGCCAAGACATCAACAGCAGTTGAAAAATGCTGGTGTTAACTGCAATGTCCTGTAAATAGGATATGCAAAAACAAAAAAGGACAGTTTTGAGGTATCCCAGCCTCATAAAAATGAGGTAATGTTCTGGTAATTGTCTGGGAAGGAATGGTGGTGAGGAAGGGAAATGGTCATCCCAGCTCATATATATGAAATATATGACAGCCTAACTCTTCACAAGACAACAGCAGTGTATGCTATGGGACTACCTTAACTATTTGTCACAACTTTAATATGGCACCTGGCCGTTTTGACAGATAATAATTTGTTGCATTCATCTCATCTCATCATGTTCCTCTTGTACCTTGCGGTGTCGAGGTGAAGTATAAACAGCGGGAGAGTAGCCCGCTTATGGGCTTTCATGTATCGACATTCCCATGGACTCTGTTAATCCCTGCATCCATCGTTTACGTGGTCAGCCTTTTCCTCTGCTTCCATCTGGTCTGTACATCATTGCTTGTTGTGGTATACTGTTAGTTGGTAACCTACTTGCATGGCCAAACCATTTGACTTGCTGCCTTCTAATAAAATCTAGCGCAGCTATAACCCACACTTTAGTCCTGATTTCTTCATTTCTGATCTTATCTCTTCTTGATACTTTGAGTATTCTTCTCAGGAACCTTATTTCTGTTGTTGTTGTTGTTGTTGTTGTTTATCACATTGTGCTTTTTAAAAAGGCATAACAACCTCTCCATAGCACAAAGCCTGGGCTGAATTGTAGAGACCATGATCCCTTTCTCGGCCTGTCTAGTTTATTCCAGAGGAAAGATAACACCAATATATCTGGATCAAGGCAAGCTGCAGAAGCTTCTGGATCAGCAAAGCAATGCTCTAACTGTCTGCGTGTCAAAGCTTTGATCCTAGACCAGTTGTCAATACACAACGCATAATATGTTGCGACAAATGGAAAGATCAGTAGGAGAGGAGCCAGAATCAGACAAATTATGTTGGATGGACTGAGATGGTGGCATGGAAAAATATCATTAGTAGAGTTGATCCAGAACACCAAGGAATGAGATCTGTAGAGAGACATGACCGGCTCAGCCAATTAGAGAAACATGATGATGATATTTTTTTGTTATTTTTGCGCTGTCGCTTTGAACTCAAGCGTAGTCCATACACACTACTTCCAGTATAGCTGAACTGAATTTTGTGTGTGGATTAGCTTTCCCTATTAACAGTGTCCCTCGCCATCAGATGAACCCACTCTGACTTCAGAGGTACTTGTAATTTACGTTCCCAAGTCAAGGACGATAGGTCAACATTTTAGTCCAGCTGTCCAGTGTAGGGATTGAACCCCTTACCTCGGCATCAGCACAACGGATGTTTAAGAACACACGTTCTTATCCATTCGGCCATGCTAACCTACTGATGGTAATATGCTACAGCAAAAAATAAGCTTTGCCCAGATAAGATGTTACCTGTAGCAGCAACAAGTTGTCTGACTGTTTCACGTGCTGCACAAACAAAGCTGCACGGCTTTTCAGTACAGATTTAGACAGCCGACTCAAAAGAACAGAATATCTCATCACATCGGTCACGGACATGATAGTCATCTTTTGTATTTCTGAAATGCAATATCTTTCAATTTTGTCCAGTATGGGGCAAACAAAGATGTTCTTTTCAATATCAGTGCACACTTCAATGGTTAAATCGCTTTCTGAAATATCAACATCGAAACGGGCTGTGGGAATATCCTGGATACCAAGTAATAAGTCATTTTCACATTCATTGAATGAAATCTGGCAGAATAGACTGATCTTGCTGATCATGTCTAATGTAATTCTGGAAGGGTGTGTCTTAAATTTATTAATGATTGTGTCAACGCCTAGTTTGAACATTTCAGTAGAGAGAAGAGATTTTGTGTTCATAAACACTTGGCACAAATCACGTAAATCTACATCGTGAGGTGCATGGGTTAAAAGCCATTGTTTAGCAGTATTAGCAATCTTCCCAATTAGAACCTTATCCTGAGGAAATGTGATGCATTCTGAAAAATTAGCCAGCTGATGTAAGTCAAATTTATCCACGTTTTCACTGCAAACGTCACAAATTTTGCGAGCCAAGCTGCTATTAGCTGTAGTAATAAATAGATAATGCAAACTGTGTAAAATTTGCAAAGAATGACTGTATGACATGTCACCAACATGTTTTTCTGTCAATGAAATCAATTTCTGAAATCTAAGATCCCTAGTATGAGGCTCTATTACTTCATGAACCAGGAAATTATATTGAAGTTGACTCTTTTTCAAACGGCGCTCTGGCAAAAGCCATGGGAAGGTTAATGTTTTGTACACTTGTTCCTGATACGTGGAAAATAACAACGGAAAATACTCCATACTATGAGGTTTCATGTACATTGTTGATTCAGCTAATGTCAGAACTTCCTGTGGTGTTTCACAATTCAGCAGCTTTTCTGAAAACATTGCCACTTCTGATGTAACTGCACTTTCATCTGAATTAATTATACTATCACTAATATTAAATTTAAAGCCATTTTCTGTTGTGTAACAACTGCCATTGTTTGCAAGAGAAGAAGTTGTTGACAAATCTACACACTGAAGGTTGACATGCTGGTCTCTCTGTATAATTGATGCCTCGTAATGCTTTCTTGACGCTACAGGTTTACATCTCATGGGGTTCAGAAACATCTTTGCTGCATGAGAATGTAAGCCAGAGGCAGGACTGTTAGCCCCTGCTGAAACATGGTGTTCTGACTGTTCTTGAAACACACATCCACTGGAAGGTTACATTTTGACTTGTATTAAACACTTTTCGCCACAAGTTATTGTTTATATATTTAAAATCACGAGCAAAATGCCTCCTTGTCAGAAAATTACTCATTTCCTTAATGTCAGTAAAAATATCTAACACCAATAAATAAGTCCAATCAACAAGTAGTTTGAAGAGTAGGAGTACACTGCTGTACTGTACTCTGTACTGTAGTAAAGGTCAGTAAGGATTACCCACTGTGCACTCTTGGTGTAATCAAGTCCTATTGAATACTGAATGATCGAAATTATATCCGAATATTTATATTTTGTCACCCGACTCCCTCAAAATAGATGTTTGTGTACGATGAATACGGAATGTAGTATCATTCTGTTATAAAAGTGTATAAATAAATAAGTGGACACAGTCAACACGTAGCTTTACAAGCGACATGCTAGATAAGGTCAATAGAGCTCCGTGTTTGTTTCGTTTCCTTATGTTAGTTTCGTTTCCGTGACGGTCAGGATTACCTTTACTTTATTTATTCGGGATTGTCCAGGCTTCCACACCACACAGTAGTTTTGAATATAATATATAATATATATTCAACACTACTTACTATTTGAAGGGGACCAGAGGGGCCAGAGAGAGGCCGGTGGTGGTGTATTTTGTCAGAGCTGGGCAGCAACGAAGAGACAAGGAAGACTGCTTTGCCGACTTACCGTTCATTTTCGATGGCTCGGCTGACTGGATCTGAAGGGCCGTGATGGGTGCCCTGAAGTGATCCAACAGTTCGGATTGCGATCTGACATTGTATATTACTCCTCGTCGGCCAAACAGTTAACGCTGATCGAGCTGACCGTTCCATATGAGTCGAGAATCGATGAGCAGCACACGTACACGATGGAGAAGTACAGTGACATAGTCGCAAGTTTAAGACAGGAAGGGTCTTATTCGCAAGAGGTCTAGCCTCCCACTCCGTGTATGACGTGCTAAAACGGGTATCAAAGGTTAAGCAAGAACTCGGCCACAAAAACAACTCAGTGCGGCAGCCGAAAAGACCTCGTTCTGGCCGTGGAACAACCAGAATATAGAGTGGGACACATCTCAGCGGTAATATGGTTAACGTTTCTTAAAACGCACTTAAAACTATGGCTGCAATGGACATAGAGCAGAGAATACCAGCACTTGATCCTCTTAGCGATTGATTATGGACTAGGACTGCTCACTGTCTCAAAGAGTCTGCTGGTGAGATTGGAGCGCATACAGAAAGAGGCTCTGCGGTCATTCTGGGATGCACCAGAGACACTCCAGTGGTGTGTATGCGGTACATCCTTGGTTTGCCGACTGTTGCTGGTAGGCTCAAGGTGATGCAGGCGAAGGCATACCTCAGAGTAGCTGCTGACACAGATCACCCGTTGCATGAGGCGCTGGACGCAGTTAAGGGCCTGCGACTGATAAGAGGGAAATCGTGGATGGCTCAGGCGGAGGATACGATCAGACAGGTGTGCCCCTTGGAGAACATTAAGGGCGATGAGAGGAGTGGGTCAGAGTGCCAGCGGAGCAGTTAGACTTGTGCAGAGTTATAATCACATTGAGCTGGGAGTGCAGGGAGTGGCCAGCAGGGGCCACGGAAGCGGAAATCCAGCAACTAATTCAGGATAATGCTCGCCCGGGTGATGTGATTATCTACACAGATGGTTCGGTGGTGAGAGGTAGTAGAAGTGCCTGGGGTTTCTTGGTCGACGTTTGGTGCAGGAGAGCCTGGCATATGATACCACAACATCTAGCTTAAGAATAGAGGTGGAGGCAGTCAGTGCAGCTTTCCGCTGAATGGAGAATACGACACACACACACACACACACACACACACACACACACACACACACATCGTGATTGTAACTGACTCAGAAAACATGCTGGGTAAGGTGAGGACTGGCAAGCTTCGTGCCGAGTGGCTTGCTTCGCTTCGGAAGTCACGGGTGGCAAGCATCGTCTGGATATTTTCTCCGGGGCATGCTGGTGTTTTGGGGAATGAACAGGCAGACAGATTGGCTGGCTCTGCAAAACTTGATGGAGTATTGATGCATGATAAGGCAGACGTGGTTGCGGCCTTGTGGGAGCACGTGTGCACCTCGGAGGAGCAAATGGGTCACCATGGTCTGGCAAGAATGTGACAGCGTGAAGTTACGACGGGATCTGGCCGATGCTTGACGCTTAGAGGAAAGGCGAGACGGACATATAATCAGATTGCTACTGGAACTATTGGTGTTTGAACTCTTCGCTGGCTTCTGAGGATGGGGACGGAGCGCTTATGGGATTGCCCTGAATGCTGTGATGTCGGTTCCTAAATCAATCAATCGTTTCTGTTGGTAATTGCAACGCAGCTAACATCGGAACAAATCTCTCAACTAAGAGCCAGAACTTGTACTGTCTCATGTCGAGTCTATAGCCTTCCCTCCGAGCGAGGGCAGTGCATCTTAGGACGGAAATTTTCAGTTTGGCAAATCCGACAAATCGCCAAACGGTAGCAGTCGTCAAGTCATGCAAATGTTTGGCCAAAGTTCAATCTCCATGTCACGGTGGTAGTCGTCTTGCGAGAGCCGCACACCGCAGCAGAGGCAGAGACCAAGAAAGGAGTCGAGGAACCCAGAGAAGAGCCGGCTTCCCAGAGTTCGGCGCCGTGAACGGGGCACGAAGAAGGATCATGGCAACAAAGACCAGAGCCAGTAGCTGGTGAATAAGCTGGCTTCCCACAGCCACGGGATACTAGAACTATAGGATGTGTGAGGCCAAGAAGCACCGGGTACACGAGGCTCTCCTCTCCAAGGGAGGGGAGGCTTGGGAGCAGACACGTTCGCAGGTATGGGACAAACACGGAACAACACAAGGACAACGCAGACGTACGAACGTCTCACACGGCAGGGGAAAAACACCCGCAGTCATAACCCGGACGGGCCCTCCCCCAGAGAGTGTCAAGAAGGTAAAAGGGCCGAAAGCATTCGGGGAAGGGGGACAGTTCCTGATGGTCAGAATCCCCCTGTCGTATTTGCTCCGCGGCGGAGTATTTATCACTGGCACGGAAGCCTGGACAATGAACAATAACTTAGAAACTCTAATAGAGGCCCTGGATATACGGATATACAGACGAACATGTATGTCACGGAAACAAAAACAATAAAATACAGAGGTTCTAGATAAACTGAAGTGAATATTGATAAAAGAAATAAAAAAGAGGCAAATGAAATATTTCGGCCTCGTTAAAAGACATAAAACTCTTATAAAAACCATATTGGAGGGGTAAGGTTGAAATGAGAAGATAACATCAAGAGACGGACGAACAGTAACAGCAATCTGACAGAGTGCACAGTCAGGGCGAAAAACAGACAATGTTGGAGATCCATTGCAGTCATCCTATATTGGAACAAACACATTCGTGATTCAGGTCCCCATTCCTCGCCGTCATTCGTTGTTTTAATGAAATTGGTGTTTTCATTTGTTGCCCAGCTGTTTATGCTTTCGACGTGCACCTTTCTCTGCCATCTTGTGTCTCTCTTACAGAATATTTTCCAACATAACTTCACTGTTTCTCTTATGCATTATGTTCCCACGTAAGAAAAATTGTATACCAAAAGCAACATTAAAGTGAATGAAAGCACTTGATATGAACAATGGGGATATCTTGAAAGAAGCCAACTAACAAAGAAGACTTTTTACTCGCATCAGAAGAGTAGAAGAGGACATTCCACATTCTTTACTCATGTCATAAACACAGGGGAAGAACCATGGGCAGGGCGGAATGAACTCGGTTGGCGGATACTGACGAGATAGTTAATTAGACGACAGATCATCCTCATTGCACATCGAAACATTCAGTCCATAAGTGCTCGAATCCCTTTCTCGGTAAATCCTGCAGCGTGTAGCGGCTCACGACACCAGTTCTATGTTGGTTTATTAATCTTCTTTTGCCAGGACAAAAAAACGGTACTTTTGCCTTAATTCACCCAAACAAACGTCACCTTAGGCTATATTTAGCATTAACGGTGATCTCCTCTGTGTTCTGGTACAGTGCGCGTCAGTGCGTTTCAATTGCCCCGCAGTGTTTCTTTGACCGTTTCTGTGTGAGTGTGTGTGTTTGTGTGTGTGTCTGTCTCATCATGAGTTTTCTGGAACTGGCAGCAGCAACAGCAGCTGTCCACGACAAGCAGAGTAGCGTTGCTTTTCTGCAGCAGCATCATGGCATCTGACATTCTGCTAAACACTGTTCTCATAATCATGTCATCATGGTGCTATCGCTGACTGAGCGTCAGGACAGATGGAGATGCCGACGACGATATTCACCATGTATGTCGGCAGGACATCCTCCCGCTGAGACAAGGCGCACATGGCTGCAAGGCCCTTGCGTCTCCTGTACAGACAGATAGATCTTCGTCATTCTTTTCGTATACTGCTGGTCACAAGAGTTGAACAAGCATTTCATTTTGCCAGTTACAGTTGGGGGGGGGGGGGGGGGGGGGGGGGAAAGAATGTCGCCGAGAGCAACTGTTGCACACCGATAAAATTGCGCACCGAGCTACGGCGCAATACAGGGAACCCCTGGATGTGACGTCATACCCTGGGATTCCGTTTGCTTGGGGTGAATTAAGGCAAAAGTACCCTCCAATCTACTAAGCATACTTCTTGCGTCTGTAATGAATGCAATATGCTGCAGTGGTCCCCTCTAACCATCGGAAGACCGCTGTTACTGCTTCCACCTCCATTCTCATGCTGGAGGTCGTAGTCTTATATGCCACTCTCCTCTTTCAAGCTTTTCCATTAGCCTTCGCGATGAAACCCCAACTACTACGTCTGTTTCTCACCACGTCTGACCCATCGGTGTAGATCACCATGTCACCTTGATGTGTGTTGCTTTGGATCAGTTGTTGCACCTCAAACTCTGTGTGGTCCGCTTCCCATTCTCTGCACTCGTGACCCAGTATTACTATTACTATTACTTTGTGCCAGTCCGATACGTCTTCCGGCACTTTAACTCACGGTTGCTTTGTATTCATATCTACGTCTGAAGGCGAACGAAGAAGGAGGAGGAGGAATGTCCAACATACAGTGACGTCGTTCGACATAGCGCTCACACAGCATAACAGACATAACCTGGGCATGGCATGAGAAGGGGAAAGCTGGAGTGTTGTCACGCCGGGAAAGTTGAAGGAGAAGAGAGGTGGGCGGGGGGGGGGGGAAGAGAGAGAGGAGAGAGAGAGAGAGAGAGAGAGAGAGAGAGAGAGAGAGAGAGAGAGAGAGAGAGAGAGAGAGAGAGAGAGAGAAGATACTGGACAGTTTAACTTCATGGCAATGCAGGAACATCAGTATAGAAATTATTCGCAGCACAACATGATCACCAACGCCACTCGGCATGGACTAGCTGCTAATCCCCTGGGGGGGGGGGGGGATTAAAATTAGGGGGGATTTAAGATTATTTCAAGATCGCGTTAATACAAGAACCGATTACTTGATATTGGTTTTCCATCCATACTTTACGATTCTGTACTTCTCACCCTTCTGAAATTCGTTTTATACCGTAAGTAGACCCGCAAATCACGTTTTATGTTAACGTCTAGACTTGCTCTAGTATGTGTTATAAATTTAGCTTCCATTTTTACGTATCCTGTGTAGGGGGAGGGGCTGATTTATAGGGAGAAAAGACGAAAGGAGGAGAGGGGGGAATGGCGTTCTGAACATATGGTGAAGGGGTGCATGGGTAAAAAAAAAGGTTGAGAACCACTGAACTAGCAGAAGGGCGGCTACTCAGGAAACTGACAATGGCCTTTAAACAAACCCCGGCCCGGTAAAATTATCTGATCGGAGATATACCACAGGAACATTACCAGTCTGCCCGCTGCAAGATGTTTCTGCCTCCTGTCAACATACGGAGGCTGTTCAACTGGGTGGCTCTACTGTGTCTGTTTATATTTGGTATTAATTACTGGTTAAACCGCAAGTCGTACGTGTTCGACGAAGAAAGCATAGCTTCTATTTCGCGAAGACATGTTGGTGGGTATTAGTATTTGGTATTTTTTGAAACAATTTCTCCATTGTAAAACAACAGAACTGATACTATTACTACTGATAGGGAAAACATTGTTGGATATTAATATTATTATTATAGAGCAGACAAAAATAAAATAAAATGAACGAGAGCCGTATTTTATTAAATTCTGTTTAATTATAGGCCGATATAATCATATATTGATTTCCTGATAAATATTCATACAATTTAATTTACAAAGGTACACAGAAATGCCGGTAAGCCGCTTAAAATAAAATAAAATGAATGAGAGCCGTATTTTATTAAATATAAATTCTGTTTAATTATAGGCGGATATATTGATTTCCTGATAAATTCATACAAAGGTACAGAAATGCCGGCAAGCCGCTTATAAACAAAGAGCAAAATTATTAAATACACAATTCAATTGCTAGACTAGATGTTGACTGACATTTTTTTTTTTTTTTCATATCCTTTGCATCTTTCAGCTGGCTGTTGTATGTTGATTTCTTGGCAGGATTACGCTCAGTAGTTTGTGACTAACATTACTAATATTAATACAAGTTTAGCAAGTTATGTTTAAAACAAGTTTGTCATTATCATGCATCAGGTCCATGATAGCAGTGTCCCTGAGGTTATATGTATCATGTCTGCCTCAGAAGGTACCAACCAGGTTCAATCCCAGCATTAAAAAAAATTTTTTGTTGCATATCCCTTAAGGGACGTTGCAGTCAACACCAGCATTTTCAGCTGCTGTTGATGTACTAGGCAAGTGTAACGTTCAGTAGTTTGCCATTGCTTTATGAACGACCGGCCCCTATACCTTTTTCGAAAAAACCAGCACCGCTGTGTTTCGAACCCGGGTATACAGGCTCACAAACCGCGTTCGCAAGCCCTTAGCCACAGAGACCGGTAATCTCAGCATAGGGCCGGGAATTTTCCACGAACCATTGATGTCTAATAACATCATACATCCCCCTGATCTCATGGATCTGGGATATTCATCCTTTATTTAAAAGAATGAAAAAAAACAGGAGGTCAGATGTGCAAATTGTGCTGGTTAAAACTCCCACAGCAGTTGGTAATTGCAAAGAGAAGCCCACTATCCTGGCATAATTGTTAGGAAAAAAACATCCATCGATCGGTCTAGCAGACTACCGAACACTAAACCAGAAAATGATTGTCGGACCGATGCAAATGAGGCTCGAAGGGATTCTTCTTTGTTTGCGGTGAATTAAAATTGAAGTACCCCATTTTCTTCTCAGGCATCCTCTTGCTCTCGTCGCAGATGATCTTTGATGTAGAGCCAGTGCTGGTAGTTGATGGGTCACATTCTGTCATGAACTAACGTCCTTTCCGAATCATTCGTGCCCCGTCTGTCACTGTTGTCTTCGACACACATTTGTTACCATATGCTGCCTGCATTCTTCGATGAATGTCCACTGGTCGACATCCTTCAAATAAAAGAAACTGAATCACCGCTATTTGAGCTCCTTTGGGCAGATTTTGGATCAGCCCGGCTATTTTCTCAACAGTCAGAAACAGAACCTATGCATCATGGGACGATAAGCACGTGCTCTTTTATTCATTGGTCAGTACTTATCACATGACTATGACATAATCATGTTCAACATACACAATTACGAGTGGTGCGGCACAAACAGATTTCAAATGAACGCCCCTTATACTTTGCATTTATTAAGTTGATTATTTTCTATAGGATTCCATAGTGCCCCATTAACTTTCCTATCAGTGTTTTGTCATGATCCACAAATTCATTATAATTTTCTCTGTTATTATGAATTACTATAGCGTTCATGTTACTATTGCAGCCACTGCCTCAGATTCAGACATTTCTGCTGCATACGAGCGTGTGCTTGATGATCTCAGAGCTAAATACAAAGGACACATTCTGCCCAATGATGACCTGCAGTGGATTTTTATGAAAGCTGGTGGCTGGATGGGAAGTATGTGCTTGCTGCATGCATCTCTCACAGAATATGTTCTCTTCTTTGGTACAGCAATCGACACCTCTGGACATTCAGGTATGTGTGTTAGTTAATAGTACTAGTGGTACATGGCAATTATTTTGAAGGACTTACTAAAGCCACTTGCATTCTTTCTTTCTTCATGCAAAGGATGCATTTGCAGAATAGCATAGTTAATTAACTCCATCTTGTATGGAGGGTTTTTCCAGAAAGTTCTTCCTCATTTGACTCTGTAAAGCATAACAGAGACATAAGAAAGAATAAGGCCATGCTGGCTGACATAACTGACTCATCTTTCTGTCTGCTGCAGTGTTTTATTTTGCTCTCTTTGAACTGGAATGTAGCTCCACTACTGCAAATTTATGGTGTATTTTTAATGACTGTGGGTGTCAACGTCTCAGTCGCTCGTTGTCATAGATGTGACAGTAATGTAATACATGTGCAAATAATTCACCAACAAATGGATCACATGTATCGCTATTTATTTTACAACGTAATCATTTAACATTAGTTATAATCACGCTCTGACATCTCTGGCGAATCATGCAAACATTATACAGCAAAGCACTCATGCGTTCTCGCATCACAATCCATTTCGTATATTAGCGCACAGGCTATCTAATATCAACACTCTCACAACAATAGTAAATCTCTAGCATGAGGCAATCAGCACACTCTCTCTCAGGTAACCCAAAACACTCCTCTCTCAACCACAGTCAGGTCCAGTCTGATCGTCCTTGCCTCGGTCTGTGGTCACGTGGTGTTTGACCAACGTGTCGTCCGTGCTAAGTCGGGTGTCTCGGTATTTTGTTATCGTCCTGTCCTTCACCCGTCTATTGATGGCTGATGTCTCAGGTCGTCTAGTCCAAGGTTGGACTGTCATTCAAGGACATGTCCAGTCTCTAACCCCATGTCCTGTCTCCCACTGGGTATACAATCCTGTCCTACTCTACCCATGCTCTACCTATGTCCTGTCCTTGTCTTGTGACCTCTCTCACACTTACTAGGACTCTTGACAGTGGGGCTTTTGAAAAATTGCAGTTCCAAGTTTTGTATTCACCCTTTGTGGATTTCTTGCAACATAAAAGGTACATACAAAACTTGGAACGGCAATATTTTCAAAAACCCTACAGTCATTAAAAATACACTTTGTAGTAGTTACTAGTGAGTGCAGTCGACTGGTTGTGCGTGGGGGTTAACTTTCCCTATCCCCATTATCAGTTGAGCCCTCTCCGCCTTCTTATTATTTATGTCCCCAAGTCAAGAATGAGAAGTCAACATTTCAGTCCCCACGTCAAGGATGAGAAGTCAATATTTCAGTCCCCCAAGTTAAGGATGAGAAGTCAACATTTCAGTCTCCAAGTCAAGGATGAGAAGTCAACATTTCAGTCCCCACATCCAGGATGAGAAGTCAAAATTCCAGTCCCCAAGTCAAGGATGAGAAGTCAACATTTCACTCCCCCACATCCAGGATGAGAATTCAACATTTCAGTCTCCAAGTCAAGGATGAGAAGTCAACATTTCAGTCCCCACATCCAGGATGAGAAGTCAACATTTCAGTCTCCAAGTCAAGAATGAGAAGTCAACATTTCAGTCCCAAGTCAAGGATGAGAAGTCAACATTTCAGTCTCCAAGTCAAGAATGAGAAGTCAATATTTCAGTCCCTAAGTCAAGGATGAGAAGTCAACATTTCAGTCTCCAAGTCAAGGATGAGAAGTCAACATTTCAATCCCCACATCCAGGATGAGAAGTCAATATTCCAGTCCCCAAGTCAAGGATGAGAAGTCAACATTTCAGTCCCCCACATCCAGGATGAGAAGTCATCATTTCAGTCCCCACATCCAGGATGAGAAGTCAACATTTCAGTCCCCAAGTCAAGGATGAGAAGTCAAAATTTCAGTCTCCAAGTCATGAATGAGAAGTCAACATTTCAGTTTCCAAGTCAAGGATGAGAAGTCATAACATTTCAGTCCCAAGTCAAGAATGAGAAGTCAACATTTCAGTCCCATGTCAAGGATGAGAAGTCAACATTTCAGTCTAATTGGCCAGTATGTTGAATGAACCCAATGCATCGCTGTCAGAAGAGAAAGTTTAAGCACGTTAAACCTCAACCGTGATGTCCTCCATATTTATTATTGCACTAAGGTTCATGGTTGGACTTCTGTGAATGAAATCCATACTTAAAATGTTGCATGTCCTTTACAGAACGTTATGATCAACCACAACCCCAGGTTTATTTGCTAGGCAGTGTTACATTTAAGTCCAACTAATTGGTGTCGGAAACTATCCCACTACTTGGCCATCAGCACACCAGATGTTAAGATTGAGTGCTCTTATCCGTTCTGCCAATTTTACCTCTAAGATCCAAACACTAGTCCAAATGAAGGCATAATATGTATACAAGTTGACAAGCACCATCCTCAACAGTGAAATATAGATGACACTACTAAGGGAGTAACAGTTAGGGGGAGGCTGGTCTTGAATGACATAAGCAATTACAGTAGGGCATGTACCCAGTGGAAGAAGAATAGATACACAATGACAGTAACAAAAACAGCTACCATCAGGTGATCAACACACTTGGGAGTGAGAGCAGAAAGTATAGTGTGATGGGAGGACGGACCTGGGAGTTAAACATGCGATAGATTGATACAGTAACAAACACAGGTGAATATATGCTGTGTGGCTAAAATCAGAATGGAGTTTTCTCGGAGAGGATGTGAAGCAGAGTCATTGCTGAGAAGAATGGTGTGCATCAAATTACAATCTTCAGAAATAGAATGGAGATTGAGACTGCTATTGCAGCACTGAGTTGGTACTCCAAGTGCAGTGACATTGGTTCTTCATCATAATCGTTATTACTTTTAACAGTAATAAACATGAGATATTGATAGCTCATTGCGTGGACGTTATCTGCAGACTGCATTCTTCTTGTTTTTGGAGGAGCAGACTGTGGTGAATGGAAAGCCCAATATGCGGAAGTGAGGCTAAGCGATTCCTTCGGTGAGCAAAGTACCAGATCGCTCTGTGTCGGCTCTGCAATTATGGAAGCTTCCTTGGATGGCGGGGAGTGTCCTTGGTCTGCCCTGGCATTCCCTTGAGGGCTGACCGGAATGAATTTGGCTGTGTAAACGGACCAGTTGGGGCACCAACTTGTAAATGGAGGGATGAAGATGACATCACAACATTGAGAGCATGGAATGTCCTATGAAACACTGAGGATGGTTATCCTAAGTTACAAGTGTCCAATATCCAAAGAAGTCAGATGTGTCTGCCAAAAAGCACAAATATTGCAGCTGTGCTGTAAACAGGCGCAACATATTTATGTTTGAAACAAATATTTTGGACTAACAAAGAAGAAGAACAAGAAAGTTGAACAGACTACCATAGATTATACTCCACAGAAAGCTTTTAAATATGCTTAGATTTATTGTTTTAATGTTTGTCATAGTAAGTTTATTTTTAGCATTATCATTGTCAGATTCTTAAATCCACAGGTCGGTATTGGGCAAACATCTCAGATACGATACTTGTTGGAACATTTTATCAGTGGAAGGAAGGGGCATTAAACAGGGTCGTTTATCAGCCAGGTAAGCATTGAACCATTCTACATGGTCCTAGATTAAGTTACTCTTCCTCTAGTTTAGTTTAGTCAACAGATCAACATCACGGCATACGGGTGCAGCTCATAAGTGCTCTGCTCTACTCCTAACTCAAGCCTGAGTCTGGAGAATCTCAGCTCAGTGCATGAGCTCCTGATCCTGAAATACTTTGGATCGATTTTTAACTCAAAATTTTGCCCAGGCAGTGCCATGAGGCTACTCTTTTTTGATTTCCAACTGCCAAGGGATTGTTTACGTGTGCAACAATACATACGGGCGTACGATCTCACTACCCAGAGACCAGGGGAAATTCTTTTACTAGAAGTCCATGTGAAAAAATCCCGGTCCTCACTGGGGCTTGAACCCGGGACCTCCAGCACTCGAGGTGGACACCATACCTCAAGACCACACAGGCCCCCCCCCCCCCCCCCATACTCTTCCTCTTTCTTTCCCTACTCAGAACTGGCCAGGTGCCTGTTTTTACAACTTCCAACACTGGAGCAATTGTTTTAGCAGGTTATGAACACATTGCCCAATTCCAGTAGCTGTAAAAACCTTGCATCCTGAGCTATTTAATTAAGGGCATCATGAAGTTTGACCTGGTATATGTGACTGAGTTAATTATACCTGGGGCATCCAGTGACCTAGTATATGTGACTGAGTTAATTATAACTTTGACATCCTGTGACCTAGTATATGTGACTGAGTTAATTATACCTGGGGCATCCAGTGACCTAGTATATGTGACTGAATTAATTATACCTGGGGCATCCTGTGACCTAGTATATGTGACTGAGTTAATTATACCTGGGGCGTCCAGTGACCTAGTATATGTGACTGAGTTAATTATACCTGGGGCATCCAGTGACCTAGTATATGTGACTGAGTTAATTATACCTGGGGCATCCTGTGACCTAGTATATGTGACTGAGTTAATTATACCTGGGGCGTCCAGTGACCTAGTATATGTGACTGAGTTAATTATACCTGTGGCACCCAGTGACCTAGTATATGTGACTGAGTTAATTATACCTGGGGCGTCCAGTGACCTAGTATATGTGACTGAGTTAATTATACCTGGGGCATCCAGTGACCTAGTATATGTGACTGAGTTAATTATACCTGGGGCATCCAGTGACCTAGTATATGTGACTGAGTTAATTATACCTGGGGCATCCTGTGACCTAGTATATGTGACTGAGTTAATTATACCTGGGGCGTCCAGTGACCTAGTATATGTGACTGAGTTAATTATACCTGGGGCATCCAGTGACCTAGTATATGTGACTGAGTTAATTATACCTGGGGCGTTCAGTGACTAGTATATGTGACTGAGTTAATTATACCTGGGGCATCCAGTGACCTAGTGTATGTGACTGAGTTAATTATACCTGGGGCATCCAGTGACCTAGTATATGTGACTGAGTTAATTATACCTGGGGCATCCAGTGACCTAGTATATGTGACTGAGTTAATTATACCTGGGGCGTCCAGTGACCTAGTATATGTGACTGAGTTAATTATACCTGGGGCATCCAGTGACCTAGTATATGCGACTGAGTTAATTATACCTGGGGCATCCAGTGACCTAGTACATGTGACTGAGTTAATTATACCTGGGGCATCCAGTGACCTAGTGTATGCGACTGAGTTAATTATACCTGGGGCGTCCAGTGACCTAGTATATGCGCCTGAGTTAATTATACCTGGGGCGTCCAGTGACCTAGTACATGTGACTGAGTTAATTATACCTGTGGCATCCAGTGACCTAGTGTATGCGACTGAGTTAATTATACCTGGGGCGTCCAGTGACCTAGTATATGTGACTGAGTTAATTATACCTGGGGCATCCAGTGAACAAGTGTATGCAACTGAGTTAATTATACCTGGGGCGTCCAGTGACCTAGTACATGTGACTGAGTTAATTATACCTGGGGCATCCAGTGACCTAGTATATGTGATTGAGTTAATTATACCTGGGGCATCCTGTGACCTAGTATATGTGACTGAGTTAATTATACCTGGGGCGTCCTGTGACCTAGTGTATGCGACTGAGTTAATTATACCTGGGGCGTCCAGTGACCTAGTACATGTGACTGAGTTAATTATAACCTGTGGCATCCAGTGACCTAGTGTATGCGACTGAGTTAATTATACCTGGGGCGTCCAGTGACCTAGTATATGTGACTGAGTTAATTATACCTGGGGCATCCAGTGACCTAGTGTATGCAACTGAGTTAATTATACCTGGGGCGTCCAGTGACCTAGTACATGTGACTGAGTTAATTATACCTGGGGCGTCCAGTGACCTAGTACATGTGACTGAGTTAATTATACCTGGGGCGTCCAGTGACCTAGTATATGTGATTGAGTTAATTATACCTGGGGCGTCCTGTGACCTAGTGTATGTGACTGAGTTAATTATACCTGGGGCGTCCTGTGACCTAGTGTATGCGACTGAGTTAATTATACCTGGGGCGTCCAGTGACCTAGTATATGTGACTGAGTTAATTATACCTGGGGCGTCCAGAGACCTAGTGTATGCAACTGAGTTAATTATACCTGGGGCGTCCAGTGACCTAGTACATGTGACTGAGTTAATTATACCTGGGGCGTCCAGTGACCTAGTATATGTGACTGAGTTAATTATACCTGGGGCATCCAGTGACCTAGTATATGTGACTGAGTTAATTATACCTGGGGCGTCCAGTGACCTAGTATATGTGACTGAGTTAATTATACCTGGGGCGTCCAGTGACCTAGTATATGTGACTGAGTTAATTATACCTGGGGCGTTCAGTGACTAGTATATGTGACTGAGTTAATTATACCTGGGGCATCCAGTGACCTAGTGTATGTGACTGAGTTAATTATACCTGGGGCATCCAGTGACCTAGTATATGTGACTGAGTTAATTATAACTTTGACATCCAGTGACCTAGTATATGTGACTGAGTTAATTATAACTTTGACATCCAGTGACCTAGTATATGTGACTGAGTTAATTATACCTGGGGCGTCCAGTGACCTAGTATATGTGACTGAGTTAATTATACCTGGGGCGTCCAGTGACCTAGTATATGTGACTGAGTTAATTATACCTGGGGCATCCAGTGACCTAGTATATGCGACTGAGTTAATTATACCTGGGGCATCCAGTGACCTAGTACATGTGACTGAGTTAATTATACCTGGGGCGTCCAGTGACCTAGTGTATGCGACTGAGTTAATTATACCTGGGGCGTCCAGTGACCTAGTATATGCGACTGAGTTAATTATACCTGGGGCGTCCAGTGACCTAGTACATGTGACTGAGTTATTTATACCTGTGGCATCCAGTGACCTAGTGTATGCGACTGAGTTAATTATACCTGGGGCGTCCAGTGACCTAGTGTATGTGACTGAGTTAATTATACCTGGGGCATCCAGTGACCTAGTGTATGCAACTGAGTTAATTATACCTGGGGCGTCCAGTGACCTAGTACATGTGACTGAGTTAATTATACCTGGGGCATCCAGTGACCTAGTATATGTGATTGAGTTAATTATACCTGGGGCATCCTGTGACCTAGTATATGTGACTGAGTTAATTATACCTGGGGCGTCCTGTGACCTAGTGTATGCGACTGAGTTAATTATACCTGGGGCGTCCAGTGACCTAGTACATGTGACTGAGTTAATTATACCTGTGGCATCCAGTGACCTAGTGTATGCGACTGAGTTAATTATACCTGGGGCGTCCAGTGACCTAGTATATGTGACTGAGTTAATTATACCTGGGCATCCAGTGACCTACTGTATGCAACTGAGTTAATTATACCTGGGGCGTCCAGTGACCTAGTACATGTGACTGAGTTAATTATACCTGGGGCATCCAGTGACCTAGTATATGTGATTGAGTTAATTATACCTGGGGCGTCCTGTGACCTAGTATATGTGACTGAGTTAATTATACCTGGGGCATCCAGTGACCTAGTATATGTGACTGAGTTAATTATACCTGGGGCATCCAGTGACCTAGTATATGTGACTGAGTTAATTATACCTGGGGCATCCTGTGACCTAGTATATGTGACTGAGTTAATTATACCTGGGGCGTCCAGTGACCTAGTATATGTGACTGAGTTAATTATACCTGGGGCATCCAGTGACCTAGTATATGTGACTGAGTTAATTATACCTGGGGCGTTCAGTGACTAGTATATGTGACTGAGTTAATTATACCTGGGGCATCCAGTGACCTAGTGTATGTGACTGAGTTAATTATACCTGGGGCATCCAGTGACCTAGTATATGTGACTGAGTTAATTATAACTTTGACATCCAGTGACCTAGTATATGTGACTGAGTTAATTATACCTGGGGCATCCAGTGACCTAGTATAAGTGACTGAGTTAATTATACCTGGGGCGTCCAGTGACCTAGTATATGTGACTGAGTTAATTATACCTGGGGCATCCAGTGACCTAGTATATGCGACTGAGTTAATTATACCTGGGGCGTCCAGTGACCTAGTACATGTGACTGAGTAATTATACCTGGGGCATCAGTGACCTAGTGTATGCGACTGAGTTAATTATACCTGGGGCGTCCAGTGACCTAGTATATGCGACTGAGTTAATTATACCTGGGGCGTCAGTGACCTAGTACATGTGACTGAGTTAATTATACCTGTGGCATCCAGTGACCTAGTGTATGCGACTGAGTTAATTATACCTGGGGCGTCCAGTGACCTAGTATATGTGACTGAGTTAATTATACCTGGGGCATCCAGTGACCTAGTGTATGCAACTGAGTTAATTATAACCTGGGGCGTCCAGTGACC
This sequence comes from Cepaea nemoralis, assembly GCA_014155875.1. Classification (NCBI taxonomy): domain Eukaryota; kingdom Metazoa; phylum Mollusca; class Gastropoda; order Stylommatophora; family Helicidae; genus Cepaea; species Cepaea nemoralis. The sequence goes on from JACEFZ010013252.1 coordinate 151,429, forward strand.
TAGTACATGTGACTGAGTTAATTATACCTGGGGCATCCAGTGACCTAGTATATGTGATTGAGTTAATTATACCTGGGGCATCCTGTGACCTAGTATATGTGACTGAGTTAATTATACCTGGGGCGTCCTGTGACCTAGTGTATGCGACTGAGTTAATTATACCTGGGGCGTCCAGTGACCTAGTACATGTGACTGAGTTAATTATACCTGTGGCATCCAGTGACCTAGTGTATGCGACTGAGTTAATTATACCTGGGGCGTCCAGTGACCTAGTATATGTGACTGAGTTAATTATACCTGGGGCATCCAGTGACCTAGTGTATGCAACTGAGTTAATTATACCTGGGGCGTCCAGTGACCTAGTACATGTGACTGAGTTAATTATACCTGGGGCATCCAGTGACCTAGTATATGTGATTGAGTTAATTATACCTGGGGGCGTCCTGTGACCTAGTATATGTGACTGAGTTAATTATACCTGGGGCGTCCTGTGACCTAGTGTATGCGACTGAGTTAATTATACCTGGGGCGTCCAGTGACCTAGTATATGTGACTGAGTTAATTATACCTGGGGCGTCCAGTGACCTAGTATATGTGACTGAGTTAATTATACCTGGGGCATCCAGTGACCTAGTGTATGCAACTGAGTTAATTATACCTGGGGCGTCCAGTGACCTAGTACATGTGACTGAGTTAATTATACCTGGGGCATCCAGTGACCTAGTATATGTGATTGAGTTAATTATACCTGGGGCGTCCTGTGACCTAGTATATGTGACTGAGTTAATTATACCTGGGGCGTCCTGTGACCTAGTGTATGCGACTGAGTTAATTATACCTGGGGCGTCCAGTGACCTAGTATATGTGACTGAGTTAATTATACCTGGGGCGTCCAGTGACCTAGTATATGTGACTGAGTTAATTATACCTGGGGCATCCAGTGACCTAGTATATGCGACTGAGTTAATTATACCTGGGGCATCCAGTGACCTAGTACATGTGACTGAGTTAATTATACCTGGGGCTTCCAGTGACCTAGTATATGCGACTGAGTTAATTATACCTGGGGCGTCCAGTGACCTAGTACATGTGACTGAGTTAATTATACCTGGGGCATCCAGTGACCTAGTGTATGCGACTGAGTTAATTATACCTGGGGCGTCCAGTGACCTAGTACATGTGACTGAGTTAATTATACCTGGGGCATCCAGTGACCTAGTATATGTGACTGAGTTAATTATACCTGGGGCGTCCTGTGACCTAGTATATGTGACTGAGTTAATTATACCTGGGGCGTCCTGTGACCTAGTATATGCGACTGAGTTAATTATACCTGGGGCGTCCAGTGACCTAGTATATGCGACTGAGTTAATTATACCTGGGGCATCCAGTGACCTAGTACATGTGGGACTGAGTTAATTATACCTGGGCATCCAGTGACCTAGTGTATGCGACTGAGTTAATTATACCTGGGGCGTCCAGTGACCTAGTATATGTGACTGAGATAATTATACCTGGGGCGTCCAGTGACTTAGTATATGCGACTGAGTTAATTATACCTGGGGCATCCAGTGACCTAGTATATGTGACTGAGTTAATTATACCTGGGGCGTCCAGTGACCTAGTATATGTGACTGAGTTAATTATACCTGGGGCATCCAGTGACCTAGTGTATGTGACTGAGTTAATTATACAGGGGCATCCAGTGACCTAGTATATGCGACTGAGTTAATTATAACTTTGACATCCAGTGACCTAGTATATGCGACTGAGTTAATTATACCTGGGGCATCCAGTGACCTAGTATATGCGACTGAGTTAATTATACCTGGGGCGTCCAGTGACCTAGTATATGTGACTGAGTTAATTATACCTGGGGCATCCAGTGACCTAGTATATGCGACTGAGTTAAATATACCTGGGGCGTCCAGTGGACCTAGTACATGTGACTGAGTTAATTATACCTGGGGCATCAGTGACCTAGTGTATGCGACGTGAGTTAATTATACCTGGGGCGTCCGTGACCTAGTATATGCGACTGAGTTAAATATACCTGGGGCGTCCAGTGACCTAGTACATTGTGACTGAGTTAATTATACCTGGGGCATCCAGTGACCTAGTGTATGCGACTGAGTTAATTATAACTTGACATCCGTGACCTAGTATATGCGACTGAGTTAATTATACCTGGGGCATCCAGTGACCTAGTATAATGCGACTGAGTTAATTATACCTGGGGCGTCCAGTGACCTAGTATATGTGACTGAGTTAATTATACCTGGGGCATCCAGTGACCTAGTATATGCGACTGAGTTAATATACCTGGGGCGTCCAGTGACCAAGTACATGTGACTGAGTTAATTATACCTGGGGCATCCAGTGACCTAGTGTATGCGACTGAGTTAATTATACCTGGGGCGTCCAGTGACCTAGTATATGCGACTGAGTTAATTATACCTGGGGCGTCCAGTGACCTAGTATATGCGACTGAGTTAATTATACCTGGGGCGTCCAGTGACCTAGTATATGTGACTGAGTTAATTATACCTGGGGCATCCAGTGACCTAGTATATGCGACTGAGTTAATTATACCTGGGGCATCCAGTGACCTAGTACATGTGACTGAGTTAATTATACCTGGGGCGTCCAGTGACCTAGTACATGTGACTGAGTTAATTATACCTGGGGCGTCCAGTGACCTAGTATATGCGACTGAGTTAATTATACCTGGGGCGTCCAGTGACCTAGTACATGTGACTGAGTTAATTATACCTGGGGCATCCAGTGACCTAGTGTATGTGACTGAGTTAATTATACCTGGGGCGTCCAGTGACCTAGTACATGCGACTGAGTTAATTATACCTGGGGCATCCAGTGACCTAGTACATGTGACTGAGTTAATTATACCTGGGGCATCCAGTGACCTAGTATATGTGACTGAGTTAATTATACCTGGGGCATCCAGTGACCTAGTATATGTGACTGAGTTAATTATACCTGGGGCGTCCAGTGACCTAGTATATGTGACTGAGTTAATTATACCTGGGGCGTCCAGTGACCTAGTATATGTGACTGAGTTAATTATACCTGGGGCGTTCAGTGACTAGTATATGTGACTGAGTTATTATACCTGGGGCATCCAGTGACCTAGTGTATGTGACTGAGTTAATTATACCTGGGGCATCCAGTGACCTAGTATATGTGACTGAGTTAATTATAACTTTGACATCCAGTGACCTAGTATATGTGACTGAGTTAATTATAACTTTGACATCCAGTGACCTAGTATATGTGACTGAGTTAATTATACCTGGGGCGTCCAGTGACCTAGTATATGTGACTGAGTTAATTATACCTGGGGCGTCCAGTGACCTAGTATATGTGACTGAGTTAATTATACCTGGGGCATCCAGTGACCTAGTATATGCGACTGAGTTAATTATACCTGGGGCATCCAGTGACCTAGTACATGTGACTGAGTTAATTATACCTGGGGCGTCCAGTGACCTAGTGTATGCGACTGAGTTAATTATACCTGGGGCGTCCAGTGACCTAGTATATGTGACTGAGTTAATTATACCTGGGGCGTCCAGTGACCTAGTACATGTGACTGAGTTAATTATACCTGTGGCATCCAGTGACCTAGTGTATGCGACTGAGTTAATTATACCTGGGGCGTCCAGTGACCTAGTGTATGTGACTGAGTTAATTATACCTGGGGCATCCAGTGACCTAGTTGTATGCAACTGAGTTAATTATACCTGGGGCGTCCAGTGACCTAGTACATGTGACTGAGTTAATTATACCTGGGGCATCCAGTGACCTAGTATATGTGATTGAGTTAATTATACCTGGGGCATCCTGTGACCTAGTATATGTGACTGAGTTAATTATACCGGGGGCGTCCTGTGACCTAGTGTATGCGACTGAGTTAATTATACCTGGGGCGTCCAGTGACCTAGTACATGTGACTGAGTTAATTATACCTGTGGCATCCAGTGACCTAGTGTATGCGACTGAGTTAATTATACCTGGGGCGTCCAGTGACCTAGTATATGTGACTGAGTTAATTATACCTGGGGCATCCAGTGACCTACTGTATGCAACTGAGTTAATTATACCTGGGGCGTCCAGTGACCTAGTACATGTGACTGAGTTAATTATACCTGGGGCATCCAGTGACCTAGTATATGTGATTGAGTTAATTATACCTGGGGCGTCCTGTGACCTAGTATATGTGACTGAGTTAATTATACCTGGGGCATCCAGTGACCTAGTATATGTGACTGAGTTAATTATACCTGGGGCATCCAGTGACCTAGTATATGTGACTGAGTTAATTATACCTGGGGCATCCTGTGACCTAGTATATGTGACTGAGTTAATTATACCTGGGCAGTCCAGTGACCTAGTATATGTGACTGAGTTAATTATACCTGGGGCATCCAGTGACCTAGTATATGTGACTGAGTTAATTATACCTGGGGCGTTCAGTGACTAGTATATGTGACTGAGTTAATTATACCTGGGCATCCAGTGACCTAGTGTATGTGACTGAGTTAATTATACCTGGGGCATCCAGTGACCTAGTATATGTGACTGAGTTAATTATAACTTTGACATCCAGTGACCTAGTATATGTGACTGAGTTAATTATACCTGGGGCATCCAGTGACCTAGTATATGTGACTGAGTTAATTATACCTGGGGCGTCCAGTGACCTAGTATATACCTGGGGCATCCAGTGACCTAGTATATGCGACTGAGTTAATTATACCTGGGGCGTCCAGTGACCTAGTATATGTGACTGAGTTAATTATACCTGGGGCATCCAGTGACCTAGTGTATGCGACTGAGTTAATTATACCTGGGGCGTCCAGTGACCTAGTATATGCGACTGAGTTAATTATACCTGGGGCGTCCAGTGACCTAGTACATGTGACTGAGTTAATTATACCTGTGGCATCCAGTGACCTAGTGTATGCGACTGAGTTAATTATACCTGGGGCGTCCAGTGACCTAGTATATGTGACTGAGTTAATTATACCTGGGGCGTCCAGTGACCTAGTGTATGCAACTGAGTTAATTATACCTGGGGCGTCCAGTGACCTAGTACATGTGACTGAGTTAATTATACCTGGGGCATCCAGTGACCTAGTATATGTGATTGAGTTAATTATACCTGGGGCATCCTGTGACCTAGTATATGTGACTGAGTTAATTATACCTGGGGCGTCCTGTGACCTAGTGTATGCGACTGAGTTAATTATACCTGGGGCGTCCAGTGACCTAGTACATGTGACTGAGTTAATTATACCTGTGGCATCCAGTGACCTAGTGTATGCGACTGAGTTAATTATACCTGGGGCGTCCAGTGACCTAGTATATGTGACTGAGTTAATTATACCTGGGGCATCCAGTGACCTAGTGTATGCAACTGAGTTAATTATACCTGGGGCATCCAGTGACCTAGTATATGTGATTGAGGTAATTATACCTGGGGCGTCCTGTGACCTAGTATATGTGACTGAGTTAATTATACCTGGGGCGTCCTGTGACCTAGTGTATGCGACTGAGTTAATTATACCTGGGGCGTCCAGTGACCTAGTGTATGCGACTGAGTTAATTATACCTGGGGCGTCCAGTGACCTAGTATATGTGACTGAGTTAATTATACCTGGGGCGTCCAGTGACCTAGTATATGTGACTGAGTTAATTATACCTGGGGCATCCAGTGACCTAGTGTATGCAACTGAGTTAATTATACCTGGGGCATCCAGTGACCTAGTATATGTGATTGAGTTAATTATACCTGGGGCGTCCTGTGACCTAGTATATGTGACTGAGTTAATTATACCTGGGGCGTCCTGTGACCTAGTGTATGCGACTGAGTTAATTATACCTGGGGCGTCCAGTGACCTAGTGTATGCGACTGAGTTAATTATACCTGGGGCGTCCAGTGACCTAGTATATGTGACTGAGTTAATTATACCTGGGGCATCCAGTGACCTAGTATATGCGACTGAGTTAATTATACCTGGGGCATCCAGTGACCTAGTATATGCGACTGAGTTAATTATACCTGGGGCATCCAGTGACCTAGTACATGTGACTGAGTTAATTATACCTGGGGCGTCCAGTGACCTAGTATATGCGACTGAGTTAATTATACCTGGGGCGTCCAGTGACCTAGTACATGTGACTGAGTTAATTATACCTGTGGCATCCAGTGACCTAGTGTATGCGACTGAGTTAATTATACCTGGGGCGTCCAGTGACCTAGTACATGTGACTGAGTTAATTATACCTGGGGCATCCAGTGACCTAGTATATGTGACTGAGTTAATTATACCTGGGGCGTCCTGTGACCTAGTATATGTGACTGAGTTAATTATACCTGGGGCGTCCTGTGACCTAGTATATGCGACTGAGTTAATTATACCTGGGGCGTCCAGTGACCTAGTATATGCGACTGAGTTAATTATACCTGGGGCGTCCAGTGACCTAGTACATGTGACTGAGTTAATTATACCTGGGGCATCCAGTGACCTAGTATATGCGACTGAGTTAATTATACCTGGGGCGTCCAGTGACCTAGTATATGTGACTGAGATAATTATACCTGGGGCGTCCAGTGACTTAGTATATGCGACTGAGTTAATTATACCTGGGGCATCCAGTGACCTAGTATATGTGACTGAGTTAATTATACCTGGGGCGTCCAGTGACCTAGTATATGTGACTGAGTTAATTATACCTGGGGCATCCAGTGACCTAGTGTATGTGACTGAGTTAATTATACCAGGGGCATCCAGTGACCTAGTATATGCGACTGAGTTAATTATAACTTTGACATCCAGTGACCTAGTATATGCGACTGAGTTAATTATACCTGGGGCATCCAGTGACCTAGTATATGCGACTGAGTTAATTATACCTGGGGCGTCCAGTGACCTAGTATATGTGACTGAGTTAATTATACCTGGGGCATCCAGTGACCTAGTATATGCGACTGAGTTAAATATACCTGGGGCGTCCAGTGACCTAGTACATGTGACTGAGTTAATTATACCTGGGGCATCCAGTGACCTAGTGTATGTGACTGAGTTAATTATACCTGGGGCGTCCAGTGACCTAGTATATGTGACTGAGTTAATTATACCTGGGGCATCCAGTGACCTAGTGTATGTGACTGAGTTAATTATACCTGGGGCATCCAGTGACCTAGTGTATGTGACTGAGTTAATTATACCAGGGGCATCCAGTGACCTAGTATATGCGACTGAGTTAATTATAACTTTGACATCCAGTGACCTAGTATATGCGACTGAGTTAATTGTACCTGGGGCATCCAGTGACCTAGTATATGCGACTGAGTTAATTATGCCTGGGGCGTCCAGTGACCTAGTATATGTGACTGAGTTAATTATACCTGGGGCATCCAGTGACCTAGTATATGCGACTGAGTTAAATATACCTGGGGCGTCCAGTGACCTAGTACATGTGACTGAGTTAATTATACCTGGGGCATCCAGTGACCTAGTGTATGCGACTGAGTTAATTATACCTGGGGCGTCCAGTGACCTAGTATATGCGACTGAGTTAATTATACCTGGGGCGTCCAGTGACCTAGTACATGTGACTGAGTTAATTATACCTGGGGCATCCAGTGACCTAGTGTATGCGACTGAGTTAATTATACCTGGGGCGTCCAGTGACCTAGTATATGCGACTGAGTTAATTATACCTGGGGCGTCCAGTGAACTAGTACATGTGACTGAGTTAATTATACCTGGGGCATCCAGTGACCTAGTGTATGCGACTGAGTTAATTATACCTGGGGCGTCCAGTGACCTAGTATATGTGACTGAGTTAATTATACCTGGGGCATCCAGTGACCTAGTGTATGCGACTGAGTTAATTATACCTGGGGCGTCCAGTGACCTAGTACATGTGACTGAGTTAATTATACCTGGGGCATCCAGTGACCTAGTGTATGCGACTGAGTTAATTATACCTGGGGCGTCCAGTGACCTAGTATATGTGACTGAGTTAATTATACCTGGGGCGTCCAGTGACCTAGTATGTGTGACTGAGTTAATTATACCTGGGGCATCCAGTGACCTAGTGTATGCGACTGAGTTAATTATACCTGGGGCATCCAGTGACCTAGTACATGTGACTGAGTTAATTATACCTGGGGCATCCAGTGACCTAGTGTATGCGACTGAGTTAATTATACCTGGGGCGTCCAGTGACCTAGTATATGTGACTGAGTTAATTATACCTGGGGCGTTCAGTGACTAGTATATGTGACTGAGTTAATTATACCTGGGGCATCCAGTGACCTAGTGTATGTGACTGAGTTAATTATACCTGGGGCATCCAGTGACCTAGTATATGTGACTGAGTTAATTATACCTGGGGCGTCCAGTGACCTAGTATATGTGACTGAGTTAATTATACCTGGGGCATCCTGTGACCTAGTGTATGCGACTGAGTTAATTATACCTGGGGCATCCTGTGACCTAGTATATGTGACTGAGTTAATTATACCTGGGGCATCCAGTGACCTAGTATATGTGACTGAGTAATTATACCAGGGGCATCCAGTGATCTAGTATATGTGACTGAGTTAATTATACCAGGGGCATCCAGTGACCTAGTATATGTGACTGAGTTAATTATACCAGGGGCATCCAGTGATCTAGTATATGTGACTGAGTTAATTATACCAGGGGCATCCAGTGACCTAGTATATGTGACTGAGTTAATTATACCAGGGGCATCCAGTGATCTAGTATATGTGACTGAGTTAATTATACCAGGGGCATCCAGTGATCTAGTATATGTGACTGAGTTAATTATACCAGGGGCATCCAGTGACCTAGTATATGTGACTGAGTAATTATACCAGGGGCATCCAGTGATCTAGTATATGTGACTGAGTTAATTATACCAGGGGCATCCAGTGATCTAGTATATGTGACTGAGTTAATTATACCAGGGGCATCCAGTGACCTAGTATATGTGAGTTAATTATACCTGGGGCATCCTGTGACTGAGTTAATTATACCAGGGGCATCCAGTGACCTAGTATATGTGACTGAGTTAATTATACCTGGGGCATCCAGTGATCTAGTATATGTGACTGAGTTAATTATACCTGTGGTGTCCAGTGACCTAGTATATGTGACTGAGTTAATTATACCTGGGGCATCCAGTGACCTAGTATATGTGACTGAGTTAATTATACCAGGGGCATCCAGTGATCTAGTATATGTGACTGAGTTAATTATACCTGGGGCATCCAGTGACCTGGTATATGTGACTGAGTTAATTATACCTGGGGCATCCAGTGACCTAGTATATGTGACTGAGTAATTATACCTGGGGCATCCAGTGACCTAGTATATGTGACTGAGTAATTATACCTGGGGCATCCAGTGACCTAGTATTGAGTTAATTATACCTGGGGCATCCAGTGACCTAGTATATGTGACTGAGTAATTATACCTGGGGCATCCAGTGACCTAGTATATGTGACTGAGTAATTATACCTGGGGCATCCAGTGACCTAGTATATGTGACTGAGTTAATTATACCTGGGGCATCCAGTGACCTAGTATCTGTGACTGAGTTAATTATACCTGGGGCATCCAGTGACCTAGTGTATGTGAGTTAATTAGACAATAGTCAGTGTAATGCCATAACATAGTATATGTGAAGATTTTTACATGTAACACCTGTACATCATTAACTGCCAATTGAGGAATCCAAACCTTAATTAAGTTTGCCCAAGAAAATAGGATAGTGGATTGTATCTTTAAAAAGATGTAATGAATCAGTCATAAACATAGTATCAAGTAATGATGAGGAAGAAGAAAGAATTCCCAGCCCTAGATTGAACCCAATACCTTCTAAACCTGTGACGGACAAAACAACTCTCAGCCACAGATAACCCTTTTTGGCTTTTGATATACACTATTTTATTATGAAATTGCATAATTTCATTTTAATTCCATAATTTAATAGTGTATATCAGAAGCCAGAAAGGGTCATCAGTGGCTGAGAGGTTGTGACAATGTAATATACTAGTAAATGGGAATATTCTTAAACAAATTAATCGGTACAATTATCTCGGAACAGTCATAACATTTGATGGGAGATGTTTTGAAGAGATTAGAACAAGAATCCAAGCCTTTTGTAAGATGAAAAACGAGACAAAGAGTGTTGAAGTGCTACATAGAACCTGTACTTTTGTATGGATGTGAAGCGTGGACAATGATTAGACAAGCTGAAAAACATCTGATGGCAGTGGAAATGTGGTTTCTGAGGAAAATGTAAAGAATACAATGGACAGACAAAAAAAACCCACTAACCGAGTCCTACAAGAAACAAATGAAAACCATAAACTGATTAGAGAAATTAGACGTAGACAGTCACAATTTTCTTTAAGCACATTATGAGAAGAAATAAATTGGAGAACTTGGTGACAACTGGCAAGATTGAAAGGAAAAGAACAAGGGGAAGGCAGAGAAGTAAATACTTGGAGGCTTGGCCACATGGCATGGTCGAGACAAGAACACAGAGCTGATCCACGACTTGGTGATTGGTGTGAGATGGCTAAACATGACCACTCACACTTATCAGCATGGCACATGATGATGATGACATGTTTGGTTTGAAGTGTTTTGTTTTATCCTATATATTTGATGCTCTCCAGGTGACACAGTTTTCCATGGAATGGGAGAAGCTACAGCAGTATCTTGGACCGCTGGTACCTGGATGGTGGAGTATGGCAGAGGATTCATTCCATCAACACTGTTCTTTGCTCTGGCAGATTCCTTTTTCAGCACCACTGATTTTCTGACAGTATATTACATCATTAGGGTATATGTAAGAGCAATGCTCTTGGAGGTTGGCTTTTATTTAGGAGACATGCGACAACTTATAAAAGACAGTCTATAATAGGGTTTATTGGTGTATAGTTGTTATAGAAATTTATGTTTATCATCTGGTTATTAGTGTTTGCTATTTTCCGACATGTTTTGTGCAGCCAGTGTGTGTTCATTGTTTGCTAGCGATGATTGTTTTTTAGCTTTTGCTCACTTGAAACCCAAGCGTAGTCCACACACGTACTACTACTGGGCTGATTTTTGTGTTTGGATTAGCTTTCCCTGTTACCAGTCTCTCTCGCCATCAGGGGAACCCACTCTGACTTCTGAGGTACTTGTAATTTACGTCCCCAAGTCAAGGATGAGAAGCCAACATTTTAGTCCTACTGACCGTTGTAGGGGTTGAACCCGCCACCTCGGCATCAGCACACCGGAAGTTTAAAAGCAAGCGCTCTTACCCATTCTGTCTCTGATCTTTCAGTCATTATTAAGTTCCCCAGCAGTTCTCATCTCATTAATGGCAAAAGAACACTGTTTATCATTTTCTTATTGTTCTGAATATTTTTCTACTTTTGTTAGCCTCTTCGAGACAATCGTTACTTTCTCTTGTCCAAGGTATTTTCAACATTTGTCTCAAAAACTACGTTTCAGCTCCATCTAAACCCATCCTAATTTTTTTTCTTTACATTCCAAGATTCATGTTACTGTAACCATATTTATTTGGTCCTGTTAGAATAAAAACACATTAGCTATGAAAATAATGCAATATTTATCATTTGATTTAACCGTAATTAAGTCACACATGTCCATTGTACTCAGCAATACATTTACAAGTGTTAATAGGACCTTATCTAATCTCTATATTTATTGGTGTTATAATGGTGTTCCTACCTTATATGGGTCTCACACAATGGTGCTTCTACGTTATGAAGATCTTACAATGTTGTTTATGCGGTATACAGATCTCACAATGGCATTTCTACGTTATATGAGTCTCAAAATGGTGTTTCTACATTATAAGGGTCTCACAATAGTATTTCTGAGTTATACGGGTCTCACAGTTATGTTTCTACGTTACACAGGTCTCACAATGGTAAAAATAAATGTGTGAAGGCAAAAGAAAGTTGGTTAAATGATCAGTGCAATTAAATTCCATTAAATATACAAAAAATATGCACAGACAAATCAGTGAGCTAACGGGAAGACAAATAAGAATAAATACCAGGTGTTTGAAATAAAAAACAGGAAAGATATTGGAGGAAGGTGCTATAATGAAGAGGTGGAATGAGTATATAAGAGAATTATATGATGGAGAAAGGGAAGAATTAACAGAAGAAAGTAACTTAGAAGGTCCACCTATTCTAAAAGAAGAAGTCACTGACGCTGTAAAACATATGAAGAAAGGAAAAACAGCAGGGCCAGATGAAATCACAATAGAAGAATTAGAAGTATTAAGAGAATTTGGAATAGATATATTAACCAAAATATTGAATGATATTTACAGCAGAGGATATTTACCCAGTGATATGCTTAAATCTGTGTTTATAACTATACCATAAAGACCAGGAGCAATTGAATGTGAAGATTTTCATGCAATTTAACATAACCTCATAACATAATGAGAAGAACCAGAAAGAAAATAAAAATGGAAATTAGTGAAGAACAGTATGGATTTGTGGAGGGAAAAGGCACAAACAATGCGATATATGCATTACGGACACTAATAGAAAGGTCAACAGAGAAACAGAGAGACATATATTTGTGCTTCATAGATTATACTAAGGCATTTGATAAAGTAAAACATGATGAATTGATTAAAATGTTGGAAGATATCAACATTGATGGGAAAGATTTAAGAATAATAAAGAATATTTACTGGAACCAAGTAGCAGCAATTAAAATGGGAAATAAAGAGGATAGTTATGAACAGATAAAGCTAGGAGTACGACAGGGGTGTGTCTTGTCACCAGATCGCTTCTACCTATATATTTTTTTTTTCACATATCCTTTACAGGACATCGCTGTCAACATCAGCATCTTTCAGCTGATTGTTGATTTCTTGGCAAGATTACGCTCAGTAGTTTGCCATTGCTTTCTGAGTGACCGGCTCACATACCCCGTAAGTTACTGACGTGGAGAGAACCGCTACCAATTCTTACTGCACGTCACGTTACTAACGAGAGTATACGGGATTACGGAGAAAGTCGCATAATCCCTAGACCAGGGAGACCGACTTCTCCCTATATAGTGAAGTAATAATGAGAGAGATCAAAGAGATGCCAGGAATACTAGTTGGAGGTTATAATATAAATAATATACGCTGTGCAGATGACACAGTATTGGTGGCAGATAATTCAACAGACCTACAACAATTGCTGGACATTGTAGAAACAGAGAGTGCAAGGAAAGGACTCTCCTTGAATATCAAGAAAACAGTAACAATGGTGATATCAAAGAAAATGGTGACACCAAAATGTGAAATAGAAATAGAAGGGAAAATTCTTAACCAAGTGGATAATTTTAAATACCTTGGGGCATTAATAACATCAGATGGAAGATGTACAACAGAGATTAAGAGCAGAATAGGGCAGGCAAAAGCCGCATTTCAAAAAATGAAGAGTATCTTATGCAATAGGTCACTATCACTGAATGTAAGAAAGAGAGTGTTGAAATGCTATGTTGAACCAGTTTTGCTGTATGGTAGTGAATCTTGGAATGTAAACGAACAAATTAGGAAGAAATTAGAAGCAACAGAGATGTGGTTCCTAAGATGAATGTTGTGAATTGCTTGGACTGCCAGAGTGACTAACAACGACTGCCTGAGACAGGCTAATGAAACTAGAACATTATATACAACAATAAAGATGTGATGTCAGTTCCTAAATCAATCAATCAATCAATCAATCAATACAACAATAAGAAAGAGACAAACGGCTTTCTTCGGTCATGTGATGAGAAGAGAGGCATTGGAGAACATTGTGACATCTGGAAAGATCGAGGGGAAGAGAGGCAGACCAAGAGAAATGATGCTGGATGGATTGAGACAGTGGCAGGAGGAATTACCATCAGCAGAGTTGATCCAGAACACCAAACACCAAGATCTGCGGAGAGCCATGAACACCTATGCCAGCTGCCATGGCACTTGATGATGATGATGATGATGATCACTTTATAGCCTCATATATGTCCTAATGTTTATAGATGTAAATGTACACTTTGTATCAACATTTCACCTCAGAACAAACTGGATCATACATACAGATATGTCAGGCCCGCAGAATGTAACAGACATTTTTAAAGAAGATATATTCATGTTAGCATATCTTACTATGTGGACTGTGGTGGTGGAGTCTTCTTCTTCTGCCATCCATTCCAAATGTGAATAGTGCAGAAGAACAGATAGACTATCATGGTCTAGAGAGAATGCAGCAGCAAGAGGTGGTCAGAGGATCTGGTCGACAGTCGTCATTCAGAGGTAAAGCAAGACGGACATATACACAGATTGCCACCAGCACGATTAGTATTGCAACTCTTTGCTGGCTGTTGAAGATGAGGACTAAGCGCTTATGGGAATGCCCTGAGTTAGTTCTTTTGCAGACTTATTCATGATTGGTTGGATTTTGCAGTCAAGTTTTCTACTGGGTGAGGTAGCCACTCTCACACCAATCCTCCTCAGTTGCCTTTTAAGACATGCATCATGACGTTTTAAGGGAAGCCAATCCTCCTCAGTTGCCTTTTAAGACATGCATCATGACGTTTTAAGGGAAGCTGAGTCACAAAGGCAACTTATCACAAATATCAGAATGAGGCAGTCATCGTTTTTTTGGGGCACGTTATGAGAAGACAAACTTGAACCTGTCGTGACAACCGGAAATATTTGCAGAAAGCTAGATAGAGGATGACAGTGTGAGAAGATTCTTGACAGTTTTGTGTCATGGCATGGAAGAGAGTGAATTGATTTATGACATCAGGGATCGTGATTTGTGGAGAGACTTGATCACCCACGTGAGCCGGCAAGGCACTGGATGATGATGCTATGTTACAGTGTTACTATTCTTTCCTTCCCTTATGGGCTCCAGTAACACCAGGTGGTGGTGGCATAGTAGTTAGCGTATTCGCTGACCAACACAGTTGTCCAGGTTTAAATTTCAGTAGTGACAGGTTTAGGTCTCATGCTGGTCACCCCAACTTATTAGGTCAGGGGTTGAAGGTGAAAGGTTCAGCTTCATTGCACCAGGTTTTTTTTAATGTGCTCGCTCACTTTGAACCCAAGCATAGTCCATACACACTACTTCTAGTAGCATGGGATTGAATTTTGCGTGTGGATTAGGCTAATCCAATTCATTCATTCATTCATTCAGTAGCATATCCTTTGCAGAACCTCACTCCCATAACAACCTTCCAGAAAACCTCTCGATCATAAGCAAGATGTGTCGCGTCCGATACACACCCATCTGGAGATAATCCGCCACATCCTGCACCCATCTTCTCTTTGGCCTTCCTCTTCCTCTCTTCCCGGTCATATACCCCTCCATTATTGTTCTCTCCAAACTTTATGACGTTTCAAGTGACTCAAAATATTTCAATTTTCTTTGTTTTATCGTCTTTAATAGCCAGCCTTCTTCAATATTCAGCTCTTGAAGTATGAATGCATTTGTTATTTTCTTTACCTAAGATATTCTTAAAACTCATCTATAACATTTATATTCAAAGCCATTTATGCGCTGTTCAGCTCTAATCCGATTAGCTTTCCCTATTACCAGTGTCCCTCACCATCAGGCGAATCCACTCCGCTTCAGAGGTACTTGTAATTTACAACCTCAAGTCAAGGACGAGAAGTCAGCATTTTAGTCCAACTGTCCAGTCTAGGGGTTGACCCCCTTACCTCTGCATCAGCACACCAGATGTTTAAGAACGTGCGCTCTTATGCAATCAGCCATGCAAACCTCCATTGCACCATGTTTTATCCCATCTGGCTCAGTCTTTCTACACAGAATGGCCAGCTGCCCGCGGAGAGCAACACATGAAACATTAACTGCATGCTTCAGCGAGGAGTCTCCAGAAAAATTGCCCTTGTGTTCCGAATGATGCAGTCCAAAAACAAACCAATAATCTTCAGGGAGTGAGGTCGATAATTTGCCTGCTTTGCCACAGAGACCCCCCTGTTATTAGGTCGAGACCCAGGATATGTTAAGGCTTAACTCTATACAACCCTGTGGTTAACATGGGGATACCTTGCTTGCTTGCTTGTGTTCGTTGGCTTGAGCTCCAACACGAAGTCCTGTATGTCGGATGAAGGCATCCTGTTGTCCAGCATCAGTGTGATGTCATACAGGACCTGAGGTTTGCATGAGTATCCGTTGTCCCATGTCTGGCTTATTGGTGTGCAGACAGACACTCTCCGACTTCGGAGGAGGGGGTACCTTTCCCCTTCTTGTGAATATGTATTTGAGAAGCTGTGGTGGCGTAATGGTTAGCATGCTTGCTTGCTAAGACAGGGTATAAGGTTCAATTCCCAGCAGTGTTAGTATTTTTGTCCCTACCAGTGGGTCTCTGGGGGAGTGGTGGTGGTGCAGTGGCTAGCATACTTGCTTGCCAGTCTATGGTCATGAGTTTAAATCCCCTGACGTGCACTAGCACAATCTAAAATGATTACCAGGTCATTTCCTGGGAAAGTTACGATGGATCGGCTGGCCGAGTGGCTAGAATGCCAGATTCTACTTCGGGAGACCCGGATTCAAATCCTCAGTAAGGTGTGGAGTTTTTTTTTTGTCGGGGGCACATTGAAAACTCTAATCTGCACAGTCCGCGGTGACTGCACTAGCCAGGCGGCTTTAATTCCTAAGGTTCTAAGACCCCCCTGCCATACACGACAAGGTACTATATTGGAAGTAAATGACAATTTTGACAGTTTTTTTGTTTTTTGGACAGTTACGATGGCTGGCGTAATCTTTACCACGTCATCCATCGAGTTCTGATTGGTCTAGAAAATATATGGAACTAGAACCGTGTACCCGATATGTCTTACATCATAAAAAGGGTTCTTTATTTTACTTATCACACACCCATTGCCGGCTCCGTGGCAAAGGTATACCGCGTTCAAAACACTACCTGTGGATGATTTGGCAGCAGACCGTCTTGCGTTGGCTTTTTTACAAAATGGTATGGGTGGTGGTCATTCAGAAAGCAATGGCAAACTACTGAACTTAAACTTGCCAAGAGATCACAAACAGCCAAAAAATGCTAGGGTTGACTCCGATGTCCTGTAGGAGGATATGCAACTAATGTTTTTATACCCATTACACTTCCTGCTGTTGCTTGTGAATGTTTTGTTCGCTTGTTTGTAACTCAAACATAGTCCATACACATGCCATTAATTTTAGTGCACTGGACTGATCTTTGCATGTGGATTCATCTTTCCCTACTACCAGTGTCCTCCTCGCCATCAGGTGAACCCACTCTGACTTCAGTGGTACTTGCAATTCATGTCCCCAAGTCAAGGACTGGAAGTCAACATTATAGTCCATCTTACCGGTGTAGGGCTTGAACCCACTACCTCGGCTTCAGCACACCGGAAGTTTAAGAACAAGCAATCTTATCCATTTGACCATGTTGACTTCAGCTTGATGTTGTGAAAAGGAGTGCTGTACTTTACTGACCCACTGTCTCCAGAGTCAATCCAGCCTGATAAAATGGCACTATTCACCATTAAACTACTTTTTTTTAAATACAGTTTATTTATTTATATTCAGTTTTTGTACTGAATGGCTGAAGACATTGGCTCCCAAATTGAGTTGAATGCTAATAAAGTGTGAAATGTGTTAGGCTGTAAAGTAATTTTGTCATTTGCATGAGTGAGAAAAGAAATGTGCTGGTTTTTATTTTGTGCATTGCTGAAAGTGACTTCAATAAAAATTTCAAAAACGACCTTTCTCTTTACGTGGTAAATGTTTGATTTCTCCAGTTTACTCTGTAAGTAAGGAACTGGGTTTTGGTAACTATGGAGATGAACTTGAATGTGGATTAATCAATTATAAACATTAATGAACACTCTCTCTCTCTCTCTCTCTCTCTCTCTCTCTCTCTCTCTCTCTCTCTCTCTCTCTCTCTCTCTCTCTCTCTCTCTCTCTCTCTCTCTCTCTCTCTCGTCTGTGTGTGCGTTTATGTGTGTGCACAGTGCATAATGCCTGTGATGGTAAGATAGCATTACCTATGTAAACCTACCAGAATGAACTGAAAAAGTTACGGTAAATTGGAAAGGGGAGAGAAGGTCACTGGATAGGACACACTGAGACAACTACTGGATAGCCAGTATTTACAGCCCTACTCCTGGAATCCACAAGGTAAAAGGAATACAAGAAGTTATCATCTTCCATCTTTGCCGTCAAGCGGTGTTGGGAGGAATAGTTGACTGTTGCAATGCCTGATGGGTTGCTCTAGATAGTGTCATTCCGTGTGATTGTACAATGTCTTTGATGTTATCAATCCATTTTATTCTCTGGCTTCCTGTTGTAGATGTTGTTGTTCTCTTGTTCGATGTGTTTCTGATGTGAGCAGTGATATATTCAGCTTTACTTTCAATTCCCTCCATAATTGTTGAGCAATTATACTTTAACAGATAAATTCCTTACCTATTTACTGAACCTGTGAAAACTTTTACTCCACAATATTGGTATCATATAAGGAATCAACTCCAGTAAATAATTGCATGGAAGTGAGCATGTTAGACAGAGACGAGTTATGTGGGAAATACTACAAGACTTAGAAATAAATACAGGCCTTGACTTAACTCCAGTAAATAAATGCATGGAAGTGAGCATGTTAGACAGAGACGAGTTATGTGGGAAATAATACAAGACTTAGAAATAAATACAGGCCTTGACTTAACTCCAGTAAATAAATGTATGGAAGTGAGCATGTTAGACAGAGATGAGTTATGTAGGAAATAATACAAGACTTAGACATAAATACAGGCCTTGACATGCCATGGTTGAGGGTTGGTTGGTTGTGAGTCTTCAGCAAGACTTGAGTTTTATTTCTTAAGTCTGATGCATCAGCGTACAGGTGGTCTGAGCTCTGGAAAAGGCTTGCTACTGTATTGGAGTGAGGTCGGTGGGGAGACTTCTCTCCGGACCCAGTACCAGATGCCATCTGTCAGGCTCTGTGTTGCAGTTCTTCTCCTCTCTAGGCCCAGAAACCAGTGGGGTATGCAAGTCAGGTAGGGGAACTTCACATCTGCGGAGAAGTGTAACAAGATGTAAATAGGTCATGATCAGCACATTGTTGGTCAAAGAAATAAAACAGTCTCCAAGAGAATTTACAAACAACTGTTGGTGTAAGAGTTGTTAGATTTCTGTAGTTTTTTATGGATCATGACAAAAGGAGCATGTTTGAAATATGTGAACATAGCACATTCCTGTAGTATATTTTTGACTAATTTGAAGCTTAAGACATTAGCATAGTGGGTTAGTCTGGATTTTAAATGTGTGGAACAAGAGATTTGCAAGCCCATATTGACTTATTCTCATATTTCAAAACATATATCCTGGGGAGGGGGGGGGGGGGGGAGGACAACTTCACATACAGTAAATGGTGAAGAAAAGGTTGCATATTTGTTTATTCATGGTCACTCCCCATATGGATGATAACTCATTTAAGAATTGTCTGTCCGCCACAAAGCATAGGTGAATTTGTTCATATTTAATTTCAGCCATATGTGTTGTATGGACTGGGTTTGTAGTTTTTCTTTAACAAAATAATCAAAGTACAACATTTAAAAAAATGAAGATCATGACTGGAGGCATGAAATAGCGTCTATTAACAAACTGGAAACAATCACATGTCTACAGAGATAGAAGAGCCCAGCAACTGGTAGAAAAATGTAAAAGATTGACAGACCATCCCATGTATCAGAGGTTTAGTGGTCTTGAAAGGTGAAGATTAAGTGCAACTTTGTAGAGTCTGAAAAATGAAACATTAGGACAGATACTAACAACATATCAACAGCCAAACCCATTTACAATAAAATGGGTTCCCAACTTCAAAACAACATCACAAGCCGGAGTTGGTAGAAAACATTCCTGGTATTGAGAAAAAGAATACTCAGAATTATACAGACAGAAACAAGACGGCCCTGAACTAAAAACATTTAAGTAACTAGAGCGGAGAGAGGCCTTGAAAACCAGCAAAGGTGCAACAGAGAAACACATGGCTCTCTTTAGAAATGCGGGGCCAATTGTTCAATACTGAGGTACAGAACTAACAGACCAAAGAACAACACTCGATGGACTATGTCAGGAGCAAAATTAACAGACCAAAGAACAGCACTCCATGGACTATGTCAGGAGCAAAATTAACAGACCAAAGAACAGCACTCCATGGACTATGTCAGGAGCAAAATTAACAGACCAAAGAACAGCACTCCATGGACTTATGTCAGGTACAAAACTAACAGACCAAAGAACAGCACTCCATGGACTATGTCAGGTACAAAACTAACAGACCAAAGAACAGCACTCCATGGACTATGTCAGGTACAAAACTAACAGACCAAAGAACAGCACTCCATGGACTATGTCAGGTGCAAAACTAACAGACCAAAGAACAGCACTCCATGGACTATGTCAGGTGCAAAACTAACAGACCAAAGAACAGCACTCCATGGACTATGTCAGGTGCAAAACTAACAGACCAAAGAACAGCACTCCATGGACTATGTCAGGTGCAAAAACTAACAGACCAAAGAACAGCACTCGATGGACTATGTCAGGTACAAAACTAACAGACCAAAGAACAGCACTCCATGGACTATGTCAGGTGCAAAACTAACAGACCAAAGAACAGCACTCCATGGACTATGTCAGGTGCAAAACTAACAGACCAAAGAACAGCACTCCATGGACTATGTCAGGTGCAAAACTAACAGACCAAAGAACAGCACTCCATGGACTATGTCAGGTGCAAAACTAACAGACCAAAGAACAGCACTCCATGGACTATGTCAGGTGCAAAACTAACAGACCAAAGAACAGCACTCCATGGACTATGTCAGGTGCAAAACTAACAGACCAAAGAACAGCACTCCATGGACTATGTCAGGTGCAAAACTAACAGACCAAAGAACAGCACTCCATGGACTATGTCAGGTGCAAAACTAACAGACCAAAGAACAGCACTCGATGGACTATGTCAGGTACAAAACTAACAGATAAAAGGCCAGCACTCCGTGGATTATGTCAGGTACAAAACTAACAGATAAAAGGCCAGCACTCCGTGGATTATGTCAGGTGCAAAACTAACAGACCAAAGGGCAGCAATCCATGGACTATGTCAGGTGCAAAACAGACCAAAGGGCAGCACTCAATGGACTATGTCAGGAGCAAAACCAACAGACCAAAGGGCAGCAAGCACTTTATGGACTATGTCAGGAGCAAAACTAACAGACCAAAGAAAGGGCAGTACTCGAACTGCGTCCTTAACTCTTTTACTACAGGGCCGGGAGAGAGGAGGCGGGTGTAATTTTCTGTGTCTTGCTTGTCTTGTTGCTTCTACTAACGTCATATTTGATTTCTTCATTTTATCTTTTACTTCATCTAGCCAACGCTTCCTGGGTCGTTCTCTCGACAACAGCTGATCCAGAGCAACACACACTAAGGTGACATAGTCATCTACATTGATGGGTCTGGTGAGAAACAGACGTAGTGGCTGGGGCTTTATTGCAAAGGCGAATGGATGAGTCTTGAAAAAGGAGAGTCTGGCATATGAGACTACGACCTCCAGCATGAGGGTGGAGGCAGTAACAGCGGCATTCCGGTGGCTAGAGGAGACCACTGCAACACACGTTGTATTTATTACGGATTCAAAGAATATGCTTAGTAAGGTGGAGAAAGGAATGTTTCGTGTGGAATAGTTCTCGTCGCTTCAGAGGTCACAGATGTGAGAATTGTATGGATATTTTGCCCTGGCCATGCGGGGTACGGGGGAATGAACAGGCTGATAGGCTAGCAGGGAATGCACCTCTTGGTGGTAGTTTGCCTATGGACAAGGGGGAGGTGGTCGTGCGCTTGTGGGACCAGGTGGAGATGGCAGAGGAACAGATTGAGAACCCATATGTGGAAAGGATGAGATTGCCGGGGAGCGGCAGGGGTTCAGGACGAATATCAAAACTCAGAGGTTTAGACCAGGAGAATTTTTAATCAGATAGCGGTGGGAACGATTAGTAGTATGACTTTTCGCTGGCTGTTGAACGAGGGGACGGGTCATGTATGGGAGTGTATTGAGTGCAATAATGTCGGTTCTTAACTCAAATCAACTCTCGACTTTGTGTCCCGATTTTCTCATGTACAACGCTGCTAGCCGCATATACACTACTTATTCCCGCCAGCTAGTGAAATTCGTGGCGTGATTCGTTTTCTTCAAACAGAAGGTCAAGATGCGGCCGAGAGTCATGGTCGATTGTATCGATGGTGCAGCAGTTGTCAAGCGAAATTCGTATCATTTGTGTGATACTGTTATCACGATCGATATCCACGTGTACATTAGATATTCCCTTGCGTGCGCAGTCCTCCGATACAGGAGCCTTCTCAAAAGTTTCTTTAATCACTGTTCACATGAGGAGATTTGTTGTCCCTCATGGACGGCGCTGACGTGCTTGACCAGGCTTCATTCCCAGTTCGCGTAATTGAACTAGCCTCAGGGACGCATCGCTATCGGATTGCTGGGTCCGTACCTCAAATGACAGTATCGGTCATGTCCATGCTTCTTCCTGCTTGTATTGGTGCATTGCTTGCCAGCTGGTTCGCGCGTTAATTTCCCTTTACGCTGGCGTATCCAGGTGGATGCATCCAGGTAAGTTACGCCAGGCGTGACGTTAGAATGCAGTCTACCCATTCAGTACGAAAGACTGCCGTTTGCTATTTTCTGTAGCATGTCCATGAAGTCTGATATTTTCATCACGTGTGTGGTTTCTTGTCCTGATACCTATGCGAGCCCTCAGAGGAGGCAGCGGAGATCTCCACAATCATGCTTGATGCAGCTGTCTGGTATGTGCCGCTGTCCTCTTTCACCATAATTTATGTTATGTATGCTTCACGCTGACCCTGACCCGCGCTTCACCAACCCGTCTGCGCAGATGATAATGACTTTTGGAACCGAATGTTATTCGACCATTTCCTTTATCTCTCTTGATCTGCGTGATACCTGTGCCATCATCATTTGAGTCTTGCCCATCGCTGTCATTTATATTCCTATGTAGGTGATGTCTGATGTTACTTTGGGCTCTTAAATGAGCCTTAGTCTCGGTCAACGGATATCCAGACCTGATTAAGAGGAGGACAAGCTTGTACTTCGTTGTTTTTATTGGAGTCTTTTTAGTGCGTTTCAACATCGTTCGCATTACTTCATTTTGGACACCTTCCAATCCTTTGCTTAATGGGTGCCAAGTACTTCTTGTTAAAGGAAAAACAGGCGAGGAAGAGTACTAGCTATTTATCATCATAGTGAGAACATTGTATTTATAAAGTCCAATAACTTCACACCCCAATAGTATTAGTATAGGGCAGAGGTTCCCAAACCACGGCCCGCGGGCTACTTGTGGCCCGCCAGCTGTCAGAAAGTGGCACGCGAGGCCTCGTTATTTAGTATAATATTTTTTAATAATTTAAAAAATGCACTCGGAGAGCACCGTCAGCGTGCGATAATTTACTCAGCTCGTGGTTGTTATGCGCAGATATTATCGAATGCGCCTGTTCAGTTTCGCAACGAAACGTTATGAAGTTCCCATATCCCAGCCTTGTCGACCAATCAGAGTGCGCAAAGTGCCATGTTGTCGTCTGTTACAACTGTTTTGCAGAGTCGGTAGTATTGTGAAAACAACATAGAATGGACCAAATTTTACAGTGTATGCACCGACAGTGCTCCGGCTTTGACGGGTAAAATTTCTGGACGCCTAGCATTATTGGAAGTTTTTTGGCCGCACAATATTAAAATATCATTATATCACTCACCAAGAAGGTCTCTGTGGAAAGACATTAAATCTGAAACAGATCATGGATGTTGTTTTGAGATGTGTGAACAAAATTCGAAGTAAGGCGCTGAACAGGCGTGAGTTCAGACAGTTTCTATCAGACCTGAACGAGGAATACGGTGACCTACTGTTACACTATGATGTCAGATGGCTATATAAAGGGAAAGTTCTGTCACGTTTCTGGACACTGAAAAATAGTGTCTATCTGTTTCTGTCTGAAATAAATGAATTGCCTACAGAACAGGAATGTCAGCTGAACAATGACTGGCTTAACGATCTAGCATTTTTGGTGGACATCTCATTTAAACTCTTTAAATGCGAGAATATAGAGAAAAAGCAAACTATTCGCAAATTTGTGCGCTGGCATTTCTTCATTTAAAATGAGACAACGACAGTTTATCGGACAACTGACTGAAGGAACCTTAGAGGCATTTCCAACTCTGAAGACGTTTGTGGTGGAAAAGAAATGTGACTTGTTACAGTATAAAGTAAAAGTGGAAAGTCTTCTGGATATCTTTCAGTCGAGATTTCAAGAGTTCACAATAGAGGAGGACAATGTTGCCATCTTCATAAATCCGTTCGTATTTCCTGATGCCAAGCTCTGTCAATTACAGCAAAACCTTCAGCACGAAGTAATTGATTTGAAATGGAATTCTGCACTGAGATGTAAATTTCTGGAGCTGCCTGCTTCACCTTCAGCTGATCATTTGATATCATTTTGGCGTCTATTGCTTGTCGAACAATTTGAACACTTGCGTTCATTCGCCCAGAGATACATTTGTCGTTTTGGTTCGACTTACATATGCGCCTAGTCATTTTCCGCAATGACCGTTATAAAAAAAAAAAACAAGCAACGTTCCAGACTCACTGACAGTAACCTAGCTGCGCTTATGACTTTGGGCACGACAGATTTGTGCCCAGACATTGATAAACTGGCATCTGAACTTAAGAAACTGGTTTTGAAGAATAGTTACAATTGTAAATTAATTACATTAATTGCGATGTTCGAAACTGATTTAAAATTTATTATTAAATTAACTTTTGATTTTAAACCTCATAAATGACCGCAGTGTAGTACTGACATTGACTGCCTTTAAAGTTTTAGAATTTTGTTGACGAAAGTTAAGAAAGGTAAGAATGATATTGCACGACTTTTATCATTTTATAACGTTGTGGCCCGCTTAACTACTGAAAATAGTAGATATGGCCCTCTGCTTGAAAAGCTTGGGAACCACTGGTATAGGGTGTAGTTTTAATAACTGTGGGGGTTTTAAAAATATTACCGTTCCAAGTTTTTTATTTACCTTTTATGTTGCATGAGCTCCACAGAGGATGAATACGACAACTGGAACGGCAATATTTTCCAAAAAACAAACAAACCCATAGTAATTAAAAATACACCCTATACCTTCATATTGCTTTCATGTGATGTTCCAGAAAACATGCTATTGTTGTCTTCCCTTTAGGTCGTTAGGCGTCGTTGGGAGGGGTTATTGAAGTTCCAGTCCCCGTGACTAACTCCTTTCTTCTAGTTTCCTCCAAGATCCATGAGCATACTTTTTACAGGATCATATAAAAGATAGGCCTATCAATTGAAACAAGAAAAAGAGTGTTGAAGTGCTACATAGAACCTGTACTTTTGTAATGGATATGAAGCGTGGAAAATGAGCAGTCAAGCTGAAAAACATCTGATGGCTGCAGAAATGTGGTTTCTGAGGAAAATGCAAAGAATACCATGGACAGACAGAAAAACCAATGAACAAGTCCTTCAAGAAACAAATGAAGATCGTAAACTGATTAGAGACATTAGACGTAGACAGTCAAAATTTTCTGGGCGTGTTATGAGAAGAAATGATTTGGAGAACTTGGTGACAACTGGCAAGATCGAAGGGAAGAGACCAGGGGGAAGACCGAGAAGTAAATACTTGGATGGCTTGGCCATGTGGCATGCTCGAGACAGAAACACGGAGCTGATCCACGACTCTGGTGATCGAGTGAGATGGCAGAACATGACCGCCCACGCTTATCGGCATGACACATGATGGATGAATGGATAAATTCCCTACCGGTAAACATGACCAGGAAACATGATAGTCATAAATGCATTAACACCGTGTAACAGGGGAGTCTACTCTTAATACTTTGCATCAGTTCTGGTAGAGCTGTTCTGTTTGTTACATTTTAGGTAAGGGAACATGAAATAACTAATAATTATTCGTGGGCACCACATTTTGCGTTAAAAATAAAACATAGAAGCTTGGTTAAAAACACTCCTAAATTACTGTATATTTCTCTAACGGTGGAGTGGCATAGACGCCCGCATCAAACTCGAACAGACCCAGCACGATCATTTCTCAGTCAACGGAACGCCGTCTATTCCGGACGGTTTGAATTATTTTTTTTTTTTCAAAATAAAAACAAGGATGCTTTATACTATATTGCCCTATTGGTCCTGAGGTAGTGGATTAGGCGTATTATAGCCTTCTCAGTTAAGGATGCAATATTATTACGAACCATTCCCCCCCCCCCCCCATCCCTTTCCAATAATTGTTATTATTAATTATTATAATGAAATATAATGTGGCTCTGTTTGATATGCACGCTCCAGGAGGATTTAAAATTGTTTCACTGGTGTGTCTGTTCAGACGACTGCAGCACATCAGCTAAGAAGTGACTTTTGTATATTTTTTGCATGAAGATATATATATATATATATATATATATGTATGTTTTGCATGTACTTGCATGTATCAGTGTCTGTTTGTCGTTTCTGTGCTGATGAAGGCTCTAAGCGCAACATCCATTTCTGCTGCTTGTGATTTTGTTCTTGTAAAGCAGACCAATTCCATTCCCATATCTCAACTTTGTTGATGGACTCATTCGTTGTGTTGGTACAGCTTTACTGCAGTTCCAGTCAATTTCCACCAATTTCAGTTGTTCTATACGGGACGTTAACAGAGAGCTTTACAATTGTGAATATCTTCTTCTTCTTCTTCTTCTTCTTCTTCTTCTTCTTCTTCTTCTTCTTCTTCTTCTTCTTCTTCTTCTTCTTCTTCTTCTTCTTCTTTCATTCGCTAAGGTGAATTTGTTGATATAGTATTCTATAGGATTCCAGTGTGTGTATGCTAGAAGTCAAACAGGCTTTCAGTATTATATTCAGGGTAATTTGTTTCATTTTATTATTTGTCATGGCAGCTCCCTGTACAGTCTTCTTCTTCTTCTGCGTTCATCCGGATTTTTTTTCCCGGATGTGACTGCGTTGTGCCTGTTTACAGCAGAGCTGCATTCTTGCGCCGTTAGGCCGACACATCCGACTTCTGTGGGCATTTGTTGACCGGGTTAACCTTCCCGGGGGTACAGTCTGCTATGCACAATTTCCATTTGCTGTGTTAATGTTAACATGTGCAACGTGCAATTGAGAGATTCCTACATTTTTGCCCTTGTCTGAGGAGGCTAGGCAATTTAAATAATAGAGTATGAGGCTCTCTTGTGTGAAAGATGAGTGGTTGGAAGGGCAGAATGTAAGATGGACCTGCATGTCCAATTTGTGGCCCTTTGAAATTAAAATGAATTGTTTGATCAGTGTCGCCTCCACACAACACCCTCTCACCCACACATATACGCACACTCACCCATCCTGCGCACACATGCATGCAAGCTCACACACATACACACACAGATAGATATGCATCATGCAATCACTTTATTTCCAAAGTATTCTAAACCTGTTTGTTTTTGCAGCCCACATCGTCATGGGGAAATCATCAAAAGACAAGCGTGATGTCTACTACAGACGTGCAAAAGAGGAAGGATGGAGAGCTCGTAGTGCATACAAACTTCTACAGATCAATGATGATTTCAGTATTTTTGAAGGTGATTTTTGTTTGTGTGTATGTGTGTGTTCCCTCACTTTAAACTCAGGTGTGGTCCACACACCTGCTACAACTTCTAGTATACGGGACTGATATTTGCGTGTGGATTAGCTTAGCTTGCCTTATTATCAGTGTCCCTTGACACCAGGCAAGCTACTTCAACTTCAAAAGTACATGGAATTTACGTTCTCAAGTCAAGGACATGAAGTCAACATTTTAGTCTGGCCGGTGTAGGGGTTGAACCATGTACCTCCGCATCAATACAATGGAAGTTTTAAAAGCGAGCGCTCTTATCCATTAGGCCATGCTAACTTGTTAAGGTGATGATTAGGTTGTTGTTATTGTAATGTTAGCTTTTACAATGCCAAATGAAGTGGCATATTCTGGAACCTATAGGTGGAAATAAATAAGGGGAGGCTTAAACATTCTTATATATTTGTTGAGTTGTGATTTTCATCTGCATAGTTTTTTTATTATAATTTATTTTCTGAGATGTTTGGTATATGTAACTTATGTTTATTTATGTAACTTATGTTTATTTGTAATATTTTCGGTTATATTTGATTGTAGTTTAGGTTATGAGTAGTTGTAAACATACAAATCGTAAGCTTGAACAATTCATGGTGACTGCATGTGCTGTATTCCTCTGCCTTTATTAAAATTCTCTTAGTATACACCAGTAATGGTACGCTATTCTGTAATAATAGTTTTATTTGTTGGTAGATGGTAAGCCTCCTCCTCCTCCTCCTCCTCCTCCTCCTCCTCCTCCTCCTCCTCCTCCTCCTCCTCCTCCTCCTCCTCCTCCTCCTCCTCCTCCTCCTCCTCCACATCCTCCTCCTCCACCTCCTCCTCCTCCTCCTCCTCCTGCTGCATCTTCTACTTTGTGATCATCTCCGCCTCCTGCTGCTGCTTCTCATCTTCCACCTTCTTCTTCTGCTGCCCCTCCTCCTTCTTTTCATTCTTTTGAAATCATCCTGTATCTTCAATTTTGTTTCCTGCATGAACTGCTTTAACTTCTGCAGATCCTGCAAGCTGCTGTAGAATCTGACATCAAGGGTTGTTTCACCCAGCCATAGACTAAAACATGGCAGTAAAATGTAGTATGAAGATAATCCCATGGAAGATAACTGCCATAAGGGTGTGAAGTGTTAGGACAGTATGTGGTAAAGTGACAAGCCCCCTTACTTGCCATTGTTTTTTTTATTATACCCAAATAAATCTCTGGTATCACATTTTTGCCTGACTGGTTGACCTCAGAGACATTAGATAAAGAAAAAAAAACAGAAATGGGCTTTTAACTAATTAATCATCAAGCAAGTCATTATGCATTTGTGTGTTGCTCCATAAATTATTCACTTGTGTTCACTTCTTCTCCATCACCCAGTTGCTACATTCACCATCACTGCCTCCATAACATAGTGGTTAGTGCGCTTACTTGTCAGAACAAAGGTGCAGGTTCAGTCTCCAGCAGAGATATAATTCTTTTGTCTGACTAGTACAGTTTTTTGGTCGAGCCAGCTTCATAAAATGGGTGTCAAAAATTGCTAGAATTTTCTGGGAATTATCTGGGAGGGAATGGTAGTGAGGAAGGATACTAGCCAACCTATCTCATTAGGCCATGACTTAGAATATGTAAAATGCTAACACTTTACATCCAGTGGCACTACCTGCCATGGGACTACCTTTTTACCATACCTTAATTGTTACTTTGACTCCTGTCCAATATTTGTATTACTTTACACAACTGCTGTTTGGGATAGGAAGGTTTACAGCCAGATCTGCATGTGAAATAGAGAGTTAAAGCAACAGTTGCCTCAGGTAGAAAGGGTTAAAGCAAAACTCAATCAATCATGTGCCATGCCGGAAAGCGTGGGCGGTCATGACTCGCCATTTCACTCGATCACCGGAGTCGTGGATCAGCTCAGTGTTCTTGTCTCGTCCATGCCATGTGGCCAAGCTATCCAGGTATTTCCCTCTCGGTCTTCCTCATGGTCTGTTCCCCTCGATCTTGCCAGTTGTCAATAAGTTCTCCAATCCACTTCTTCTCATAACATGTCCAAAAATTTTTGACTGTCTTCGTCTAATTTCTCTAATCAGTCTACGATTTTCATTAGTCTCCTGTAGTACTTGGTCATTGGTTTTTCTGTCTGTCCATGGTATTCTTTGCATTTTCCTCAGAAACCACATTTCTGCAGCCATCAGATGTTTTTCAGCTTGACTGCACATTGTCCAAGTTTCACATCCATACAAAATAACAGGCTCTATCTATCCCCTCAACACTCTTTTTCTTGTTTCAATTGACATCTTTTTATTGGTCAGAATGTCTTTCATCTTGCTAAAGGCTACTTTTGCCATAGCGATTCTTGTTCTAATCTCTTCAAGGCATCTCCCATCAGATGTTATGACTGTTCCGAGATAATTGTATCGATTCACTTGTTGCAGAGTGCAGAACTGCCCAGCACAAAAAGATTAACACTGGATTACCTATTATGCTGGATGGACTGAGACAGTGGCATAGAGGAATATTATCACCAGAGTTGATCCAGAACACCAAAGACCGCAATCTGTGGACAGACATGAATGCCTACGCCAGCTGGCAGGGCACTTGATGATGATGACCCAATATGTCATCACAAATGTTTGTGATTCATCCGCTTGAACTGAAGCTTGTTTGGTAATACTTCTTGTGAACAATGTACACAGGCATGGACATTAAACTATTTGCATACAATGTTCATTAGGTGTCAAGAGAGTGGTTGACCTGTGTGCGGCGCCAGGCAGCTGGAGTCAGGTGTTGGCAAAGAAACTCAGGTATTTAGTCAACTACAGCTGTATGCTTTTGAACCTCTTCTTCATTCCTCTTTCAAGGCGAGTGCATTGCACCCAGTTATGCACCTCAGAGATCAGTGTCTGACTTCAGTAGGTTTACATTGTCCAGACAGATTCCACCCAAGGTCATGGGCTGTATCTACCCGTAGACAGGCTTACTTTTTCCCTAATAAATTTGCCAGGGCAGTGGCATTACTGGCCTATTTTTTGCGATTTCCAGCATTTGTAGGATTTTTAATGTGCACAACTTGCAGACGGGACCGCCTGTTTGTCGCCCAAATCCGAGAAGACTAGGTATTTGATCTCCCTACCCAAGAGATCAGGGGTTGCATGATATTATATACCAATGGCTCTTGGGAAAATGCCCAGCCCTATGCAAGGATTGAACCTGGTACCTTCTGAGCCTGAGGCAGGTACTGTAACCTCTCAGTCACTTCTCTTCCCATCTCCCCCCTCCCCCAACATCACTCATACGCACGCATGCTCGCTCACTCGCTCACTCGCTCGCTCACTCACTCACTCACTCACTCACTCACTCACTCACTCACTCACTCACTCACTCACTCACTCACTCACTCAAACTGATGTTTGATTTCACCTCTTGAAGTGAGGTCTCACCGGGAGGATTGGGTTATCATTTGCTTGATTTATTCTCATTTGTCTGTTCCCTATGTAATTTTAGACATAATTGATGTTACCTACCACCGTGTGTATTTAGTTTACCTTGCATCTAATTTCACCAATGTGTTTTTGTTTTCGGATGAAAAATAGTAACACTGTAACCTTCTATGCATAATATAGGAGGTGACTGATCAGGATTGGGGAAGGACTGGGCACCTCATCCTGTAGAGAGCTGTAGCTACAAAATCCAAGCATCGTGAACAAGCTGTTATCTTAACTACAACATTTTGCATCATCACCGAGCATCACCTTTGCATATAAGGCTGGCTGCAATGAGTTTCCAACACTTCCTGCCCTATGTCTCCATGATGCACTTGCACAAGCCTCTTCCGGTTCATTCCTTGTTGTTGTCCACCCACATGCAACGTTGTCTTCCTCCTGCATGCTTCCCTTCAACTCTTCCTTGAAGCACACTTTATACATGTATATTAAAACATTTCCTACTAAAATTGTTAATTGCTGGTATTTAGTATAATAGACATTCACTCATACATAAATAAAGTAAAGGACCATGTGACACACCTTGTGATATAGTCCGCATAAGGTGCTAGCCCCGTGTTTTTATAGACCAATCAACGATCGATGGATGAGGTGGTCATTCTCACGCCGGCTGCCTTGACTTCCCAGAACATCTCCTGGTGCTCATCTAAACCTGGCTCAATCTGGGAGTCCTGGTCAATTGAGAATACCTGCCTCGGTGGGGATTAAACAACAGACCACCTGACCGTTAATCAGGCTTGCTAATCACTGCACTACAGCAGCTTCCATGTTCATTATTTCACTATTATCTTTATTTATTTTTATCTCATATTTATTTACTATTATCTCATTATCTTTATTTACTATTTCATTATCTTTATTTACTATTATCTCATTATTATCTTTATTTAGTATTATCTCATTATTATCTTTATTTAGTATTATCTCATTATTATCTTTA
Organism: Cepaea nemoralis; assembly: GCA_014155875.1. Taxonomy (NCBI): domain Eukaryota; kingdom Metazoa; phylum Mollusca; class Gastropoda; order Stylommatophora; family Helicidae; genus Cepaea; species Cepaea nemoralis. The sequence continues at coordinate 183,673 of JACEFZ010013252.1, forward strand.
TTTACAATTATCTCATTATTATCTTTATTTAGTATTATCTCATTATTATCTTTATTTACAATTATCTCATTATTATCTTTATTTACAATTATCTCATTATTATCTTTATTTACAATTATCTCATTATCTTTATTTACTATTATCTCATTATTATCTTTATTTAGTATTATCTCATTATTATCTTTATTTACAATTATCTCATTATTATCTTTATTTACAATTATCTCATTATTATCTTTATTTACTATTATATCATTATTATCTTTATTTAGTATTATCTCATTATTATCTTTATTTACAATTATTATTATCTTTATTTACAATTATCTCATTATTATCTTTATTTACTATTATTATCTTTATTTACTATTATGCCATTATTATCTTTATTTACTATGATCTAATTATTATCTTTATTTACTATTATCTCATTATTATCTTTATTTACAATTATCTCATTATTATCTTTATTTACTATTATCTCATTATCTTTATTTAGTATTATCTCATTATTATCTTTATTTACAATTATCTCATTATTATCTTTATTTACAATTATCTCATTATTATCTTTATTTACTATTATGCCATTATTATCTTTATTTACTATGATCTAATTATTATCTTTATTTACTATTATCTCATTATTATCTTTATTTACTATTATCTCATTACAATGTTTATTTACTATTGGGTCAGAATAAAGAAGACAACGACTGACAGTTCTTGTGACAAATATTTCACAGGGGTGACGATGGCAGTAAGTCGGACTGCCAAGATCGTGGCTGTTGATCTGCAGGCCATGGCCCCAATTTCCGGAGTGATACAGATACAAGGAGACATCACCAAGGTTGGCAGCCTCAAGTTGTTGCTCTCATGTAATTATCACACAATATGTAACGCAGTTTTAAGAACCCGTGTCACAACACCAGCAAATAAAGTGTTAATTATCACACAATATGTAGCGCAGTTTTAAGAACCCGTGTCACAACACCAGCAAACAAAGTGTTAATTATCACACAATATGTAACGCAGTTTTAAGAACCCGTGTCACTATACCAGCAAACAAAGTGTTAATTATCACACAATATGTAACGCAGTTTTAAGAACCCGTGTCACTACACCAGCAAACAAAGTGTTAATTATCACACAATATGTAACGCAGTTTTAAGAACCCGTGTCACTACACCAGCAATCAAAGTGTTAATTATCACACAATATGTAACGAAGTTTTAAGAACCTGTGTCACTACACCAGCAAACAAAGTGTTAATTATCACACAATATGTAACACAGTTTTAAGAACCTGTGTCACTACACCAGCAAACAAAGTGTTAATTATCACACAATATGTAGCGCAGTTTCAAGAACCTGTGTCACTACACCAGCAAACAAAGTGTTAATGATCACACAATATGTAACGCAGTTTTAAGAACCTGTGTCACTACACCAGCAAACAAAGTGTTAATTATCACACAATATGTAACGCAGTTTTAAGAACCTGTGTCACTACACCAGCAAACAAAGTGTTAATTATCACACAATATGTAACGCAGTTTTAAGAACCCGTGTCACTACACCAGCAAACAAAGTGTTAATTATCACACAATATGTAACGCAGTTTTAAGAACCTGTGTCACTACACCAGCAAACAAAGTGTTAATTATCACACAATATGTTACGCAGTTTTAAGAACCTGTGTCACTACACCAGCAAACAAAGTGTTAATTATCACACAATATGTAACGCAGTTTCAAGAACCTGTGTCACTACACCATGAAACAAAGTAAAGTTACATGTTTGAGAAGATGCATCTTTCTTGTGGCTGCATATGGATGTGAGTCATCAACTATTTCACGACTAAAAAGAAAATTAGAGCTTTTAAACTAAATGTTAGCAGGTCCGCATGGTCGAATGGATAAGAACACATGTTCTTAAACATCCAGTGTGCTGATGCCGAGGTAAGCGGTTCAACCCCTACACTGGACAGCTGGACTGAAATGTTGACCTGCCGTCCTTGAATTGGGGACGTTAATTACAGTACCTCTGAAGTTGGATTGGGTTCACCTGATGGCGAGGGACACTGTTAATAGGGAAAGCTAACCCACATGCAAAATTCAGTCCATCACTACTGTAAATAGTGTGTATGGACTACACTTGAGTTTAAAGTGAGCGAGCGCCCCCCCAAAAAAATGTTACTGAAAATTATTAAAATATTGTGGAACAAGAACAGGAAAAAAATGTTAACATTCTACAAGACCTGAATATAGAAGAAAACTGGCTAGTCAATAACATGATGTCTTAGAAACTGAAATACTTTAACCACATGAAACATCACAGTGGCTTGGACAGAACAGTGGTAGAAGTCAGGGTTCCTAGAGGGAGAGGTAGGGGTGTAGACCCAGCAAGAAGATGGACACAAGACAGTGCAGACACCTTGGGCATGAGGGTTCATGAGGTGGGAGAAATGGTCAGAGATCGAGAAACTTAATGATGATGGAGGTGACAGTTAAGTGCAAGTAGCAAAGAGACAGACAAAGAAAATCGTGGGCTAATGTAAAAAAATTGAAAGGCTACATCAAAGAACACCAAAGACAGACAGACAAACACATGTGTGACAGTTCTTCAAGAAACAAATGAAAACTGTAAATTGATTATATAAATTAGACACTGACAGTCACGATTTTTAGGCCACATTATGAGGAGGAAATAAACTTTAAAACTTAGATGTCTTGGCCACATGGCATCAAAGGTAAAACACACAGACCTTATCTAAGACTGGAGGTCATGTGAGAAGGTGACCTCCATGGTATGGCACATGATGATGATGATGGATGCCATCTCCTCTGTGCACATGGCTGATTCTGCCCACAGAAGTCAGATGTGTCGAGCGAAAGGTGCAAGTATCGCAGTCCTGCTGTAAACAGGCACAACACAGTTAGTCCAAAAAATATTCCAGATGAACACAGAGGAAGAAGAATAAATCATTGCCACCTGGTATGGTGGTTAATGCACTTGTTGAAAAGTGGTTTAGGTTACATCCCTGTCAGCAGCAGGAATAATTGTTCTGACCAGTACAGTTCTAGGGTGGACTCATCCTCATGAAATGGGTGCAGATAATACTGAGAAATATGTGGGAAGGATAGGTGGTGGGGAAGGAAACTGGCCGTCCCACCTCATATCATGGCCTGAAATATGTAAAAGCGTAACACTTTACACCCTTAAGGCAGTAACTATCATGGGACTACTTGTACCTTTACCTTCTACACCATTGTCCCACAAGTATTGCTGCAGATATGTAACAGTGGAAGTTGACTTTTACATCAGAGAACAATATTTGTACCGTTACCTTTTACATCATTGTCCCACAAGTATTGCTGCAGATATGTAACAGTGGAAGTTGACTTTTACACCGTAGCCCCTCAGACAAGACACAAATGGTTGCTGTCCTGACCATGCAGGAGCTAGTGGCAGTGAGAGGGTCAGCTTGGTAACATGAAAGGCTAACTTAGTGGAGAGGGTCAGCTTGGTAACATGAAAGCTAACTTAGTGGGGAAGCTGGATAAGGGTATAAGTGAAATATTTACAGTCAATAAAAACTATTAAATAAAAAAAACAAACACACAAAACTTGATGCAACAGTTAAGTTCTTCTTCTTTTGTTCGCTTAAAATTGGTCTATATCTGCAGTGCTGTCTCTTGTATGAATTTAACTGTCTGTTTTAGTTGTACAAGTCTCTTCTGGTTCAGTGGTCCATAGAGTTTTATGTTCCACTGGTGTTTCTTTAGACCAGTAGGTTTCCCGAAATATATCATGTTTTGGGCAGTCTTGGAGTATGTTATCTGCTGTCTGAGGTGCTAATCTTCATGTGCACATAGCTGATTTGCCAATCTTTAGTTTTGTATACATGTGGTTTCATAATCTATTGTGTCCTGTTCTGAGGTGCAGAATAATTATTTGTTCTGGTCTGTTCATAAGGTGATAATCATCTTGAGCTGGTATTGGCCGCTTTCTAATTGATTTAATCATTCTTTTCTTTTGGTGGTATGTAACAGACATATCAGTTTGTTCTTCTATTGCTTCTTCTTTAGCTAGTCGATTAACTCTCTCATTTCCAGGTACTCCACAGTGAGATGGCATCCATCTTATGCTGGCAGCCTAGTTCTGATAGTAGTGTCCGTAGTACTAACAATTTTCCAAACTTGAGCACTTAAAGTACTGATTTTGCACATGTAACTTAAAACAGCTTATAATGAAACAAAAAGGTATTTTAAAATCCTGCTGAGGAACAATAAAAACAAATACCTAACTAGGACATCAGCCCGGTAAACAGAATAATTACCTTGAGATAATATATACAAGTAATATAATAATAAAAATGAATAAAAACTATGGTGTTTTGAACTGAATATTGAAGAAGGTTGGCTACTAAAGACAATAAAACAAAGAAAGTTGAAATAATTTGGTCACTTGAAACGTCATGAAAGTTTGGAGAGAACAATCAAGGAGGTGTATATGCATTGGAAGAGAAGAAGAGGAAGACCAAAAAGAAGATGGGTGCAGGATATGGCAGATGATCTCCAGATGGGTGCATCGGATGCGGGACATCTTGCTTATGACTGATAGGTTTTCCGGGCGGTTGTTGTGGGAGCGAAGTTCTGCAAAGGACATGCTACTGAATGAATGAATGATGTTTTGGTAATCAAAACCTTTCTCAAGAACAATACAAACATGAATATTAGTAAATTAATATGAAAGAAAAACACACAAAGGTATTAATTGCTGAGACCACGTCAGATGACTAAAACCTGTGCAATAAAGACGATCCTCATGTTTTTAACTTGTAACCTTCTACCTTCAAGATTGCAGCATTTCTGACATATACGTGTTTGTTGACTTGTTGGCTGGTGCCTTGAATCACATGAATGATTGTTTTCAGAAATCTACAGCTCAGGCAATTATCGGTCATTTTGAAGGGGGAACAGGCTGATCTTGTGGTCTGTGATGGTGCACCTGATGGTATGTTATTTTTTTATTTAGAATCTCTTTATTTGCATTCTTGCTGTTTTAATCCTTTTTGGGGTTTTGTTATTGTTTTAATAATTGTGAAATGTTATTTGGAGGCTTCTGGTCATTTTCAGTGTTCTTTTAAATTCCATATGCCTTCTGATAAGATATAAAGACACTCATTTATGTGTGGGATTTATTGTTCTTCTACATTCAACATGCAGCTGTGTATGTGAATCAACATTATTCCATATTCAACACCAAGCTGTGTACTGTATGTGAATTAGCATTCTTCCACATTCAGCATGCAAGTGTGTATTTGAATCATATCCTTCCACATTCAACACCAAGCTGTGTACTGTATGTGAATTAGCATTCTTCCACATTCAGCATGCAAGTGTGTATTTGAATCATATCCTTCCACATTCAACACCCATCTGTGTATTTGAATCATATCCTTCTACATTCAACACCCATCTGTGTATTTGAATCATATCCCTTCTACATTCAACACCCATCTGTGTATTTGAATCATATCCTTCCACATTCAACACCCATCTGTGTATTTGAATCATACCCTTCTACATTCAACACCCATCTGTGTATTTGAATAATATCCTTCCACATTCAACACCCATCTGTGTTTATGAATTATCATTCTTCCACATTCAACACCCATCTGTGTATATGAATCACATTCTTCCACATTCAGCACCCATCTGTGTATATGAATCACATTCTTTCACATTAAACACCCATCATGTACATGAATCACATTCTTCCACATTCAACATCCAACTGTTTATATGAATCAGCTTTCTTTCATATACAGCGCCCAGCTAATGTATATAAATCACCATTCTTTCACAACTAAAACCCATGTGTATATGTCAGTCAGTATTCCTATACATTCTATACCCACATAATAATAGTCATGTGAAACTGTGTTGTCAATGATTTGATGATGTTTCTTCCAGTGACCGGCCTGCATGACATCGATGAATACATTCAAGCTCAGCTTCTGCTTGCCGTGAGTTATTTTTATTGAAACTTCTTGCCTGAAAGAGGCTAATGAAACTAGAAAATTATATTCAGTAATAAGATTGAGACAATCAGCTTTCTTTGGTCATGTGATGAGAAGAGATTCATTGGAGAACATCTGACTGGAAAGATAAATGGGAAGAGAGGCAGAGGCCAACCAAGATAAATGATACTGGATGGATTGAGACGGTGGCATGGAGGAATATCATCAGCAGAGTTGATCCAGAACATCAAAGACCGAGAACTGTGGAGAGACATGAACGCCTATGCCAATTGGCAGGACACTTGATGATGATGAGTTCTTGCATCCACAGAGAGGAGTTTTTCTGTTGCTTTTATAGTTGTAGAATGTACTGGTGCAACAGCCAGGGCTATGACAGGCATAACAACAACAGTGCGGTCTTTTCTTCTGTATTGATGTGAATGTTGGATGTGTGGCCTGTTCTTCTGTATGGATGTGAATGTTGGATGATGTGTGGCCTGTTCTTCTGTATGGATGTGAATGTTGGATGTGTGACCTGTTCTTCTGTATGGATATGAATGTTGGATGTGTGACCTGTTCTTCTGTATGGATGTGAATGTTGGATAATGTGTGTCCTGTTCTTCTGTATGGATGTGAATGTTGGATGAGTGACCTGTTCTTCTGTATGGATGTGAATGTTGGATGTGTGGCCTGTTCTTCTGTATGGATGTGAATGTTGGATGTGTGGCCTTTTCTTCTGTATGGATATGAATGTTGGATGATGTGTGGCCTGTTCTTTTGTATGGATGTGAATGTTGGATGTGTGTCATGTTCTTCTATATGGATGTGAATGTTGGTTGTGAAGGTTGGATGTGTGACCTGTTCTTCTGTATGGATGTGAATGTTGGATGATGTGTGGCCTGTTCTTCTGTATGGATGTGAATGTTGAATGATGTGTGGCCTGTTCTTCTGTATGGATGTGAATGTTGGATGTGTGTCATGTTCTTCTATATGGATGTGAATGTTGGTTGTGAAGGTTGGATGTGTGACCTGTTCTTCTGTATGGATGTGAATGTTGGATGATATGTGGCCTGTTCTTCTGTATGGATGTGAATGTTGAATGATGTGTGGCCTGTTCTTCTGTATGGATGTGAATGTTGGATGTGTGGCCTATTCTTCTGTATGGATGTGAATGTTGGATGTGTGGCCTGTTCTTCTGTATGGATGTGAATGTTGGATGTGTGACCTGTTCATCTGTATGGATGTGAATGTTGGATGATGTGTGGCCTGTTCTTCTGTATGCATGTGAATGTTGGACGATGTGTGGCTAGTTCTTCTGTATGGATGTGAATGTTGTATGATGTGTGTCCTGTTCTTCTGTATGAATGTGAATGTTGGATTATGTGTGTCCTGTTCTTCTGTATTGATGTGAATGTTGGATGTGTGGCCTATTCTTCTGTATGAATGTGAATGTTGGATTATGTGTGTCCTGTTCTTCTGTATTGATGTGAATGTTGGATGTGTGGCCTATTCTTCTGTATGGATGCGAATGTTGGATTATGTGTGTCCTGTTCTTCTGTATGGATGTGAATGTTGGATGTGTGGCCTATTCTTCTGTATGGATGTTAATGTTGGATGATGTGTGGCCTGTTCTTCTGTATGGATGTGAATGTTCGATGTGTGGCTGTTCTTCTGTATGGATGTGAATATTGGATGTGTGACCTGTTCTTCTGTATGGATGTGAATGTTAGATGTGTGACCTGTTCTTCTGTATGGATGTGAATGTTGGATGATGTGTGGCCTGTTCTTCTGTATGGATGTGAATGTTGGATGTGTGGCCTTTTCTTCTGTATGGATGTGATTGTTGGATGTGTGACCTGTTCTTCTGTATGGATGTGAATGTTGGATGTGTGACCTGTTCTTCTATATGGATGCAAATGTTGGAGGTTGTGTCACTTGTTCTTCTTTTCTCTGTCTATCTCTCTCTCTTTCTCCCTCTCCCCTTTCTCTCTCTCCCCCTTTCTCTCTCTCCCCCTTTCTCTCCTCTTCCCTGCCCCCTCTCCCCCTTTATCTCCCTCCCTCCCCCTCTCTCTCCCTCCCCCTTCTCTCAGTCTTTCTCTCCCCATCTCTCTCACTGTCCCCCCACTTTCTCTCCCTCTCTCACATCGTCTCTTGCCCTCTATATCTCCACCATCTCTCTCCCTCCCTCCCCCTCTATCCCTCCCTCCCCCTCCCCCTCTATCCCTCCCTCTCCCTCCCCCTTCTGTATTCTCCTCCCTACCTCTCTAACTCCCCCACTATCTCCCTCGCTTCCCCTCTCTTTCTCCCTCCCCCCTTCTCTCTTCTCCTCCCTACCTTTCTAACTCCCCCACTATCTCCCTCACTTCCCCTCACTTTCTCCCTTCCTCCCCTCCCTACTTTCTCCCTCCTCCCCTCTCCCTCTCTCTGTCTCTCTCTTTCTCCATACATATAACTTATATGTTGATTTCGCCCAGACTTATCACATGTGGTGAATGGGTTATGCTGGCTGCCTCATGCTCAGTTGATCAAATGGTTCTTGTTCCAAAGCTGTAATTCAGTTGTGTAGTACTGACTACTGACTCATGCAGTCTGTTTATTGTTTGCTTACTAAGTCATATAGTTTGTTTGCAGTTTGTGTACTGACTCATACAGTTTGTTTACTATTGTTTATTTAGTCACTCAAATAATGTTGGAGACCCCAGGGGGTTGTTGCTGGAGCCACAGAGTTTGTACTCTGTATGAAGCTTTCAACAAACAGTTAGCTGCTCTATGCAGAGGTCAAGCCACATTGGATAAAACCTGGTGCAATGAAGTTGGGCGTCTTGCCTTTTAACGCTCTTATATTTAGAATCCACACAAAGAAGTTTTATCATATGTAAATTCTACACATAGATTTTAGGTTGTGTGTTTATTCTACACATAGATTTTAGGTTGTGTGTTTATTCTACACATAGACAATGTGAGTTCTAACATACAGCTAATATTATGTGCATGCTTGCTTCTTTTCAGGCCCTGAATATCACTACACATGTTCTTAAGAAAGGAGGGACATTTGTTGCCAAAGTAAAACCCTTTTTATTATTTAAGATTTATGTGGTTGAGTAAGGTCATAGCATCATATGGAGGTGACAGGTTTAAATCTGTCTGTAGATAAAATTTGTTGTTGTAAAATGTGTCCTCTGATGTCTTTGAGTGTGCTTTTAAATGTCCATTTTCCTGATGGATACTCATTCCCTGGAGCTGCTTTAGCCACGCTGTAGTCTGCCTTTTCAATTACCATGTGGAGGTGCAGTTGGGAGTTTTCTCTTCTTCAAGACTGAGACCACACTGACATTTCTCGGTCACTCCTGGCATTTCTCGATCTCTCTGCTACATTTTTGGGGATGATTGCTACTTAATTATGAATTTATTGCTGTAAATTCTACTAAGTAGATTTTGAGATGTGATGGCTTCTTATTCCATACTTATATTCTCTGCTTCTATAACTTTCTTGCTCGTTAATTTTTCTTTTCTTGCAGTAACTGATGCAATTTGTCTGGGTGCTGTACCAGCACAGTGGCTAGTACACTTACCTGCTGGCCCGGCTGTCATGTGTTCAAATCATCATCCAGGCTGGTTGTTTAAATTAACCTAGGCTCCCAGGTCGACCTAGCCTTAAAAACTCAGAGAAAAGCTACACAAATACATAATCAGATTGCAACTGGCACCACTGGTGTTGAGACTTTTTGTTGGTTGTTTTACGATGAGGATGGAGATCTAGGGGAATATTCTGAATGCTGTGATATAAGTTTTCGTTCAACTCAATTAAACTCAGGTTAGATATTCTAACTCGTGTCAACTTAGATATTCTGACCATACTAGATATTCAGAGTCATGCTTGATATTCTGACTCATGTGAGATATTTTGACTTATGTGGGATATTTTGACTCATGTGAGATATGACTCATGTGAGATATTATGACTCAAGTGAGATATTTTGACTCAAGTGAGATATTTTGACTCATGTGAGATATTATGACTCATGTTAGATATTATGACTCATGTGAGATATTTTGACTCATGTGAGATATTATGACTCATGTTATATATTTAACTCATGTTAGATATTATGACTCATGTTAGATATTATAACTCATGTGAGATATTTTGACTCATGTGAGATATTATGACTCATGTGAGATACTATGACTCATGTGAGATATTATGACTCATGTGAGATATTTTGACTCATGTGAGATATTATGACTCATGTGAGATATCATGACTCATGTGAGATATTATGACTCATGTGAGATATTATGACTCATGTGAGATATTATGACTCATGTGAGATATTATGACTCATGTGAGATATTTTGACTCATGTGAGATATTATGACTCATGTGAGATATCTTGACTCATGTGAGAAATGTTGACTCATGTGAGAAATGTTGACTGATGTTATATATTTTGACTCATGTGAGGATATTATGACTCATGTGAGAAACATTGACTGATGTTATATATTTTGACTCATGTGAGATATTATAACTCATGTGAGATATGTTGACTGATGTTATATATGTTGACACATGTGAGATATCATGACTCATGTGAGAATGTTGACTGATGTTATATATTTTGAATCATGTTAGATATTCCGTGGCAAGGATGTGACATTGCTGTATGCTCAGCTGAAGATCTTCTTTCCTCTAGTCACTGTCTTCAAGCCCCGCAGCAGCAGGAATTCAAGTATAGGTGAGGGCTGTCATTGTTGGCTGCTGTTCTTCTTTTGGATTAAGCTGTTGCACAGTCCAGATTCCTTAGGCTCGTTTATCCAATCAGGACATTGAGGAGCCATAGTGGCTAGGAGACAGAGCACATACCTTGAATTTGGTTGGTTGGTTGATTGGTTGGTTGGTTGGTTGGTGATTCCTTTGGAAGGCTAACTCTGAAGTCCGATGCAGTGGCGTTCAACATGTGTGAGCCTTGAGCTTTCAGAGTAAAGTTGATGTGGAGACCTTCCTCCCAGCATGATTCTGAAGTACTATCATCATGGGGACTATAGTACAGAGATCTCTCGCCCTCTCCAAGCTCAGAAACCAGCAGGATGTGCAAATGTTAGTTGCATATCCTTTACAGGACATCATAGTCAACCTCAGTATTTTTTGGCTGTTTGTGATTTATTGGCAAGTTTACTTTCAGTAGTTTGCCATTGCTGTCTGAATGACCTGCACTCATACCATTTAATGAAAACTAGCACAAGGCGGTCTGCTTCCAAATCGAACGCGGTATGACGGATTACCAATTGCGTCTGTGACTCCTTTGCCACAAAGCTGGAAGAAAGGGCACTGGAAGTTGACATCTTCAGACAGGCAGATGAAGATATCACCAGGACAGACAGCGCATGCAGGCTTGTTCATGTTCACACAGGCAGATGAAGATATCACCAGGTGATGATTCAGCACAGCGCATGCAGGCTTGTTCGTGTTCACACAGGCAGATGAAGATATCACCAGGTGATGATTTAGTACAGACAGCGCATACAGGCTTGTTCATGTTTCCTCTGTGGATATTAGATACTTCATTGTCAGCAGACTCCTTCTCTGGGGTGAGTCCAGTACCAGTGCCCTATGTGTCGGCTCTGCAATTATGGAAGCTTCTTGGATGGCGGGGAATGCCCATGGTCTACCCTAGCCTTCCCTTTAGGGCTGACTGGGATGTCTTCAGCTGTTCTAAATGGGCCAGTTGGGATGGGGATAACACCACAGCAGTGAGAGTTGAACATCCTACGAAACACCCGGGAAGGTAACCCGGCCAACAAATGCCTGAAGAAGTAGGATGTGTCGGCTGAAAGGTGCAAATATCGCAGCTCTGCTGTAAACAGGCACAACACAATTACATCTAAAACAACATTCTGGACGAATGCAGAAGAAGAAGAGACTCCATCGCAGTGCCCAGAGGGGCACACATAGATAAGAGGTGTCATGGTTGCAGCAGGATTTAACAATAGGAAATACAAACAGTTGGGATCAGCGTAACTACTGTGAAATAGTGACAGATACTAAACACAGTGTACATACCTTACAACAAACTTCACAACCACCAACCTAAATCACAGGGGGGGAACAATCAATGATGATATTAAAGAAAATTAAATACAAATAAGTATACTATGACACAACACATTTTGATTATAATAATCTTCCTTGGGTGTAACAATAAAGATCTAAAAAAACACATGAAATTAGAAAATTTAATAACATTAAAACACAAACAGAAAAAGTCTAGACTTGAAAAGTATCAGGCTCATTTCCATTAGGATGGACATTTAAAAATGGAATATTAAAAGCGCTAGGTTCAAATCCAGTTGAGGACATTATTTTTAGAACAATGTTTTCAGTGGATCCCATTGTAATGATACTCTCCCTTGATCACTGTATTATGGAACAGCTTCCTAGTCCGTTTGAATTACTGAGGAAAATCGGGAGCTCACGTGTAAATATTGTGCGCATTACTATCCCTCAGCATAGTCCATACACACTACTTGTAGTAGCACTGGACTGATCTTGGCGTGTGGATTAGCTTTCCCTATTACCAGTGTCACTCACTATCAGGTGAACCCACTCCGACTTCAGGGATACTTGTAATTTACATCCCCAAGTCAAGGACGACAGGTCGACATTTTAGTCCAGCTGTCCGGTGTAGGGGTTGAACCCTCTACCTCGACATCAGCACACCGGATGTTTCATCATCATCAAGTGCCCTGCCAGCTGGCATCACTGTTCTGTCTCAACCGTTGTGACATTTCATATGGCCAAAGTATTTGTTTCTGAGACATCATTATCAAGTGCCCTGCCAGCTGGCATCACTGTTCTGTCTCAACCGTTGTGACATTTCATATGGCCAAAGTATTTCTGAGAAATCGTCATCATCAAGTGCCCTGCCAGCTGGCATTACTGTTCTGTCTCAATAGTTGTGACATTTCATATGGCCAATGTATTTGTTTCTGAGACATCATCAACATTATCAAGTGCCCTGCCAGCTGGCGTAGGCATTCATGACTCTCCACAGATCTCGGTCTTTGGTTTTATGGTTCAATTCTGCTGATGATATTCCTCCATGCCACCATCTCAATCCATCCAGCATCATTTTCTAGGTCGGCCTCTGCCTCTCTTTCCGTCAATTTTTCCCATTGTCTGAAGTTCTCCAATGCCTCTCTTCTCATCACATGACTAAAGAAAGCTATTTGTCTCTTTCTTATTGTTGTATATAATGTTAGTAACTTGCAGTCCAAGGAATTAACAAAATTCGTCTCGGAATCACATCTCTGTGCTTCCAATTCCTTCCTAATATTTTTTCATTTACATTCCATTCACTGCTGGCCAAACGCTTTTATGAATAACTTGAACTGTAACTGGAAACAACATACTGTAGGCTCTTTTTCAACAAAATTCACAGCGCTTTGGGTTTTGAAACAGAAGAATAAATAAGGTCGATTTCGTAAGATGTAGAGTATCGAAGATCATCGCTGATTTTGTCTACAGCTCATCCGGTTTGCGTAGTAACAAAATCCTCAATATGTACCGTGCCTGTAATACCAGGGCGGGGTGGTAACTATATTATTGAATGTAATATTAATGTTAGCCCTTACAAACCGTTTTAAAAGTGATTGTTTTCTGACTTTACTTTATATGTCCTTTACTCAGCCTTCTTTCTATCCTCTAGTCCCCCATTTCTCACCGCTTCTGAATTCTGACTAATTTACACTTCAGTTTGTTCATTTGTCCTTAATGTCGTCCTACCGCGATCAGAATGATCACCTAATTAATCAACAGGTTATAACAACCAAAGACGTAAACACTTAGTTATACTAATTCTAAATTATGTGAAATCAATCTAAATTATCTAGTAACAACGTCAATAATGATCATATCACACTATCTTAATCTAAGCTAATAACTGAATGTCTCAATGCACAATTATCAATTTATGTAAATGAAATAAAATTACTGTTCGCATCATTCTTAGCTAAACCACACTAAGATAGTTAATATGACTAACACAATATATAAGTGTTCAGTTCATAATCCTATTAATCACAATCGTCTTGATATACGTGTGAAATATAGCAATTATTGCAGAGTGTTAAAGTTCCATATCTAAAATGTCAACCAAATGTAATCAAACCGAATTCCTTCATTCTAGTAAAGTTCATCATCCACAGCGGATAGTAGGAAATAGCATAATCATCGCCTCGATCAAATGAGTATGACGACTAGCTTCATAATGTCTCTGCCAATAAACAAAATTAACAGTATATGTATACAACCGAATAATACTACAACAAAATAATTTGTTGTTTGCTGTGCAAATTGCTATCCAATCAGGTGTATCTGTAACATAACTCTATCGGCCTAAATATGAACGACGCAGACAAATATTACGAAAAAGAAACTACTGTGTAGACAAACTAGAGTCAACTAAGAAGATCTGCCAAGTTATTATCCTTGCCAGGAATATGACAGATATCGAACTCATAATCCTGTAAGAGAAGTGAGATCCTTAAGACATGTAACAAAAGTAGACCAGTATTATAAACAGAATATTCAGATTTAACAAGAATGTTCTATCGAGTAAATATCTATAGAATTTATCAACGTTCTCTATTATTGTTAAAGTTAACAACAATTGTCTGAAAAATTAAAGAACTGGAAGTACTTTACCAAGATGAATTGTAAAATTATAACTGAGATAGCGCCATACATCAAAACAGGTTCTATATAGCACTGAGACATTATGCTGTTTTTAAGTCAGTTTTCTTGTTCTGTATAGTGTTTTATTGTTTTATTTTCACAGAGGCCTTTGTTGTGTGCCAGAGTTACTCGCCCCCAGATGGATACATTCCCAATATGTCAAATCCTTTATTGGATCAACATTATGGTAAGTAACCAACAGTGCACGTGTGAGTGTATAGATGTGTGAGAGGACCATAGCAGCATACTGGTTAGTGTGCTTGCTTACCAAGCTCTCCGGGGTTGGTGTCTGGAATGGGCGAGACTCTTTGTTCCTACCTCTTTTGGTAGGCCAGTATATTCCACATAGCTAATAACAAGTGCCACACCAGTTATTACTATTACTGAGTCATGTAGTATTGATTTTTCATTTTCCACATGCCTTTATAATGCATATCTTTTATATTGTTGCTGTTTTCAGTTAGCCTTGAATGATGTGTGAATGGTATAATGTATGAAAGAGAGTGAAAAAAGGGCAGAATGTTAGACGGGCCCAATTCTTAACCCTTTCAAAATAAAGTTTTGTTGTTGTTGTTGTTGTACCTGTACAGCTCTGGAGTTGACCCAGCCTCGTAGAACCAACTAGCACCACACTTAAAATATTTAACGTTACATCAGTACTACTGTATGGATCAGAAACACAGAAAACAACTAAAACAATTACTATAGTCTGTCCGGAAATTTATGCCGTCATTCAAGATCATATATTTTGGAAAACTGTCTGTTTGCTCGTTATGAAATTTTTCCAGCCGTCTTATATTTACCCCCACCCAAGGAATATGTCTTTGATAGGTCCTAAAACAACGTAAATCATTGAAAGCGGCATCATTCCTTTGATTTTTGCTTAACCCACTAGTGATTTCTTGCTAAAAATTATGTTTACGGTAATGAGGACCTGCAAATTCAGATGACAAACAAAGGCGTATCTGGATTCGTATGGGAGTGGGTGCAATCAAAGAAGTAGCTTACAATCGACAGAATCGGCTGCATTGCACCGGGTTTTTATCCCATATGGCTCAGTTTCTTTCCGCAGCGCGGAAAGCGTCCGCACAAGCACGAACTCCGTAGCTCCAGCGACGACCATTGGGAGTCTCCGAATAAAATGAATGACGCGGCCCGGACAGACAGACAGAAAGGTAGGTAAGGTAGGTAGGTAGGCAGAAAGATAGGTGGGTGGATGGATGGCTGGCTGGCTGGCTGAGTGGGTGGGTGGGTCGTTCGGTGGGTCGGTCGGTCGGTGGGTGGGTGGGCCGGCAGGCTGGCAGGCAGGCAGACAGACAGATAGATTAGATAGATAGATAGATAGATAGATAGATAGATAGATAGATAGATAGATAGATAGATATCGGTACGTCGGTCGGTCGGTGGGAGAGTGGGCGGGCCGGCCGGCCGGCCGACCGACCGACCGACCGACCGACCGACAGACAGACAGACAGACAGACAGACAGACCGACCATCCGACCGACCGACCGACCGACCGACAGACAGACAGAGACAGACAGACAGACAGACAGATAGATAGATATCTGTCGGTCGGTCGGTTGGTGGGTGGGTGGGCCGGCAGGCAGACAGACAGACAGATAGATTAGACAGATAGATAAGACAGACAGATAGATAGATAGATAGATAGATAGATAGATAGATAGATAGATAGATAGATAGATAGATAGATAGATAGATAGATAGATATCGGTACGTCGGTCGGTCGGTGGGAGGGTGGCGGGCCAGCCGGCCGACCGACCGACCGACCGAACGACAGACAGACAGACAGACCGACCGACCGACCGACCGACCGACCGTCCGTCCGACCGACAGACAGACAGACAGACAGACAGATAGATATCTGTCGGTCAGTCGGTTGGTGGGTGGGTGGGCCGGCAGGCAGACAGACAGACAGATAGATTAGATAGATAGATATCTAGATAGATATCTAGATAGATATCTAGATAGATAGATAGATAGATAGATAGATAGATAGATAGATAGATAGATAGATAGATAGATAGATAGATAGATAGGTAGATAGATATCTGTCGGACGGTCGGTCGGTGGGTTGGTGGGTGGGCCGGCAGACAGACAGACAGACAGACAGATATATAGATAGACAGACAGACAGATAAATAGATAGATAGATAGATAGATAGATAGATAGATAGATTGATTGATTGATTCCCGCCAGAAACCGGGCCTTGTCAGCTAGTTTATTTATATAATCACGTTTCATGAAAGAACCCACATTTGGAGACGCCTCTGAATCTTCGCGCTGTTTATTTCAAAACGAAAATCACGTGAAAATTTTGAATAATGTGGGTCGAATCTTGGTGAAACTGTAAAACTGTTAAAATCATGGACGTAATCTTTAAGTCATAATTAATATACCGTATATAAGCTAACTTTGAAATCTGCTGTAAAATCTCCAGAACAAAAATTTTTTTGTTGGGTGGACATAATGATAAGGTTATATACTAAATCTCATCATTTTACCTCAGTTCGTTACTGAGATATTGAATTTTATATTGAGGCAACCAAAAAAAAACACACTATAATAAACTATACAGTGTTTGTAAAGTCTCACTACACTTTGTAGAACAATTTTGAAAAATGAAGGAGATGACGTCATACAAAAATGTCCTCACAGTCCACCGTGAAGTAATCTGCAACAAATGACTGCCATCTGCTGGAGTCATGTTTTGCACTCTAAACAGAATGGTGTTGTCAATGGAAGAAAGAATATTTTGGGTTGAACAAGTATTTCGAAATGGCGGTCGATACACATGGATGGTTGTTCAAAGATTTATAGCAAGATTTCCTGATAAGCGACCTCATCGCATTTCAGTTAGAAATTTGTTGAATAAGTTATAATGAATACTTCATTGGTACTTTCCACCTTCCTCAAAACAGGGTTAGACCATGGCAGTGACTAATGTAACTAATTTAATGAATTTTTTAGCACAAATTTGGATGACGTCGTGTACCTAATTTCTTAGAATTGTTCTACACATGCAAAGTGTAGTGAAACTTTACAAACACCCTGTACACTACCTTCCTGATTGTATTGGTGCATCCATTAACTGGTGCCTGCATTGAGTAAAAGAACTAAAATGGAATGATAGAATCACTAAATGGTGGCTGCTGCCATGCCCAGGCATTCCACAGCTATGAACGGGACACTTAAGAACTCTGACATTCATATGCACTAAACACCTAGTATTCTCCATTCATCATCCAGGACAACATTACATTATTAAAAGAGAGAGAGAGAGAGAGAGAGAGAGAGAGAGAGAGAGAGAGAGAGAGAGAGAGAGAGAGAGAGAGAGAGTGTATGTGTGTCTCTCTCTCAGTATTATTTCTCTTGGGCTGATTCTATTTGAGCCCTCAAGGTTGTCGAAAGAACAAAAACATTAGAAGCGCTGTGTAGTGTTTTTTTTTTCTCTCTCTCACTCTCTTGCTCTCACTCAAACACTCACCTCAACTCACTCTCTCTCTCTCTTTTTCTCATACACACACTGTAATGGGTTGGGTTGTATGGGGTAAGAAAGTAAAAGAGAGAGAGAGAGAGTTAGAGAGTATTACCCCATACAACCCATTACAGTGTGTGTATGAGAGAAAAAGAGAGAGAGTTAAATTGAGTGAGTGAGTGAGAAAAAGAGAGAGAGAGAGAGAGAGAGAGAGAGAGAGAGAGAGAGAGAGAGAGAGAGAGAGAGAGAGAGAGAGAGAGAGAGAGAGAGAGAGAGAGAGAGAGAGAGAGAGAGAGAGAGAGAGAGAGAGAGAGAGAGACTACACATACTTATAATGTTTTTTGTTTTCTTTCAACAACCTGGAGGGCCCAAATATAATCATAGTTCTGTACCTGTCATGTTGTGATCTCAGCTTGGTGGCTTTGATGTCTAATGTTGTTTTGTTCTTTCAGATGTAGATTTCAACAACCTGGAGGGCCCAAATAGAATCATAGTGCCGTTCCTGGCATGTGGTGATCTCAGTGGCTTTGATTCTGACATGACTTATCCTCTTGAGGTATCTCTAGTTTCTTGTGAAATCATTGATTTTTGTTTCGGTGTTATTATGTGTTAAAAATGTAAGAAAGAAAAGAGTGCTTGGAATGTAAATGAGCTAATTAGGAAGAACTTGGAAGCAACAAAGATGTGGTTGAGACGAATGTTGCGAATTCCTTGTACTGCCAGAGTAACTAACATTGATTGCCTGAAAGAGGCTAATGAAACTATAACATTATA
Source organism: Cepaea nemoralis (assembly GCA_014155875.1). Classification (NCBI taxonomy): domain Eukaryota; kingdom Metazoa; phylum Mollusca; class Gastropoda; order Stylommatophora; family Helicidae; genus Cepaea; species Cepaea nemoralis. The sequence goes on from JACEFZ010013252.1 coordinate 202,711, forward strand.
TTCAACATTAAATACAGCTTTCTTGGTCATGTGATGGGAAGAGAGGCATTGGAGAATATTGTGACAAATGGAAATATACAGGGGAAGAAAGGCTGAGGTCGACCAAGAGAAATAATACTGAATTGACTGAGGCAGTGGCTAGGAGGAATATCATGAGCAGAGTTGATCCAAATCACCAAAGACTGAGACCTGTGGAGAGACCTGAACGCCAGTGCCAGCTGGCAGGGCACTTGATGATGATGATGATGACAGAGCATGAATAGAAACAACACCAGCAAACAAATGAAAGTATAACTTCAAACAATGTATTCTTATAGTGAATTTAAACACAGAAGCCACAAACAATATGTTGCTTGATTTATTGCCTGGAATATTTTGTGGCATCTTGTCAGGTGCACATTGTAGAGTTATGTAGTATGTGAAGTGGGCTGGCTGGGGCGCTGGTTTAGAATGAAACATCATGGAAGACATGCTTCCTAAACCATGAGGCAGGGGTGGGCGCAGTCACATGAAAGACACCCTGGGCATGAAAGTGCACGAAGCAGTGGAACTAGCAACAGATCCAGAGTCTTTCTGGCAGACTGTAGTGAGAACAGTGGTCTGCTGTATGATGATGATAGTTATTTGATTGTTTTGTTGTAGTTTTATTTGTTATTCAGCTTCATCTAGCTGCCTGTTTGCAGGTAATTCTTGGGTGCTTGCTCGCTTTGAACTCAAGCATAGTTCATGCACACTACTTCTAATAGCACTGGACTGAATTTTGCATGTGGAATAGCTTTTCCTATTACCAGTGTCCCTTGCCACCAGGCGAAGCCACTCCAGCTTTTGAGGTACTTGTAATTTACTCCCCCAAGTCAAGGAGTCAAAATTTTAGTCCAACTGACCGTTGGCACTCTCCCTTTGTTTATACTTCACCTCGATACCACAAGGTACAAGAGGAACATGATGAGATGAGATGAGATGAGACCGTTGTAGGGGTTGAACAATGTTCTACTTTAATTGGCCACTTCCAAACAATTACTGTTAGTTACTACAGCGTTGCCTCAAATCACACCTCTATTGCCTCAAATCACACCTCTGTTGCCTAAAACCACATCTCTGTTGCCTCAAACTAGACCTCCGTTGCCTCAAACCACACCTCTATTGCCTCAAACCACACTCTGTTGCCTCAAACCACACCTCCTCAAACCACATCTCTGTTGCCTCAAACCACATCTCTGTTGCCTCAAACTAGACCTCCGTTGCCTCAAATCACACCTCTGTTGCCTCAAACCACACCTCTGTTGCCTCAAACCACACCTCTATTGCCTCAAACCACACCTCTATTGCCTCAAATCACACCTCTATTGCCTCAAACCACAACTCCATTGCCTCAAACCACACCTCTGTTGCCTAAAACCACACCTCTGTTGCCTCAAACCATACCTCCATTGCCTCAATGCACATCACCATTGCCTCAAACCACACCTCCAGACCATGGTGATCCATTTGCTCCTCCAAGGTGTACACATGCTCCCACAAGGCTGCAACCACGTCTGCCTTGTCATGCATCAATACTCCACCAAGTTTTGCAAAGCCAGCCAATCTGTCCGCCTGTTCATTCCCCAGCACACCGGCATGCCCCAGAGAAAAGATCCAGGTGATGCTTGCCACCCGTGACCTACGAAGCGAAGAAAGCCACTCTGCCCAAAGCTTGCCTGTCCTCACCTTCCTCAGCATGCTTTCTGAGTCAGTTACAATCAAGATGTGTGTGTGTATAATATTCTTGATCCAGCGGAAAGCTGCAGTGACCGCCTCCACCTCCATTCTTAAGCTAGATGTTATGGTATCATATGTCAGGCTCTCCTGCACCAAACATCTACCATTAGCTTTTGCTAAGAACCCCCAGGCACTTCTCCTACCTCTCAACACCGACCCATCTGTGTAGATAATCACTTCACCCGAGCGAGCATTATCCTGAATTAGTTGCTGGATTTCCACTTCCATGGCCCCTGCTGGCCACTCCCTGCACTCCTGGCTCAATGTGATTATAATTCTGCACAAGTCTGACTGCTCCGCTGGCACTCTAACCCACTCCTCTCCTCGCCTAATGTTCTCCAAGGGACACACTTGTCTGATCATATCCCCCGCCTGAGCCATCCATGATTTCCCTCTGATCAGTCGCTGACCCTTAACAGCGTCCAGCGCTTCATGCAACGAGTGAGGAGGGGATCTGGCCGACGCTCGATGCTCAGAGGAAAGGCGAGATGGGCATATAATCTGATTGCTACTGGTACTATTGGTGTAGGAACTCTTCGCTGGCTGCTGAGGATGGGGACGGAGCGCTTATGGGAATGCCCCGAATGCTGTGATGTGGGTTCCTAAATCAATCAATCAATCAACCACACCTCCATTGCCTTAAACCACACCTCCGTTGTCTCAAACCACACCTCTGTTGTCTCAAACCACACCCCCATTGCCTCAAACCACACCTCCGTTGCCTCAAACCACACCTCTGTTGCCTTCAACCACACCTCCGTTGTCTCAAACCACACCACCATTGCCTCAAACCACACCTCCGTTGTCTCAAACCACACCTCCATTGTCTCAAACCACACCTCCATTGCCTCAAACCACACCTCCGTTGCCTCAAACCACACCTCCATTGTCTCAAACCACACCTCCATTGCCCCAAACCACACCTCCATTGCTCAAACAACCTCCATGTCTTAAACCACACCTCCATTGCCTCAAACCACACCTTCATTGCCTCAAACCACACCTCCGTTGTCTCAAACCACACCTCCATTGTCTCAAACCACACCTCCATTGTCTCAAACCACACTTCCATTGCCTCAAACCACACCTCCGTTGTCTCAAACCACACCTCCATTGTCTCAAACCACACTTCCATTGCCTCAAACCACACCTCCGTTGTCTCAACCCACCCTCCATTGTCTCAAACCACACCTCCATTGCCTCAAACCACACCTCCATTGCCTCAAACCACACCTCCGTTGTCTCAAACCACACCTCCATTGCCTCAAACCACACCTCCATTGCCTCAAACCACACCTCCGTTGTCTCAAACCACACCTCCATTGTCTCAAACCACACCTCCGTTGCCTCAAACCACACCTCCATTGCCTCAAACCACACCTCCATTGCCTCAAACCATACCTCGTGAGTCTCAAACCACACCTCCGTTGTCTCAAACCACACCTCCATCGTCTCAAACCACACCTCCATTGCCTCAAACCACACCTCCGTTGTCTCAAACCACACCTCCATTGTCTCAAACCACACCTCCATTGCCTCAAACCACACCTCCGTTGTCTCAAACCACACCTCCATTGCCTCAAACCACACCTCCATTGCCTCAAACCACCCTCCGTTGTCTCAAACCACACCTCCATTGCCTCAACCACACCTCCGTTGTCTCAAACCACACCTCCATTGCCTCAAACCACACCCTCCGTTGTCTCAAACCACACCTCCGTTGTCTCAAACCACACCTCCATTGCCTCAAACCACACCCTCGTTGTCTCAAACCACACCTCCATTGCCTCAAACTACACCTCCGTTGTCTCAAACCACACCTCCATTGTCTCAAACCACACCTCCGTTGTCTCAAACCAAACCTCCGTTGTCTCAAACCACACCTCCGTTGTCTCAAACCACACCTTCGTTGTCTCAAACCACACCTCCGTTGTCTCAAACCACACCTCCGTTGTCTCAAACCACACCTCCATTGTCTCAAACCACACCTCCATTGCCTCCAACCACACCTCGTTTGCCTCAAACCACACCTCCGTTGCCTCAAACCACACCTCCGTTGCCTCAAACCACACCTCTGTTGCCTCAAACCACACCCCGTTGCCTCAAACCCCACCTACATTGCCTCAAGCCACACCTCCGTTGCCTCAAACCCCACCTCCATTGCCTCAAACCACACCCCCATTGCCTCAAACCACACCTCCGTTGCCTCACACCACACCTCCGTTGCCTCCAAGTGCTGGCTAGTTTGTTCACATTCCCTGATTCAGTGCCATACTGCAGGACACAATCTATTTAGCATTTCACTACTCTCTTTTTGACATTCAAAATATTGTCCACTGACTGAAATATCAAAGTTGTATGGTGATAAAAACACGTTGAAAAAAACCTTAAGCGTTGTTTTAACTGAGGAAATATCTTAAAGTATATTTTAACACTTTGAGTCTCAAGATGTTGTCACCTTACCAAGTTTTCTCCGAACAGTTTTATACATTATAATAACAATCTTTAAGTCTTATTGACTTTAAATAATACATCTAAGGGACAAAAGGAATAACAGTGAAACAGAAAATAGACTGACATAACAGAAGTGTAGGTCAGAAGAAGTTAATACGTGTATATCATGAATAATTTAATAAATAAATGTTGACTGAAAGCATTACATAAAGGGGTAAAACTCCAAAATAGGTAGTTGTAGGCTGAGTTGTCTTGTACTGAAATAGTTATATGAAGGGACAGAACTCCAAAAATTATTTGATAGAACTCCCAAAAATTATTTCATTAAAAGAATGGTTGGTAACTATATGAACTCTGCACTTGATCTTCACAGACCCTGTGCCTGAGCTCCTAAGGGGACGAGCCCAATCTTTCACATCATCTTACCACTTATATTCCTGTCAGAAGATACAATAGAGCATGGCAAAATAGTCACAGATGCTTCTGACCACATCCACAAATCGCCTCACTAAGATCTACACTAGTCTGACTACTGCTGTTTACTCTTTGGTGGTTTCAAGTTTATTTTTGTCATACTCGTTGCACAGTTTACAAACAAATCGATCACAATTTAAATTGAACTTTTTTCACTGCGCATTGGGCAGTCTCATAAGTGCTAGGTCTTTTGATGTAGGAGCCATCCCATAGTATCTTACTTCACTATTCCCATGAGGAATTGGTTATACTATGTCCTCTCTTGACCTCAAAGATGGCATCGATGTGCTTGACCAAGCTCAACTCCCAGGTTGTTTAGTCATGCTAGCACCAGAGTCTCATCAGTATCCACTGAGTCTGTACTGCCTTGACTATATCAGCCTGTCCATGCTTCTTCCTGATTGTATTGGTGCATTATTTGTCAGCTGGTCCGCCCTGTCACTACCTTCCTGATTGTATTGGTGCATTATTTGTCAGCTGATCCACCCTTTCACTACGTTCCTGATTGTATTGGTGCATTATTTGTCAGCTGATCTGCCCTTTCATTACCTTCCTGATTGTATTGGTGCATTAAATGTCAGCTGGTCCACCCTGTCATTACCTTCCTGATTGTATTGGTGCATTATTTGTCAGCTGATCTGCCCTTTCATTACCTTCCTGATTGTATTGATGCATTATTTGTTAGCTGGTCCACCCTGTCATTACCTTCCTGATTGTATTGGTGCATTATTTGTCAGCTGGTCCACCCTGTCATTACCTTCCTGATTGTGTTGGTGCATTATTTGTCAGCTGGTCCACCCTGTCATTACCTTCCTGATTGTATTGGTGCATTATTTGTTAGCTGGTCCACCCTTTCACCACCTTCATGATTGTATTGGTGCATTATTTGTTAGATAGTACACCCTGTCATTACCTTCCTGATTGTATTGGTGCATTATTTGTTAGCTGGTCCACCCTTTCACTACCTTCCTGATTGTATTGGTGCAATATTTGTCAGCTGGTCCGCCCTGTCATTACCTTCCTGATTGTATTGGTGCAATATTTGTCAGCTGGTCCGCCCTGTAATACCTTCTGATTGTGTTGGTGCAATATTGTCAGTTGGTCCACCCTGTCATTACCTTCCTGATTGTATTGTCAACAACCTGATTCATAAAGCGTGCGGTCCCTTCATTCACAAACCTCATAATTACAAACACATCGTCGTGTGAATGGAAGATCAAGATTCACGCTTTATTATATATATTACAGAGCTGGTCTTACGAGCATACACAACTAGTATTCAACACTCAAATACATTCTCACTGGTCGCTACGTATAACTATGCCCTCTCTAAACTACACAACTGGCGAGGGTAAACACAGAGGTCCTGTCACTCTGACTGTCCGTCCCGGTCTGCCTGAATTCACAGGTCCAGTCCAGCTACTCGTCCCCTGTTCTCGTTCGTACAGCGTGCTGGTTCACTTGCCACGTAGTTTAGTGGTCCAGTCCTCGTAGCCTAAGCTGTACTAGAGTTCAGTCTGTTTACGGGTAATCCCGTGCTTACTGTACTCTGTCCTATTTCGGGAGTTATTCCCGGTATGTCCTCGTCATGTCCTAGCTATGACACATGCGTGTCCTGTCTAAGTCTGGTCCTAACACTGGCTGGAGTTCTATCCCTGTCTACTGTCTCTTTCTATCAATACTCTTGTACAAGTCCTTATTATGTTCTGTCTCTGTCCTTTACTTTCCTCCGTCTTGTCTACTCTTTCTATGTCTATCCTACTTCTATCTATTCCTATCCTACTTCTATCTATGCCTATCCAGCATCTTGACAGTATTGGGTGCATATTTAGTCAGTTGTCTGCCCTGTCACTACCTTCCTGATTGTATTGGTGCATTATTTGTTAGATAGTACGCCCTGTCATTACCTTCCTGATTGTATTGGTGCATTATTTGTTAGCTGGTCCACCCTGTCATTACCTTCCTGATTGTATTGGTGCATTATTTGTCAGTTGGTCCGCCCTTTGACTACTTTCCTGATTGTATTTTTGCATTATTTGTCAGCTGGTCCACCTGTCATTACCTTCCTGATTGTATTGGTGCATTATTTGTCAGTTGGTCCGCCCTTTCACTACTTTCCTGATTGTATTGGTGCATTATTTGTCAGCTGGTCCGCCCTGTCATACCTTCCTGATTGTATTGGTGCATTATTTGTTAGATAGTACGCCCTGTCATTACCTTCCTGATTGTATTGGTGCAATATTTGTCAGTTGGTCCGCCCTGTCATTACCTTCCTGATTGTATTGGTGCAATATTTGTCAGTTGGTCTGCCCTTTCATTACCTTCCTGATTGTATTGGTGCAATATTTGTCAGCTGGTCCACCCTTTCACTACCTTCCTGATTGTGTTGGTGCAATATTTGTCAGCTGATCCACCCTTTCACTACCTTCCTGATTGTATTGGTGCATTATTTGTCAGCTGATCTGCCCTTTCATTACCTTCCTGATTGTATTGGTGCATTAAATGTCAGCTGGTCCACCCTGTCATTACCTTCCTGATTGTATTGGTGCATTATTTGTCAGCTGATCTGCCCTTTCATTACCTTCCTGATTGTATTGATGCATTATTTGTTAGCTGGTCCACCCTGTCATTACCTTCCTGATTGTATTGGTGCATTATTTGTCAGCTGGTCCACCCTGTCATTACCTTCCTGATTGTATTGGTGCAATATTTGTCAGCTGGTCCGCCCTGTCATTACCTTCCTGATTGTGTTGGTGCAATATTTGTCAGTTGGTCCACCCTGTCATTACCTTCCTGATTGTATTTGTCAACAACCTGAATTCATAAAAGCGTGCGGTCCCTTCATTCACACCTCATAATTACAAACACATCGTCGTGTGAATGGAAGATCAAGATTCACGCTTTATTATATATATTACAGAGCTGGTCTTACGAGCATACACAACTAGTATTCAACACTCAAATACATTCTCACTGGTCGCTACGTATAACTATGCCCTCTCTAAACTACACAACTGGCGAGGGTAAACACAGAGGTCCTGTCACTCTGACTGTCCGTCCCGGTCTGCCTGAATTCACAGGTCCAGTCCAGCTACTCGTCCCCTGTTCTCGTTCGTACGGCGTGCTGGTTCACTTGCCACGTAGTTTAGTGGTCCAGTCCTCGTAGCCTAAGCTGTACTAGAGTTCAGTCTGTTTACGGGTAATCCCGTGCTTACTGTACTCTGTCCTATTTCGGGAGTTATTCCCGGTATGTCCTCGTCATGTCCTAGCTATGACACATGCGTGTCCTGTCTAAGTCTGGTCCTAACACTGGTTTGGAGTTCTATCTCTTTCTACTGTCTCTTTCTATCTATACTCTTGTACAAGTCCTTATTATGTCCTGTCTCTGTCCTTTACTTTCCTCCGTCCTTGTCCTACTTCTTTCTATGTCTATCCTACTTCTATCTATGCCTATTCTACTTCTATCTATGCCTATCCAGCATCTTGACAGTATTGGTGCATTATTTGTCAGTTGGTCTGCCCTGTCACTACCTTCCTGATTGTATTGGTGCATTATTTGTTAGATAGTATGCCCTGTCATTACCTTCCTGATTGTATTGGTGCATTATTTGTTAGCTGGTCCAACCTGTCATTACCTCCTGATGTATGGTGCATTATTTGTCAGTTGGTCCGCCCTTTTGACTACTTTCCTGATGTATTTTGCCTTATTTGTCAGGCTGGTCACCCTGTCATACCTTCCTGATTTGTATTGGTGCATATTTGTCAGTTGGTACGCAACTTTCACTACTTTCCGATTGTATTTGGTGCATTCTTGTCAGCTGGTCGCCTGTCATACCTTCCGATTGTATTGGTGCATTATTGTTAGATAGTACGCCCTCTTGTCATTACTTCCTGATTGTATTGGTGCAATATTTGTCAGTGGTTCGCTCCTGTCATTACCTTCCTGATTGTATTGGTGCAATATTTGTCAGTTGGTCTGCCCTTTCATTACCTTCCTGATTGTATTGGTGCAATATTTGTCAGCTGGTCCACCCTTTCACTACCTTTCTGATTGTATTGATGTAATATTTGTCAGTTGGTCTGCCCTTTCACTACCTTCCTGATTGTATTGGTGCAATATTTGTCAGCTGGTCCACCCTTTCACTACCTTCCTGATTGTATTGGTGCAATATTTGTCAGCTGGTCTACCCTTTCACTACCTTCCTGATTGTGTTGGTGCATTATTTGTCAGCTGGATCTACCCTTTCACTACCTTCCTGATTGTATTGGTGCATTATTTGTCAGCTGATCTGCCCTTTCATTACCTTCCTGATTGTATTGGTGCATTATTTGTCAGCTGGTCTGCCCTTTCACTACCTTCCTGATTGTATTGGTGCATTATTTGTCAGCTGATCCACCCATTAATTACCATCTCTAACACATGCAGGTATCCACTCAATCTCGTAATCTAGAGACCAGAGAATGTTCAGAAGTTTCTGTGAATGAGAAATGGTGAGGAAGGACATGGTTAACCTACCTCATTATGCAGCGACCTGTTTAAGGGAAGCCTGAGCTCTTACCACCGCCACAGCAGTATCTATGATGGGATTACCATTAACTCCAATATTCTTCCTTTGTTCTTCTGCCTCTCATCTCCCAGTAGAACATAGGCCCTCAACCAACTCATGCCCAGCCTCCTGTAGGCTTGTTCATGATTGGTGGGATTTTGTAGATCAGGTTTTCTATCGAGATGAGGTAGCTCGTCCTTTGGCATGTTTCTTATAAGCCATGGTAAACATGGGCAAACTCCATCAGTGATCACCACTTTTAGTCTTTTTAAGAGAGAAAATTGTATTTATGAATAACTGGTGAATATGTTTTATATACTGCACACTTGTATATGGTGTACAATCAAGGACAAATTAGCAAGAATTTAAAACATTGTTGATAGACATCAGATTAGATCACATTTCATGGAAAACAAAAGCATGTACATGTAGAGGTATTAGAGAAGCTAAGACTGAAGAGAGAACTAGTGGAGAAATAAAAAATAGATAAATATTTTGGCCACATTAAAAGACATGAGATATTAAGGATACAGAGCAAGAGGGACAAATTGAAGACATTCGAGCAAGAGGTACACAATACAAAATTAGTTCCATGTCTGTTATATGACATTACATTTATCTGTGATTTACTAGACATCTTAAGTTAAGTGGTTTGCCTATGCTATCTGAACGGCCAACATTTCATACCATAAAAATCAATGCAAAGCAGCCTGTGGCTGATTTTGAACTCTCCACTCTGTATGCTGGGAAATTATGAAAATGCACGTTTCACTATGACCTATGCTACAGAAACTGAGACAATACAATAAGGAAGATAATATAAATTTCTGGCGTTTTTAGCTTAGCCTATCAATTTTCGTGCTTGCAGCTTGAACCAGGTGAAACATACACTTACCATGAGCCAACCCAGTCACCAATTAACCCACCCTATAAAGAAGCATGCCAACTTCGTAAGACAGACCAGCTGTTGAAGCCAACATCTCAGCCAGACCTGGGAGAGGTCACCGCTGCAGGTTCTGATGATACTGGTGACCAGGACCAAGATGCAGCTGAAGGACAAAGATCGGCAACAGTGGTAAAGAGTTTACAGGGAGACACTAATCTGGACCATTCTGATCTTGCTAATCAGGTGAACAATTTGTCAGTGAAATGAATGAATATACTGATGTTTGTGTGATCAAATGTGAATAAATATTGTATGATTGTAACATTTTCCAGCTTGCTTGTTGGGTACTGTTTTAATTGTTGTAGTTTTAGACATGAAGGAATGGAAGTAAAGAATGCACATGCAACACCTAGCAGTCTGCTACCTAAGCTAATCATAAAGCTGGATGGTGTTGCCACTGAATGACACCTTTAGAAACTGCTAACTACCATCTGCAGCTCCCTGTATCAATCTTTAATTTACTGACATCTGCATGTGTTTAGGTGATCTCATGAATATACTTAAAAAAAAGTTGTTGCATATCCTTTACAGGACGTAGCAGTCAACCCCAGCATTTGTTGGCTGTTCATGATTCCTGGGAGAGTTTATGTTCAGTAGTTTGCCAATATATATACATATATACACTAGTTATGACCATAATAAGGTAGGGTGACCAGGTTCCTTTCACACCACCATTTCTTCTTGGATAGTTGCCACATCATTCATAAAATTATCTGGTATCCATTTTTATGGCTGTCTCGTCTCTAGAGCTGTGCTGGTCTGGGCACAAATCCTGTGACTGTTGGGGATTGAACCTAGATTACTGTGGCACCTGAGACTTTATACTCACAAACATGCGTGCACACATACATTGGCACCTTTCCGTCTTGACAGACGATAGTTTGGTACATTGAGCTTCAAAAAGGCTTAATAACTATGACCCATGGCGGTGGCGAGTGTGGCTGATAAGGCCAATTCGCGCTGTAAATGTTCGTCCACAGTGGATGCATGTGAAAACATGGTCATTTCCACCATCATGCACCATCTTACGTCTCTCACGCTCTGTGTGTGCTTTATCTGCAATCATTTTCTCCTTTGTCTTTATTCCATTTCTGATAGTTGCCCTCCATGCAACATGTTCAGTGGCGACTTGCTCCCAATGTGCATTATCAATGCCTGTATCAATCATGTCCCACTTGCACAATCTTTGTATCGTAGTAGAGGCCTACCCTGAGATCTTCTACCGATCTGTAATTCACCAAAAAAGATGTCCTTTGGTATTCTACCATCATCCATCCTCCTAAGATGTCCTATCCATCTAAATATACGAAGACTGAGCATAGAATAAACCGTCACACAACCTGATCTTTCCAATACTTCAGTATTTGTGATTTTGTCATGCCTCTTAATACCAAGTATTCTTCGCAGACACCACATATGAAAGCTGTTTAAATGCTTCTATTGGTGTGAGTAAGTTTTCCAGGTTTCACTGCCATAAAGACGAGTACTAAGGACACAGGCTTGGTAGACGAGGACTTTTGTTTTGGCAGTAAGCTTCCTGTTCTCCCAGACTCTTTTTGCTAACATGTTCATTGTTGTTGCTGCCTTACCAATCCTGATGTTAATTTCCTGATCTAGGGATGATTTGCTATTTACCTCTAATCCTAGATATGTCAAATGGTCTACTATCTCCAGTTCGGTGTCGTCATTAAAGATTGATGGTACCTCATGTGCACCTTGTGACATAATCTGTGTCTTCTTTTTGTTAATTGTTAAACCAAATTCAGAACAAGCATTGGAGAATGCAGATAGTAGATGTTTAATTCTTCCTCAGAGTGGGTCGTAATTGCAGCATCATCCGCAAAAAGCAACTCTCTGATTAGTACCCTCCTAATTTTGGTCTTGGCCTTCAATCTCTGAGCAGCGTGCACACACACATTTTATATATGATAGAGGGCCATAAGCCTTTTCCTTGTCTATGATGGAATAATAGAAGGAGGTTGAAGGTAGGCACATTCAGAGTTCTTCATATTTGCACTGAATGTGTGAAGTATGCATTTATTTATTCAGGGGTTCTCGCATTATAATACACAATGCAACATACCTTATTAACTGGGATTGCTGCACCAACCGTTTGTTAGAACAATGAAGTCAGAGGCCAGGGCTGTAATAAAATTCCTGTGGATACTGGGAAAAACACCTACAGAAATACACAGGAAGATTAAACGAGTGTTTCACGATCCATGCCCTTTATATGACTGACTGGCATATTGCTGTCTTGACAGATGATAGTTTGTAAAATGGAGTTATACCTCTCCATAACACAAAGCCTGGGCTGAATTTAGAGACCATGTGTTGCCCATGCAGTATGATCCCTCTCTCAGCTTGTCTAGTTTTTTGTTTTTTTTTGTTTTTGCATATCCTTTACAGGGCATCGCTGTCAACACCAGCATCTTTCAGCTGTATGTTGATTTCTTGGCAAGATTACGGTCAGTAGTTTTTGTCTAGTTTACTCCAGAGAAAAGGTAGCACCAATACATCTGGAACAAGACAAGCTGTAGAAACTGCAGATCAGCATAGCAATACTCTAACTGTCCACCTGTCAGAGCTTCTATCCTAGACCACCTGCCGACCAAGTCTTAGGGCCTGATCTGCCCTGCCATGACATTTAGTCGTTAGATTACATTTCCTCGCACTAGGGTAAGGCTTGTACCCTCCCAGTTGCACTCCTCCGCCTGAAGCCGTTGGCACAATGTGGGGTGTCGGGTTTGGTGAGGGCCGCCCAACATTCAGCGCCGAATGTTCTGCCCTTCATATAGTCAGTAAGTAAAGGTCCCTATTACATGCATGTGGGCACACTGGGTATATGGTGGTAAACCATATGGTTATAGACCAATGGGCTCTCTGTGAGTGATTTGGTCAGTACCACACTGGTCACGGTCACATCTCAAGATATTTCCTTGTACCCATTTTAGGCTAGGTCAACTGGTGAGTCCAGGACAATGTTAAAACATCTGCCTCACTGACCCCATGGCCACTAGGCTGGCAGGTGGGCATCTAGCCACTGGGCTCGTAGGTGAGCATTTAGCCATTGGGCTGGCAGGTGAGCATCTAGCCACTAGGCTGGCAGGAGAACATCTAGCCACTGGGCTGACATCTAGCGACTGGGCTGGCAGGAGAGCATCTAGCCATTGGGCTGGCAGGTGAACATTTAGCCACTGTTCTACCACGACTCTTACTGTTTGTTTTGATAAAAAAAATGGTGTAGAAGTGTAAGCTTGGTAGCTCAAATGTTGCTGATCTGGAAGACCTTCCTCGGAGGTTTTTTTTATGTGCTCGCTTTGAACTCAAGCATAGTCCATACACGTGCTACTACTTCTTGTGCACTGGACTGATTTGTGTGTGTAGGATAGCTTTCACTATTACCATCAGGCGAACCCAGTTGTCTTCAGAGGTACTTGTAATTTCCCCCCCCCCCCCCCCCCCTCCTAGTCAAGGCAAAGACGTTAATTTTTTATTCCAACTGAACGGTGTAGGGGTTGAATCCGCTACCTTGCCATCAGTTTTAGTTTTAGGCTTAGTCGTTGGATCAACATCACGGCACACGGGTGTAACCCATAAGTGCTCCGTTCTACGCCTAACTCAAACCTGAGTCAGGAGAAACTCAGCATAGTGCACGAACTCTGTAGCACCGGCGAGGATCCTGAAACACTTTGGGTAGATTTTTATCTCGAAATTTTGTTCGGGCAGCGCCATTAGGCTACTCTTGTTCAATTTCCAACTGCCAAGGGATTTTTTTTTTTTTTTTGGCCGGTCTCTCTGGCCGAGGGGTTACACCACTTTCTCCGTAATCCCGTTTATCACGCAGAGTCTCGTAGCGGGCGAGAACTGGGAGCGGTTTCGTCCCCCGCTGGTGACTTGCGGGATAACTGAGCCGGCCGCTCAGAAAGCAATGGCAAACTACTGAGCGTAATCTTGCCAAGAAATCAACAGACAGCTGAAAGATGCTGCTGTTGACAGCTAAGTCCCTTAAAAGGATATGCGAAATTTAAAAAAAAAAAAAAAAAAGGGATTTTTTACGTGCGCAACAATACACACGGGCGTCCGATCTCACTACCCAGAGACCAGGGGAAATTTGGTTACTAGAAGTCCACGTGAAAAAATCCCGGTCCTCACCGGGGCTTGAACCTGAAACCTCCAGCACTCGAAGCGGACACCATACCTCGAGACCACGCAGCCCCCCGAGGCACCTTGCCAACAGCAACGCCGGTAGTTAACAGCGAAAGCTCTTATCCATTCGTCAATGCTGACCTACGCACAGAGTATTATAATGGAGAGTCATTGATCAGGATTGAAAAATGACAATTTCAGAGATAGCCAGGACAGTAAAGCTGAGTGAAAAAAAGTTAATAGGATTTTACGCAACAGACTGAACAGGAGACAGACAAGATTTTAAATGCAGTGTTCCACGTCTGTGGACACGTGAACAGAATGAACCAAGGAACGAACAAACAAATTTTATTTTTAAAGAGTTAAAAATTGGGCACAGAGGCTCGTCTAACATTCTTTTATCACTCTCTTTCGTACATTATTTCATCCACACATCACGCAGAAGCAAATGAAGATACATTGCTTTCGAAGTTGCTAAAGAAAAGTGCCAGCGAGAAAATAATTGTACAAACAACCATGTTGACAGCAGATGAGACTTTGGTTCACATGCATGACCTCCGATCTAACATTTTGAGCATGCACTGGAAAACAGGCGCCCACCACCCATCAGTGCCTAGAACGCAGAACCTGCAGGAAAAGTGATGCCGACTGATTTCTGGGACGCCAAAGTTGTCCTATTAAAAGAGTATCTTGCCTCATGGCAACACATAAACATTACTATACAGACCTCCTTAGCAAACTGAAAACGGCTGTTAACAGAAAACACTCAAAACATAGCACACTCAAAATATGTCATAGTTTCAAGACAAGGCACGCGCTCACAAAGCTAGCCACAAGGGACTTGAATACTGAGATTCTGCCATATCCACTCTGTTCTCCAGATTCTGCTCCATTGGAATTTTTGTCCCCACAAATCTGAAAAACAAAACAAAACAAAATAGCACAAAGCAAGTCACGTTGACAGTGTTGAAGAAGTCAAACTGGCGTGTGATAACTGGGTTAGTTCGAAAAATAGTGTTCTACTCCCAAGATCTTTTCAAGATCACAAGCATGCTTGCTGCTTGCTTGCGTTCGCTGGCTGTAAACTCCAGCGTGAAGTCCTGTATGTCGGATGAAGACATCCTGTTGTCCAACATCAGTGTGATGTATACAGGACCTGAGCTTTGCGTGAGTGTCCGTTGTCCCATGTCTGGCTTATTGGTGTGCAGACTGGTGGTCCCTCGCCGTACAGACCGATACTCTCCGACTTCGGAAGAATCAGCGATCCTACTACGTTAGCCAGGACCCCAAAGGGACCTATTGCCCAGGACGCACGACTAGGACGTGTTAGTAGGTCCTGGCCAGTATAAAACCTGGCCCTGGTGCCTTGGAAACACCTCTGCTTCCCAAGTTCATGTGCAGATGCCAAGTGTTTCAATTCAAGTGGTGGGTATAATGAAGAAATAAATAGCTCGCAGGTAAGGCTACTGTGGAGGGCTGACATTCTGAATGCTCTACGAGAAGTAAGACTTTTGCGAGAACCAAGTGATGACTGTGAATCTACAACCATGGCCAGTCTGCGAGAACAGCAAACTAAAAGAGGGATGGCCAAACAAGAACACTACGCAAGAAACCAAGGAAGACTGATAAACCAACACAGAACTGGTGTCGTTAGCCGCTACACGTTGCGGGATTTGCTGAGGAGGGGATCCGAGCACTTATGGACTGAATGGTTCGATGTGCAATGAGGATGATCTGTCGACAAACTAACTGACTAACTAACATTAAGAAATAAATGTTCATTTCTTTATGACATTTCCTCCATGGGCAAGGCAAAGACTAAGGGCCAGTCCCATGTGTGTGTGTGGATGTGGATGTGTGTGTAGATGTGGCTGTGTGGGTGTAAATATGTGTGTATGCGTGTGGATGTTTTGATGTGTGTAGTTGTCGGTATGTGTGTGTAGATATGGATGTTTGAGTGGGTGTATGTGTGGATATGTGTGTGATATAAATGTTGCATGTCCTTTAAGGGCTTTGCTATCAACCCCAACTCCAGGTTGATCTACTAGGCAATGTTACCATGTTCAGTAGTTTGCCATTGATTTCTGAACGAGAAGTCAAAATTTCAGCCCAAATGACAGACCGGTGTGTGGATTGAACCCACAACCTCGACGTCAGCCCACCGAAAGTTTTAAGTCTAAGCGCACGAAGTCCCCTGCTCACACTGACCTATATATTATGGGAATTCGAACACATGACAGCCGAGCAGACAGGCAAGTTGGCTAGTCACAGTTCTACCGCGACTTGCATACAAAGAAATGATATATACTTCAAAGTTTCGAATAGCCATTCCTCAAAACACAATCTTTCGCCAAGGTCAGTGACACGGACTAACACAATGTCATCGACACAAAGTTGCTGCTTGCGGAGTTTTTAGTCTTGATTCCCGCTGCCTCGTTACACACGATGATTGTCCTCCAGAGACAAGCTGCCTAGACTTTCTTAGTTTCGGTTGTCGAGTTATAAATCACTGATTTAGCCAGATGGAACAGAATCTGGGTTCAAGTATGATTGGTTGATAGGAGCGACGATGTAAAAATGATAGTGTGTTTGTCATTGATTGTGATAAATCCGAGGCTGGCAGTTTCAGAATTCTTGTTGACCACATCATCGTGGGCCATGCCGATAAACGTGGGCGGTCAAGGTTTGAGTCTCATACGATCAGGTCTGTGTTCTTGTCCCAATGATGCCGTATCACTTAGACGTCGAGGTATTTATCGTTTTGCCTTTCCCCATCTTTTCCCCATCAGATTTGCCAGTTGT
Organism: Cepaea nemoralis; assembly: GCA_014155875.1. Taxonomy (NCBI): domain Eukaryota; kingdom Metazoa; phylum Mollusca; class Gastropoda; order Stylommatophora; family Helicidae; genus Cepaea; species Cepaea nemoralis. Next base: position 219,841 of record JACEFZ010013252.1, read on the forward strand.
AACCACGTTTTCTAGTTTATGTCTCACTAGCTGACCCGGCCCGGCTTGGCTCAGGCCCTGGAGGGGATCTATCTATCTATCAGTCTGTCTGTCTGCTTGTTTGTCTGTCTGTCTGGCTGACCCGGCCCGGCTTCACCCAGTCCCTGGTGGGGAGCATCTCATTTAATTCATATAAGTAGTCATATAAGCTCTCCCGTTCCCGACTGTCTGTCTGTCTGTCTGTCTGACCCGGCCCGGCTTCACCCAGTCCCTGGTGGGGAGCATCTCATTTAATTCATATACGTAGTCATATAAGCTCTCCCGTTCCCGACTATCTGTTTGTCTGTCTATCTGTCTGTCTGTCTGTCCCGGCCCGGCTTCACACAGTCCCTGGTGGGGAGCATCTCATTTAATTCATATACGTAGTGATATAAGCTCTCCCGTTCCCGACTGTCTGTCTGTCTATCTGTCTGTCTGTCTGACCCGGCGTGGTTTCGCCCAGCTCCTGGCGCACAGTAACTTAAAAGAATGTCCTTCCACACACCATTCATTATTTTTAATGAAAACTGTTTTTAATCACCGACATGACAGTTGATAAGTTCTTTAAGCAGAAAAAGATGGGTTACAATGTTATGCATTATGCATTATTTTTATGAAAACTTTGAAAATGTCTTAAAGATTATATCATTATTTATTATAACTCATATGCCTGAAAATAACTATAGACAAAGAGTTTAACAATAGTGCAAGTAAGTCCAACAATAGTTAGTTAGTTAGTCGACAGATCATCCTCGTTGCACATCGGACCATTCAGTCCATAAGTGCTCGGATCCCCTCCTCAGCAAATCCCGCAGCGTGTAGCGGCTAACGACGCCAGTTCTGTGTTGGTTTATCAATCTTCTTTGGCTTCCTGCGTATTGTTCTTGTTTGGCCACCCCTCTTTTAATTTGCTGCTCTCGCAGTCTGGCCATTGTTGTAGATTCACAGTCATCACTTGGTTCTTGCAAAAGTCTCACTTCTCGTAGAGCATTCAGAATGTCAGCCTGGTCCATGGCGCGTCCGCCCTCCACAGTAGCCTCACCTGCGAGCTTGTCAGCCCGCTCATTTCCTTGTACTCCCGCATGACCTGGCACGAAGATGAAACTAATCTTTGCCAGCCGAGACCGCTCCAGAGGCAGCAACCATTCTCTTCGGATCGACCCCTCCTCTATCCTCTTGATCATGTTCATTGAGTCGCTAAGGAAACAAGCCCTAGTGAATGTCTGTGTCTCGAGCCATGTTATTGCTTTACTTACTGCCATGACTTCCATGGTCAGGCTACTTGTGGTTTCAGTGAAAGCACCAGAGTCCTCCTTCACAATTCTCCCTCCGGCCCGAGCTGTAAAGGCCCATGAGCTTCTCACATGTCGGACGACCGACCCTTCTGTGTAGATGACCGCGTCACTGTCTAGCGAATTCTCGAAAATCAACGCTTGTACTTCAGCCTCCACAGCAGCCGGATTTTCTTGTCTGCATTTTCTATCTAGTTGGATGAAAACTGAAAAGGATGTGCAGAAGTCTGTTGGCACTTGCACCCACTCCTCGCCAGGTTCTAAGTCCTCAAGTGAACACACCTGTTGAAGAATGTCTTCGGCTTGACCCATCCACGACCGTCCTCTTTTAACCTGCTGCCCTTCACCTTCCTAATTTCACTATGCAGTGGATGCTGTGTGTTTGCGTTAATTCTGAGGTAGGCGCGTGCCCTGCAAACTTGCATTCTCTCTTCAATGGTTGGAAAATCAAGAAGGTAGCGCATCGCCCTGCATGCTGTATCTCTTGTACATCCAAGAATAATGCGCATAGCTTCATTCTGTATCCTTTCCATCCTTTCTATCTGCTTATGGCTGAGAGTCAGGATTGCCATTGCATACTCCAAAACAGACATGACCAGCCCCTCGTACAGAAGACATAGATGGCGCTGCTCACAGTTTGCTGCCGCCATCACCCGCATCGCTGCCAAGCCCCGCTTGGCCTTTGTTATCACCTGGTCTATGTGCACATTATAAGCAAGGCTTCGATCAAACCGTATCCCCAGGTAATTCATTGCCTGCGTTCTTTCCACCGTCTCTGAACACAGCATTACAGTTGGTGTTGGATTGTTGACAATATGATTATTCAACGAGAACCAAGTCACTGTTGCCTTTGTTGGGTTGACCATTGCCCCAGCTTCATCACACCAAGTACTTATGCGATTGAGTTCGGTTTGTAGTTCCACAGCAACCTCCTCTCTATCCTTACCCTGACGATACACTAAAACATCATCGGCATATGACAATGTCCTGCCAGGTCCAGTGATCTGCTCACTGGTGATTCTCACTGTGTAGGCGTTGAACAGTACCGGAGATAATGGTGATCCCTGTGGTAGGCCAGGATATATTGTTGTTGGTTCCGAAGTCCAACTGCCACATCTAAAAACTACTTTCCGTTGGAAGAGGGCTGCAGCGATCCAACTAAGGAGGAATGGACTTACGTTTAGTTCAAGAAGCTGAAACATTAAAAAAGTCCAACAATATGACCATAAAGTATATAGAAATTTTATTAAAAGTTATGCCCCTTGAAATAACTTTTCTAGAGTGAAGTCCCCCTGCTATATAGAACTTATATAATGAAAAATGAAAAAGTAAATGTTATTAAATAAGTAGAAGATTGTACACTAAGAAACTATGACAGTCGGTGCACAGGAATGAAGGAAGACGTGTAGAAAAATTTCATCTCAATCGAGATGTACCGTTATCGAACGCATCCATACACACATACACACAAAGCCACATACACTCTGTTTTATAGATATAGATAACGTGCCCTAAACATCTTAACCGTTAACGTCTAATTTCTCGAATCAGTTTACGGTTGTAACAGTTGTAGCCGGCGCTGCGTCAAAGAGGTTACGAAATGCAATTCGCAATCCCGTTTCCCGCGATCGTAACACAGCTGCTGGTGATTTGGACCGCATTGCGTTGGTTTTCATACACATGGTATGAGTTCCGGTCGTTCAGAAAGCAACGACAAACTACTTAACGTAAACTTGAGAAAAAAAAATCACAAACAGGCAACCCCCACCCCCACCCCCCAAAAAAAGTTTTTCCCCGTGATGATTGCGACGCCCCTAAAGGATATACAATTAACTTTAACGGTTGTCATTTGTGTCTAGTAGGACTGTTTCATCGTTTTATGTACTAAGTAAACGACTTCAGTTCAAAGCGAGCGAACGCCAAAGAAAAAAAAAAATGAAACCGAAGGCGCAGTCGTCTAGCCATGTCCGGCCTGAATGACTCGGGCATCGAGGGTGATGCGGTCAATGTGGCCCCAGTTATCTGTACTTGCCTTAACATTTTCTAACACCTATATTACGCTTGGGGGTCGAATTGGAAGCCAGGTCAATTAAAACAAAGATGCCTCCAGGGGGTTTCGAACACCGATCACCGAACTGGCAGGTAGGCTTTATAGCCACTGTGCTACCGGGTCTCCAAAATTTAATCTTGTGACTACCCTTCAACTTGACCTTCAGAAATTAATGTGTATGTTTCCATAGCATTCTGGTTGTTTAACCCTGAGAAATTAATGTGTGTGTCCCCTGGCATTCTGGAGATTTGACGCTGAGAAATTAATGTGTGTGTCCCTGGCATTCTGGAGATTTGACGCTGAGTAATTAATGTGGGTGTTTCCCTGGATTATGAAGATATGACGCTGAGAAATTAATGTAGCGTTTCTCTGGCATTCTGGAGATTTGACGCTGAGAAATTAATGTGAGTGTTTCCCCTGGCATTCTGGGAGTTTGGCCCTGAGAAATTAATGTGTGTGTTTCCCCTGGCATTCTGGGAGTTTGACGCTGACGCTGAGAAATTAATGCTGAGAAATTAATGCTGAGAAAATGCTGAGAAATTAATGCTGAGAAATGTCATTCTGGGAGTTTGACGCTGAGAAATTAGTGTGTGTGTTTCCCCTGGCATTCTGGGAGTTTCACGCTGAGAAATTAATGTGTGTGTGTTTACCCTGTCATTCCAGAAGTTTGACCCTGGGAAATTAATGTGTGTGTTTCTCTGGCTTTATGGAAGTTTGACCCTGAGAAATTAATGTGTATGTTTCCTCTGGCATTGTGGAACTAAGTGGCCACAAATCGACTAACAAAAAAGAAAATGAAACAAGTGGAATACGTTAATTTTGTTGTTGCTTTTAACAGCATAATTGTCTTGTAATGGAAAGACTGAATGCATTCAACAAATTAGAAGTGTAATGCTTTCAGCTTTCTTCGCTACCGGTGAAAACAATGTTGATATTCATTGTTTATTCTGCGTCACTAGATTCCACTTAGTAGCGTTAGTATTTTAAACGGGATTTATTAAAACAAAAAACAGTGACCTTAGAATCCTGCCGGGATGTCGTTAAAATTCTCTCTGGCCTTAGAAAGTTTTCATGTGAGTGAGGAAATTCCCGCGGACTGACTCGTATTCCCGAGTGGGTCTCGGAAAACTGGAAAACCTTTTACACAAGTCTGTTTGTCTTATAATTGATATCTTCTCCCTGGGGGTTTCCTGTGTGGACTGGTCTGTCAATCGCAAACAATGTGCCGAAAGAGGAAACGGAGAACGTGAAAACGGCCGGCAAGATTTGTGGGTTAATTGTCGAGGTGAATGAACAGGGATCAAGTTCCAGTTTTCAGTATTAGGCAAAGCACAAGCAATATGTCCTTGGTTCAGTTCATCATCATCATCAAGTGCCCTGCCAGCTGGCGTAGGAGTTCATGGATCTCCACAGATCTCTGTCTTTGGTGTTATGGATCAACTCTGCTGATAATATTCCTCCATGTCCACCTGTTCAATCCATCCAGTATCATTTCTCTTAGTCTGCATCTGCCTCGTCCCTCGATCGTTCCAGTTGTGACGATTAGTTCCCAAAAGTCTCTCTTCGTCATCACATGACCAAAGAAGGCTGATGTCTACTTTGTATTGTTGTATATAGTGTTATTTTCATTAGTACTGTTATTT
>JACEFZ010013253.1:0-34932 GCA_014155875.1 Cepaea nemoralis
TTTGATCTTTTCCCAATTTTTTTGGATTTTTTTTTGTATTTTTTTCTGAATCCTGCTTGGTGTGGTGTTAAGAGTTTGTTTTCTTCCAGATGCCATGTTAGCCTGCCATTGATAATGCGTTCCATTAATTTTCCTACACAGCTAAGTAGACTGATAGGTCGATAGCCATTTGGTTCTTCCAGGTCTTTTCCTTTCTTTGGAACTGGTATTAGTATAGCTTCCTTCCATGCCTGTGGGACTATTCCTCTCTTCCAGCTGTTATTTAGGACTGCTAGTAGTTTCTTCTTTGCCTTGGTGCCTAGTCCTATTAGCATTTCATTTGTGATTCCATCCTTTCCTGGTGATTTCTTCTTTTTTAGGGTATTCATTGCCTGTTCCATTTCTTCCATTGTTAGATTTGCCATCATATATTCTGCTGCTGTCTCTGTATTTCTATGATGTATCTGTTTGTCTTTGATTGCTTTCTTCTGTTCGGTTGTAATATCAATGTGGTTTGCATTTGCATAGTGTTCCATTAGTGCATTTGCAGCCTTTTTGCCTGTAAGCAAGGCATTTCCTTGTTTAATTGTTATTTGTTTGTTTCTAGGTCCTTCATTGTTCATGGCTTTCACTAGTTTCCATAGTTTGTTTCCATCCCTGTCAAAATTCAGGTTTTCTGTTTTTTCCCTCCAACAATCTCTTGTTGTTTGATTTACTGTTCTTTTATATTTTGCTGAGATGGCTTTGAGAGAGATGTTTGCTTCAATTGTTTGTTCTCTCTCTGCTGTCTTCCTGGCATCTTCAACTTTGTCCTCCAAACTTTGTAGTTCTTCAGTCCAGTATGGTTTGTAATTTTTCCTCGCTCCTCTTGGAATGGACTCAGTGGCTGCCTGTATTATCGCTCTGTTTAGACTTTCCACCATTTGCTTTATGTTGCCATATCGTGTATTTATGTTTTCACAATATTTGTCTGTTAGTATGGCAAATCTGTCCCAATCTGCTCGTTTGTAATTCCAGCGGGGCAAGGGCTTTTGCTCCTGTGGAACATACTCCATATTCATTTCAAGCTTGATTGGTCTGTGGTCACTACCTGCTAATTGGTCCAGCACATGGCGATCGATTTTGTGGAGGATGTCTCCTGTGCAGAAAGCTAAGTCTGGAGTAGAAGTGGTAAGCCATCTTCTGGAGTAGAAGCTCGGTGTGTCATCCGCTTTGTTGAGTAGATGGAGATTTGAGTCTATTTCCCAGTCCTCCAATTCATCTCCTCTTTTGTCAGTATCTGGGTATCCCCATCTTTCTGAACGGCTATTAAAGTCTCCGACAATAATGCAGTTTGTGTCAGTTATTTTCATGTTTGAGAGTGTAAGGTCCTTATCTGCTGGGCTATACAGATTGTAGATTCTTATTTTCACGTCCTTTATCATTATATCAACACCTATAATTTCCGTTTGGTTGTCAGAGATCACAGATACTTCGCTGCAAGGTATTGTATTTCGTGTAAGTATTAGAACTCCTCCTTTGTGTCCTTCGCGGTCGAAACGTGTGGCCTGATATCCTCTGACTGAGAATTTGTGATTGGCGTTGAGGTGTGTCTCTTGAATGCATGCCACATCTATTCTATCTTTATGAAGACGCTGTGTTAGGGAGTCTTTCTTCTTGTAAACTCCTTCGGCATTCCACTGTAGTATGTTGAGTGTCCGGGGTATTTGGTCAATAGCTCTTAACCTACTCCTCTGTGCCTTGACTCCACAGCACAGGGGAAGGTGACCACCAGTAGTCATGGGTGGACCCCCTCGAGGCAGGGGGCCCGGCACTATCACCGCCTGATGGGACTTCACGGGATTAGCACCATATCGATTAATTTTGATTTGTGACATCATGAATTAAGTTACGTTGCACTGCTTTGTCAAGCCTGTGGCTCAGTACATCCGATTTCGACAAGCATTTATTCGGGATGCTTTCCCTAGCCTTTGACTGTCCCCAGTCTACCTACAAGGCAGCAGGTTTCACGTTGCACTGCTTTGTCAAGCCTGTGGCTCAGTACATCCGATTTCGACAAGCATGTATTTGGGGTGCTTTCCCTAGCCTTTGACTGTCCCCAGTCTACCTACAAGGCAGCAGGTTTGTGTGTCTCTTCGTCTGGTCCCTCTCCCTTGACCTGTCCGACATGGGTGGCCCTACCAGTAGCTGTGCTACCGTCGGCATAGCTCTTGGGGTCATTGGGACGCACAAGCCCCTCTACCTCGTCACGGTGGACACACAGCAGAGGGGATATCGCCATATTAGAGTCATTGTGTTATTTGTTTTGTTTCGTGGCATCGTCCGCAATTGACTCAATAAACGGAAATTTACATTATAATACTTGTGCATTTGATTATGCGCCATGTCTGAGTCCAAACCTACCTTTTGCTTGGCACTGAATAAGAGAATCAGTGAAGTATTATTCATTTATCCACTTCTTCTTCTTCTTCTTCGTTCATCCGGAGTTTTTTTTTTTTTTTTTTTTTTTTTCGGACGTGATTGCGTTGTGCCTGTTTACAGCAGAGCTGCGTTCTTGCGCCGTTAGGCCGACACATCCGACTTCTGCGGGCATTTGTTGACCAGGGTTAAACCTTCCCGGGGTTATCCACTTCATATAACAAGGGTTTGGATCATTCCCCCCCCCCTCCCCCTTTAACTCACACCCTCCCCCCCCCCCCCGCATCAGCTGTGTTCGTCGAGATGATAAGGGCCTACGCAGATAAATAATGAGCTCAGTCGGATGAGGTTTCACAAGCCTGCGTTCGTCGTCCACCAACAGAGGAGAAGACTGACCATCTATTCCTCTACGCACTCAGGCATATCACGTCATGAACTCTTAACTGATTTCTACTTCGGGGCGAGTTGTAAGCAGTGTACTATTGATGTGTGGTTCCTGGTTGCTGGGAATTCCCTAGTCTATGAGGCCAGCGGATAGCCGGCTCCATGGCCGAGAGTTTAGCAGCTTTCTCCTCTAACCCCGAATACTCTCGTCACGTGACGCGACGAGAATTAGCAGTGGTTCGAATCGCAAAAGTGACTTATGAGAGTATGGAGCCGGTCGCTCAGAAAGTCGTGGCGTGCTGATGAGCGTAATCTAGCCTAGGAATCAACATACAGCTGAAAGATGCTGGTGTTGACCGCAATATCCTGAAACAGGATGGAAACGCGGGGGGAAAAAAAAATGAGGCCAGCGGTTGATTCCAATGTTCTGTAACATTATTAATTCAGTGTCATTATTAATTCAGTGTAGTATAATTGTGCCGGTCTCCGTGGCTAAGGACTAGCGGACGAGATTCGCGAGCCGCTTACCACGCGTTCGAAAAACAGCGGCGGCCGATTTGGCAGCAGACCGTGTCGCGCTGGGGTTTTAACGTGTTAATATGGGAGCCGGTCGTTTAGAAAGCAGTTGGCAAACTACTGAACGTAAAACTTGCCAATACATCAACAAGAGCAGTGAACTGCTGGTGTTGACAGCGATGCCCTGTAAGTAGGATATGCAACAAAAAACAAAACAAAAAATAGTTGTATTTAGAGATAATGCAGCTGCAGAATCGAATCCACACTCCTACTGGATAATATAAAGTACAGAATGGATACAACTTTTCTAGTGGATATCGAAATTAGAGTATGTCTATTGTTGGTTTTTGTTGTTGGAAATATGATTGTAAATTGGAATCCATGGAGTTAGTTGCATATCTTTTACAGACGTGGCGGTCAACCCCGGTGTTTTTTGCCTTTTGTGATTTCTTGGCAACTTTACTTCAGTAGTTTGCCATTGCTTTCTGAAGGACCGGCACTCATACCATTGTATGGGAACCAACACAAGGCGGCCCGCTTCCAAATCGCCGGCAGCTGTGTTTCGAACGTGGTGTGCGGGATAGCGAATTGCATTCGTAACCCCTGTGTCACTGCGCCGGTGGAATCCGTTGTTACAATATGAAAGGTCAGAGGATTAAATTCATTGCACCGAGTTTTATCCTGCATGACTCGGCCTCTTTCTGGAAGGCAGCCTACCAAAGGCGTCGCACAAAGCACGAACTCCGTAGTTCCAGCGAAGACCCCTAGGAGTCTCCGAAAGATGTGCCCTCGTGAACCGAACAAGGTTGCCAGAAAAGGAACCCACACGCTTTGGAGTTACGACGTTACTACTTTGCCACGGGGATTCCCGTGGATGCGATATAAGACATTGAAATGTGGATAGTTGTGTAGTCCATTACCCCATATGGACAACAATCACCTTCGGATTCATAAGCCTGTGGGGGTAAATCCAGGACTATCATTCTGAGCCGGTGATGGACCCTAACTATAACTTCTCCTTGAAGTTGAACGGGGTAGGGGTAATGGTGAAATCGAAAAAATAGTTTTGTTGGAGACAGAAAAGCGTTAAAAGAATAGCCGGAGAATGAAAATCTCGGATAACATTTCCCTATAATTGTAACCTCGGCTGAAGTATCTGCAGAATAGAACCCCCGTGCAAAACAGTCGTAGAATGGACAAGGTCGTAAAATGGAAACATTTAGAATGAAAACCTCATGCGAATAAGCCGTAGAATAGAAAACCCAGTTTGGAATGTTTAGCGATTAGAAACCTGGAATAACATACGTAAAGAAAGAAATCCACGGGTCAAATATCTGGAGAATGTAAAACATTAGTAATACAATAAGAGAATGGAATATACATGTGATAAATGCAAGAGATACATGATGAACGCGGTTTTAAAAAAACAAACTAAAAGGTGGAAGGCGTATGCGAAATTTAAGTGCATGAGAGAACACAAGACGTTTAAGTAATAGCGTAGAGAAGAGAATAGATGCATTAATGTTGATTGGGAGGGTGGTAAATGGGAAGGTGTAAACATGCAGAATTGGAAGCATGTAAAATCGAACAGAAGTATAGGATTGGAATGTCGGGCTGTGATCAGATACGATGTTGTCAATAAGAACACACGTTTCTCTGTAACAGTGATAATACGAACACGGAATGATGCCTTGTTTATATACGAGCTGTTGTGTATAAATAATATCATTAAAAGGAACAGATAATAAGCGGGTTTACCGTATTTTGTAAGTTACAGGGAGATGACGGGTAGAAAGAAGATGCCACTGGTGTTGGGGGAGGGGGGAGTGGGAGGAGAGTCCATGCTGGATGTTTGGGTAGGTCGAAGATATAGGGCTTCGTGTAGATGCATGTTGGGAGGGAGAATGGGGGGGGGGGGGGGAGACGACGGGTATTGGAGAAAAAGAGACCGAGTAATTCGATAGACAAGGAGGAGGAGTGTCGAAGACGCAGGTGAGAACAGCCAGCGAATGTTCATAGATGATATATCCTGATCTGTGTGTGCCACAATCTCTTATGCATCCACTCCCGTGTGGCGAGTGTCCCCACGGCCTTCTTCTCGTCTCCTCTGTCAACCCCCCTTCCCATCTTGAACCGCACCAGAAACTCCACTTTCGGCCTCCTCGCATTTCTTGTCCCCCGACTCAATCCCGGTGTCTGTTCTCGCCTACGCGGTCAAGTCGAGAGACCTACACTCCTATTGGCACAGTTCCCGGAGCTCGACAACCCGACAGCACAGGACATTCCAGCCTGACTATAAAAAACTCCCCGTGTTCATCACATCGTCTGTATCGGAATTCTGTCCACCATCTACGCCCCGCCTACAATTTCGGTGGCTCCTCCCACCGCTGGGCCTTTGTTATTGTCATTCGAGGAAGAAAATGAGAATATTGGAAAGAAGGGGTAAAGAAAGAGGGCGCAGATACCTGCGTGTTTCTAATTCGGAATTTGCTGGACACAGCGGAAATCTTCCGACGCACATCGGGTCGTTCCATGCGACATGTCCTTCACTCGATGCGTCTTTTATTTCGCCTGCCCTGCATGTTGCATGCATTTCTGCATGTCTGCCGGTCGTTCGGTCGATCGGTCCGGTCATTCTCTCTCTCTCTCTCTCTCTCTCTCTCTCTCTCTCTCTCTCTCTCTCTCTCTCTCTCTCTCTCTCTGATTTTCAGTCTATCTACATGTTTGTCTGCAGTTCATTTGCTACCAGCTGTTTGTCCCTCCTCTGTCTGCCAATCGAAGGGTCCGGCCATTCTTTCTGTCTGTCCGTCTGTCTGTCTATCTGTCTGCCTGTCTCTCTCTCTCTCTCTCTCTCTCTCTCTCTCTCTCTCTCTCTCTCTCTCTCTCTCTCTCTTTCTGTCTGTGTCTTCTGTGTCTTTCTGCATGGTTTTTTATTAGTTTCTTGGCCACCAGCCTGCTTGTTCCCTCTTTGCCTGTTGGTCGATTAATCAGATAAGTCTGTCTGTCTATCTGTCTGTCTGTCTGTCTGTCTGTCTGTCTGTCTGTCTGTCCTTCGCAGACAAGCTGGTCCCCCTGTCTGTTTGTCTGTCTGTCTACCCTTTGCAGGCATACTGGTCTCACTGTCTGTTTGTGTGTCTGTCTGTCTGTCTGTCTGTCTGTCTGTCTGTTTCTCCTCCCCTCTCTCTCTCTGTCTCTGTCTCTGTCTCTGTCTCTGTCTCTGTCTCTCTCTCTCTCTCTCTCTCTCTCTCTCTCTCTCTCTCTCTCTCTCTCTCTCTCTCTCTCTGCCTTTTTATCTACCTGTTTCCTGTTTATCTGTCAATTCCTTTGCCACCAAACTTTTTTTTCGCTTTCCTTCTTCTTTCGTTCGCTCGTGTGTTCGCCTGTTAAGGCGTCTGTCTGTCTGTCAGTCTATGTCCTTCACAGGCATATTGATCCCTCTGTCTGTCTGTCTGTCTGTCTGTCTGTCTGTCTGTCTCTTTATTTCTCATTCTTTCTCACACTGTGTGTGGTTGCGCGCGCGCGCGCGCGTGTGTGTGTGTGTCTGTGTGTGTGTGTGTGTGTGTGTTTACAAATACCCTAATTGTCTGTAGTTGTGTCCCTGTATATGCCGAAGTGCCCTAATTGTAGACACCGCAGTACACTTGCCTGCCGACCTGGTGGTCCTGTGTTCAAATCCCCAAACGAGACGTCCTGCTTGTGCTGGGCTCCCAGTTCCGCCCAACCTACCACGGGTGACGGGAACAGCTCTGAAAAGTAAAGGATCACAGATCACGAGTGTATTTTTCAGGAGGTGCCTGGGATTCGTCGCTGGAGCTACGGAGTTCGGGCTTTGTGAGGCGCTTTCGGCGGGGTCGCCCTGCGAATAGAGACCGAGCCATGTGGGATAAAACTCGGGTCCATGAAGTCTTTCTGGTGACTGCCGATTCCATCGACGACGAACTGTATTTTTCGTGGAGGACTTTTGTGTTGGTATTCTTGCTGCGGCATTATGCACAGTGTACCTGTGCGGGCTGTACATAGACAGAGAGATAAATAGGTATATTATTACCCACAGAGACACATACATAGACGGTCACATAGACAGACAGATACATAGATATATTATTACATAGAAAAATAGATACATAGATATAGTATTACATAGAAAAATAGATACATAGATATATTATTACATAGAAAAATAGATACATAGATATATTATTACACAGCGAGACCGATACATAGATATATTATTACATGGACAGACACATACATAGGTATAATATTATACTGTTCAAAAAACAAAAACAAAAAGAAACGCAACATTATTGCTGTTTCAATTGCAAACGTGTACCATTTTATTGACGGTGCTGATTCTCCCACTGCAGTCTATTCTGGCGATGCCGTTCCCGTAAGAACAGGACCTTAATAGGATCTTCTAGCCCAAATACCAGCGTCGTGCAGCCGGTTCCTGGCCGTTTGATCTGAAATTCGACGAGCTCCTGGGATTTACTGGACTGTGGAGGACGCAGATACAAATCAATTCCTAAGGTGGCGCAGCCGAATGAAGCGGTCTTCGGCAGCAGTTGTGATTATGGGTCTTCCACTACACGGCCGGTCTGCCGCTGAGCCAGTTTCTTCTCTAGTGAGGTGAGCCATACTTGCGCTTTGAATTTTCAACTGAATTTATTCGAGGAGCGTCAATCTTTTATAGACATTCAATAATATGGTCTGAGAGTTTTGTGTGCAGTAAGTTTCACGAGGTTACCATGAACTTATCACGAGTTATTGTCAAAAATGATGTTTTGACCTTGACCTCTTTCATGACCTCACAAATCAAGAGTTGAGTACAATTCAGGTAACCACGAGAAGTTAATGACCAAATGGGCACAGTCAATAGATTGACTAATGTCCAATCAGTGAATATCTTTTATAAAAGTAACACAAAAAATGTGTTTTTTTTAAAAAACAGTATATATATATATATAATACATTATTACATAGACAGACATCTATATAGATATATTATTACATAGACAGACATCTATATAGATATATTATTACATAGACAGATAGCTATATAGATATATTATTACATAGACAGACAGCTATATAGATATATTATTACATAGACAGCCATCTATATAGATATATTATTACATAGACAGACAGCTATATAGATATATTATTACATAGACAGACAGCTATATAGATATATTATTACATAGACAGACAGCTATATAGATATATTATTACATAGACAGACAGCTATATAGATATTATTACATAGACAGCCATCTATATAGATATATTATTACATAGATACATAGACAGACAGCTATATAGATATATTATTACACAGACAGACATCTATATAGATATATTATTACATAGACAGACATCTATATAGATATATTATTACATAGACAGACAGCTATATAGATATATTATTACATAGACAGACAGCTATATGGATATATTATTACATAGATAGACACATACATGGACGGTCATACAGACAGACAGATACATATATTTTTTACAAAGAGGAACATATACATAGTCAGCACATACGCAAATACTATTGACATATTGTTACATTTAGAGACAGATATATAGACAGCCACACAGACAGTTACATAGACTGACGTACAGACAGATAAATAGATATATTGTTACATGGGGATAAAGATACATAGACAACCGCACAGACAGATTGATACATTGATCTATTGTTACATGGAGATACAGATACATAGACAGCCCACAGATAGATTGATACATAGATCTATTGTTACATAGAGAGACAAATAAATAGACAGCCACACACACACACACACACACACACACACACACACACACATATATATATATATATATATATATATATATATATATATATATATATATATATATATATACACACTAGCTGACCCGGCCCGGCTTCGCCCAGCACCTGGCGGGGATCTATCTATCTATCTATCTATCTATCTATCTACCTATCTATCTATCTATCTGTCTGTCTGTCTGTCTGTCTGTCTGTCTGACCCGGCTTCACCCAGTCCCTGGTGGGGAGCATCTCATTTAATTCATATAAGTAGTCATATAAGCTCCCGTTCCCGACTATCTGTCTGTCTGTCTGTCTGTCTGTCTATCTGTCTGACCCAGCCCAGCTTCACCCAGTCCCTGGTGGGGAGCATCTCATTTAATTCATATAAGTAGTCATATAAGCTCCCGTTCCCGACTATCTGTCTGTCTGTCTGTCTGACCCGGCCCGGCTTCGCCCAGGCCCTGGCGGGGATCTATCTATCTATCTATCTATCTATCTATCTATCTATCTATCTATCTATCTATCTATCTATCTATCTGTCTGTCTGTCTGTCTGTCTGTCTGTCTGTCTGTCTATCTGTCTGTCTGCTTGTCTGTCTGTCTGTCTGTCTGTCTGACCCGGCCCGGCTTCGCCCAGCTCCTGGTGGTGAGTATCTCATTTAATTCATATAAGTAGTCATATAAGATCTCGATCCGTTCCCGACTATCTGTCTGTCTATCTGTCTGTCTGTCTGACCCGGCCTGGCTTCACCCAGTCCCTGGTGGGGAGCATCTCATTTAATTCATATAAGTAGTCATATAAGTTCCCGTTCCCGACTATCTATCTATCTGTCTGTCTGTCTATCTATCTGTCTGTCTGTCTGACCCGGCCCGGTTTCGTCCAATCCCTGATGGGGATCTGTCTGTCTGTCTGTCTGTCTGTCTGTCTATCTGTCTGTCTGTCTGTCTGTCTATCTATCTATCTATCAATCTATAGCCAGAGGACTTAACCAATGCTACTAAAAGCTATGTCCCTTGTTTTATCTTTTCTTATGTTAAGTCATGTAATTACAAAATTAAATTTTAGTAAGTAAATAGATGATAGTACACTAAGAAACTATTACAGTTGGTTGCACAGGAATGAAAAGAAGACGTGTAGAAAATTTCATCTCAATCGGATGGACCGTTCGCGAACGCATAAAGAACGGACATACATACACACACACATACACACATACATCCTTTTATATATATATATATATATATATATATATATATATATATATATATATATATATATATATATATATATATATATATATACATATATATATAGACATCCACACACACAGATAGATGTATAGATATATTGTTACATAAAACGAACGAACTTTATTTCGATAGATACATAGGCATATTGTTACATAGATAGACACACACATAGACGGCCATACAGATAGACAGATAGATATACTGTTACATAGACACACAGAATGACAATAAAGGATACATAACTCGTTTTCCTAATCTATACATTCCAGGTTCCTTAACAAATGCTCTTAATTTATCTCCGTTTCACTCTCTCCTGATACATGCAGCGTTTTTTATTCTGTAAAATTTCTCCGAACCCCTCCCACCCTCTTTGTTTCTCATCCACCGTGAATTCCAACATGTCTTGCAAAATTCCCCCTCCCTGAGCACTATAGATTAAGATTCTGTCCCCAACAAAGTCCAGTCTTAATGCCTTCCTTCGCGTGGACGTTCCATTTCACCTTTCCAGATTCCGTGGTAATTTTATTTTCGGCATAGATTATAAATTTTCCCCTTCAGAAATTCCCCTTAAATTCCTCTCTAACGATTAATCCTGCGCCCCTTCTAATTCTATCCCCCTCCTCGCCTTTTCAATCGGTTTTAATTCCACTTTTACCTTGCGTTCAAAACTGCCTTATTCATCCCTCGGCCTCCCCAAAATATTTCTCCCCGGCTCCCCTATCTGGCAATTTCAATGTCCTCGCAACTTCCGCTGGTAAGGCTGGGATCAGCACATACATTCGTTAAGGCCGGTATTTTTCTTAAAATCCCTAACATCAATGCCCTCCCAGCTCCCCTACACTCGCAACACTCCTACCCCTACGCATGCTTCTCTTCCCCCCCCCCCCCCCCCCCCCCAGAATTTAACTTCCTTGAATGGCAGAAGTAATGGCGATACATAAATAAATAAAAAAGAGAAAGGCGAGAGAAACGGACAACATGCATCTAACTGAAACAGCGGAACTCGATCGAAGACACACTCTGCGCATGTCAGCCTTTCCGGAAGGCATGTGTGACGCAAGGGAGCCCAATTTACGCTTTCTCATCAGGACCGACAGGGCATGCAGGAGGGACGGTCCGCTTCCACAACCAATTTCGGGAGGTAGGAGGGATGGAGCTGAGAGAGAGAGAGAGAGAGAGAGAGAGAGAGAGAGAGAGAGAGAGAGAGAGAGAGAGAGAGAGAGAGAGGAGGGTCTACATGGGGACGTCTTTGGATGCCACCAGAATGTAATATGTGAGAGGATTGGAGAGAGTTCACGGACGTCCTTGAGAAGGCAGGAACATGTTATCTGTCAGAGCTGGCCGATGTTAAGAGATGGTGAATTTCTGAACACAGGCCAGGTCGGGAACAAGTATATCGTCGTCGTGTTCTTCGTCATCGCTATCTTCGCTTGTGTCGTTATCTATCTATCTATCTATCTATCTATCTATCTATCTATCTATCTATCTATCTATCTATCTATCTATCTATCTATCTATCTATCTATCTATCTATATATCCATCCATCCATCTATCCATCCATCCATCTATCTATTTATCTATCTATCTATCTATCTATCTATCTATCTACCTACCTACCTACCTACCTACCTACCTATCTGCTTGTCTGTCTGTCTGTCTGTCTGTCTGTCTGTCTGTCTGTCTATCTATCTATCTATCTATCTGTCTATCTATCTAATTATCTGTTTATCTCTTTGTCTGTCTATCTATCTCTCTCCCTTTCTCTCCGTCTGTCTGTCTGTTTGGCCTGGCATCTTGATATTCTCATGCCCCACTTATCTCAAATATCGGAGATAGACAGTTATTGACTACCACTGGAAGTTTACATTAAGACACGCATGTCCTAATGTATCAATTATTTAACATCTTTGCCTTTTCATCCCCCAAGGAGCGCGTGATGTGTGATTGGCGTGTCCTCTAGAATCCCAGTCAACGCATAACACGTTGTCTTATTTCTTTTCGTTTGATCGGTGCAAACTAAATAAATCTGGCCACTTCTGTAGACGGTTTATGCAAAGGGTTAAATTCTAAGTATGTTGGAAGTTAACGCAGTCGTGAATTTTTGTAGTGATTATTTCTCCACTTTGAGCACCAGAACTATTTACCACCAGAAGTAACAGCGACAATGTATTTATTTTAGAGGTGTCTGTAGCTTTCTGAGACTTACATTTTCGTTTGCTGAAGCAGGCTTGACACCGAAACGTCCTCTGTGTTTTGTGACTGTAGTTCGGTTAAGCTGATCTTCGATATTTCTTGTTCTTTCCATGTCAGATATCGGGGGTATTATCTATCAAGTTGATGCAAAGACAAACGAAATTAAAACATAAGAGACGGACGGAAAACCCATCCAAAATTGAACGTTTCAATCAAAATCTTCTTCAAGGAACAAAACCTGGGAAACGAAAATATTCTACTGAGAATGCGAATACTGCATGACAAACGTTACCGTAATAGTGATGGATTTAGCGTCATAGTCACATTTCAGGTCTAGCCGCTTTGTTGTAATCATACACGTGGATTCTACTACACACGTCTCCCTTCCACAACAAGGACACAGAGATGAGTAGCGTTTTTTCGTGTGGTTGTGTTGTCGTTACCTGGGATATGTAGTCCTACCCCTTCACACTCGCCAGATTAGCGGTTACGGTTGCTATTACGTGTCACTCACGCTGTAGATTAGAGTTTGTCCTTCCTTCCTTCCTTGTTGTCCCTTGCGTCATTTTTTTTTTCCACCTTGGTTTCTCGGTCAACCACCAGCGGCCAGATTTCAGGTCAAGAAGTGAATAGGGTGCGCATTCTTGTTATTGTCTCCTGCATGTTTCTAATAGTGCACATTCTTGGAGCGCCCCCCCCCCCCTCGCGCCCTATTTCTCCTCTTCTCATTATTCCCGTCTCTCCAGCGTCTCTGTCAGCCCTGCCCCTTCCCTACCTCCTCACACACTCACTCACACTCCTCCCTCCCTGGCTGTTTCTTAGTGTCACGTGAGACAGGGGTCACATGTGCTTGATGTGGGAACGGATGACGCAAGCCGAGCTGGTACGGTCCCAACTGGTCCTCTTCACAACTGTCTCCGCGCTTCTCAAACGGTCTGCCTCCCTGCCCGCGCTGCTCTAACCTTCTATCTACCGGCTCGTTAAATTCTAAACCCTCCTCCCCCCCCCCTTAGTTTTTCTCATCCGTACACCCGTATTCCCTCCTCCACCTCCTCCTCTTTCTCTTCCACCTCCTCCTCCCCGCGGTCCCTCTAATCTCCGCATCTGGCTCTTACTCATTAAATTCTAAACCACCCTTTTGCTCATCAATAGACCATTCTTTCTCTTCTTCTTCTTCGCCTCCTACATTTCCTCCTTTACTCCGTCTCATCTTCTCGCTGACTTTTCTGATTCCTGCATCTAGAAAAATTTAACCAAAAAAGCTCGCATTGAGATATGTCTGTGAATGAAACGATCCGCTAAAAGCCAGAGACAACCCGTCACACATTTTTTTTTTCTTTCTTTCCTCTGTGCCTTATAACGAGCGCACAAAATACCCTAACGCGCATGCATACTCGCGCTTGTGTGTGTGTGTGTGTGTGTGTGTAAATAATAAAACACAAGAGAAAAATATTTTAAAGCAATGCAAATTTATTTTATATCTTCATAAAATTAGTATGTATACAACAGTAATGGACGCGCGCGCGGTATTTCCAGATTTATGAAGACAGCCTTGTCGCTTTTTTCCTAGGAAGAAAAAGGACCTTGGAGATACGACCCCTGGCATTTAAAAGCATGAAAGCATGTTTAAGAAATCAAGTGAGAAATGAGAAATTAGTTTGAAAGACGAGACATTGGCATGCAAAATAAACGCGTTCAATTCTCTTATTTCTGCATAAAGCTTCCATATTTGTGCAGAACTGCACGCATGCGTGATGGCACTTTTTGTTTCTCTTCTTCATTTTTTGTTATTGTTGTCTCTCTTCTCTTCTTCAGCTTTGTGCGTTTCGTTTGGCTTTTAATTTCACCGGCATCATTCATTTTCTTTCCTCGCTTATTTATTTATTTATTTTTAAAAATTGTTTCTTATTTCTTTCAATGTTTGTTTTTAAGAAGACTCCACCCGGACCTTGCACTTTCGAGTTGTTTTTGTCTTTAAATTATTTCTTTCCTTCTGTCTTCGTTTTTCTTTTCCTTTCTTTCCTTCTGTCCTCATTGTTTTCCCCCTTCAATATTCTGGCATGTTTTGACCACAGAGGCGGCTGAGAAATAATTTTATGAAAGTAGCCTCTTCCCCCCCCCCTCTCAACCCCAACCCCCACCTACCCACATACACATACACTCACACGAATACGCGCCGGCCCTAACTCAGTGGCGGAATAATTTAATTTAACATGCAAGTCGTTGTGTTGCACAATACAGACGCGATCATTTTTAGAATGTTCCCCCCTATTCATTTTGTTCTCGCCTGGCCCTTTTTGGCGTTTGTTCTTTTACATTTTTCGTTTGTAGCTCCTAATGTTTGGCTAGAGAATGCTTGAAAATACTGGCGCTTTCGATTTCTGCAGCGCTCACGTTCAGCCGTGCCACACGGTAGGAAAAAAAAAAATTAATAATGCCAGAAAGGATGAGAAATATGATACAAATAATTGTCAACAGATGCGAAGCCACTGCGTTGTCTTCAATACGGCACATTGGAGCTGCTCGTCTGGTGAATGGCTTGACTCTCTAGTGGAGCCATCTGGGGTGCAGGTGGTAGCGGGGCTGCCGTTATGTAACTTGGTTACAGCTTGTTTGGAGGAGGGAGTGAAAGCAAGCCACACACACACACACACACACACACACACACACACACACACACACAACACACACACCCGTTGTTATGTAATTGATACGCTAGTTGTTAGTCACATGTACATTACAGGACATCGAAGTAATCTTCTTCTTCTTCCTCTTCTATTTCTTCTTCTTTCTTCTCCTCCTCTCATCATCTTCTTCCGCTTCAACCTCTCTTCTTCTTCTTCTTCTTCTTCTTCTTCTTCTTCTTCTTCTTCTTCTTCTTCTTCTTCTTCTTCTTCTTCTTCTTCTTCTTCCTTCTCCTCCTCCTCCCTCTCTTCCTCCTCCTCCTCCTCCTGCTCCTCCCCTTCTTCTTCTTCTTCTTCTTCTTCTTCTTATATTATTATTATTATTATATTATATTATTATTATTATTATTATTATTATTATTATTATTATTATTATTATTATTATTATTATTATTATTATTAATATTTATTAAGGCCATTTTCAAATCCCTGTACTATTAGCTGTGATTTTCTTAACAATTTTACTTTCAGTGCTCTGGCACAGCTTTCTGAACGGTCAACGTTTAAAGCATTGTGAAAATCAAAGCAAAGCGGTCTGTTTCCCAAATCCCCTGCCGCTGACTTCGAACTGCGTTCACTATCCATAAACCGCACACGATGTGGTTCAACATTTGTGTGCCAAGTGATTCAATGAGCATGATCCGAAAGGTGGAGGCCGGTTCTCTATACGTAGACAGTGGATCGCTGCTGAGGTTTGTTGTCCGTAGAGTCACCTTCACAGTGAGAGTCAAACGTCCTGCGAGACACCCGGGAAGGTAACCCGGCCAACAAATGCCTGAAGAAGTCGAATGTGTCGGCCGAAAGGTTCAAATATCGCAGCACTGGTGTAAACAGGCACAATCCAAGTACGTCTAAAACAAAATTCAGGGCGAACGCAGAAGAAGAAGAAGAAGAAGAAGAAGAAGAAGAAGAAGAAGAAGAAGAAGAAGAAGAAGAAGAAGAAGAAGAAGAAGAAGAAGAAGAAGAAGAAGAAGAAGAAGAAGAAGAGCCACCTTCATCTTCGTTCCGGAACATGTGGTAGTCGAGGGGAATTGCTTTTTTCCATCTTTTTTTTTTTTTTTTTGGTTCGATTTGAACTCACACGTAGTTCATAGATTTGCTATTACTTGCAGTGCACCGGACTGATTTTTCTGCATGTGGATTAGCTCTCCCTATCTCCACTCTGACTTCAGAGGTAATTGTAATTTATTCCCCAAGTCAAGGACGAGAAGTCAACACGGTATCAGCTAATCGGAAGTTTAACAACGAGCGAGGGTATCCATTCGGCCATGCTGACCTGAACTAATTGTCCATGATTCAATAGAAACAAATACACAAACTTTAAACTGAATTCATTTGGACATTATACTGCTCATACCCAACATGAGACTGACAAATTGTCAAGTCAACAACTCCGTGAAACAATAAATCATTTATATGTCATATTGATGTATATTTCCGGCTCGGGAGTCTTGAGTTCCGGCAGTCTAGTGAAAACAGTTGTGTTATGGAATATTTGGATGATCTGATAGATATCTTAGGTTCTGATATCTTGGACTTTAGATTGTTATCTAAGAATTATATTTCATAGTTATCAGATGGGGAAACCTGTTGAGGCCACTAAGGCAGTTCATGAATAAACACACATGTAGTTGGCGGTCATATACCAATGGTTCTCAGTCAGTGGTTAGATACGAATTCTGTCCATATTCCTATAAGTTGTGTGTTTTCATATGGATGATAAGACCTGGCCAATGAAGACCTCTTGTTAGGGGTGTTTGTTTATGCGTTGGTAGTTGATAGTTCGTCCATGCTGTCTAAGCATACTTGTTCCTGCGGCCACGCGCTGTCGTCAGTTAGAGGTGACAGGTTCGAATCCCGGTCGGTAACGAAAGCTTACATTTTTTATGTTGTCTAGCACGTCCTCAAATCTCTGCTTCTTTCTGCTACATCTGTGAGCGCCGAACAATACGTGTATGGTTGTTTATGAACTGCCTTCATGGTCTCACAGTGTTCCCCAATTGATATTATGTGTAATACGTGTACAACATTGGAACCGACCGATCATTTCTCTTCTTTAAATGTTCGTTAATACACTGGACACAGCATTACGCTCCGATGTGTTTGTTATTTGACTTATGCCGGTTTCATATTAAGCACTATGGTGATTTTTCAAGGGTTAGTTACGAATTCCGTCCATATTCCACAGTTATGTTTTCATGTGGAATGATAGAACTGGCTAATGAAGAGACCTTTTTTAGGGGTGTCTGGTTGGTCATGCGTCGAAGTATTCTTGATATCACACACACATACACACACACACACACACACACACACACACACACACACACACACACACACACACACACTCACTCATAAATATATATATATATACGTTTTATAGATTAAATACATTGTAGAATTTATCCATGTATTTATGGCAGCAGCAATTTGGTTTTGATGAGAACGAAAAGAATACCATTGGCAGAAGAAAAACATATCTTCTTCTTCTTCTTCTGCGTTCATCCGGATTTTTTTTTTCGGACGTGACGGCGTTGGCCTGTTTACAGCAGAGCTGCGTTCTTGCGCCGTTAGGCCGACACATCCGACCATTGCGGGCATTTGTTAACCGGGTTAACCTTCCCGGAGAAAAACATATGAGACAGTTCTTAATGAAACGGATGAAAAGCGAAACATCAATTACAGCCACACACTCGTCGAGTTTAGTCGAATACAGTCAGTATTTTGGGCGTGTCATTAAGAGAGACAAACATGAAACACCTCGTGAGAACAGGGGAACTTGATATGAAGCTAGTGAAAGACAGAGATAACTATCTAGATGGCTAAGTCACATGGCATATCCAGAACATGAAAATTATTGTAATCAGAAGCTCTGGTGAATGTTTGAGATGCCGAACCCTTATCGCTCACACGTATCATATCACGATGATTTTTTATGTTTTTATGTTTTTTTCCGCACTCGCTCTCTTTTAACTCAAGCGTTATCCATACACACTACTTCTAATAGTGCTGGACTGTATGTTGCGTGTGGGTTAGCTTTCCCTCTTAACAGTGTCACTCGCCATCAGGCGAACCCATTCCGACTTCAGACGTATATCACGATGATGATGATGATGATGATGATGATAATGATGATGATGATGATGACGGTGATGATGATGATGATGATGGTAATGATGACGACGACGACGATTATGATGATGATGATGATGATGATGATGATGATGATGATGATGATGATGATGATGATGGTGGTGGTGGTGATGGTCATGATGATGATGGTGATGATGACGATAACAACGACGATGATGATTATGATGATGATGATTTGTTTTCCTTGTGCTCACTTTGAACTCGAGCGTAGTGCATACACCTGCTACTACTTTTAGTTTTAGTAGCTGCCACTACTGGAGAGTACACTGAATTGACTTTTGCTTGTAGATTAGCTCTCCATATTACCAACGTCTCTCGCCATCAGGCGAACCCATTCCGACTTCTGAGGTACTTGTAATTTACGTCCCCAAGTCAAGGACAAGAAGTCACGATTTTAGTCCTCCATTTAACATGTGATGATGATTTTTTTTTGCTCGTTTTCAACTCGAGCGTAGTCGCTACTACTTTTGGGTGCAATGGACTGATGTCTGCATGTAGATTAACTTTCCCTATTACCAGTGTCCCCACCCATCAAGCAAACCCACTCCGACTTCTGAGGTAGATGATGATGATAATAATGATGGAAGAGGGAATAGACAGCCGTCTGACAACCTCCTCAAACAAGGCCGCCAAGGAAAACAACAGCACTTCCAGACACGGTATGGAGTGAGCACAATCAAAGCATGAAGCCCCTCATTTGGACTCATCTGCCCCCTGCTGCTGTGTACTCCTACGGTTCAAGTCTTGCGGGAATCATAACAGCCTTTTGTTGCCACAGAACATGCAAAATTCCAAATTCGGCCTTGTCCAGGAGAAAGCAAAGACAAGTTTGGATACACTGACCCAGTTTATCTCCTGGGTACAGGCATGATTTAAAAAAAAATAATAATAAATTTACTGAAGGCATGTTCTGAATTCAAAATGGAAGGAAGACGTAAGAGAAGAAGGGGGATGGGAGGTCGGAGGAGAAAAATGAGGAAGATAATGCAAAACAGCGTTGTAGTTTTGGGGAGGGGGGCGAGTTGGATGACGAGCCGCAGAAAGAGATGTTTATCGATTTTTAGGATCGTTGGAGAAAAAAACAAAAAGCTGGCTTTTGGAAAAGAAAATGGACAAGATATAACACACACAAAAAGGAAACCATGGAGAGGGGGAAGAGGAGGTGGAGGCGATGGGCGAATCAGCTCCAGGTTTTATTTTTTTTCATCTTCTTTTTTTTTTAATTATGAGTCTGGTTGGAAAGTGCGCCGGGGGACTGGTAAATGGATCCCTGCAAATGTCAAGGTGACCTGATTACTGATGTGTCATTGTGGTGGTTGTCTGTGTGTGTGTGTGTGTGGTGGGTGTATATGTTTGTGGTGGGTGTATGTGTTGGTGTGATTTGGGGCTGTGTGAGTTAGGATTTACTGAGGGAAGGTCCGTCTCCTTTGGTCACTCAAAGCCGTGTCTGCGATGGGGAGAGTTTTGCCTGCAATGGATGGCCATAATTTGATGCCTCTAGCACATTTGGGGCGTACTTTATTCTTCTTTAGTGTCATCTTTTCACGTATACCGCTGCCCACCTCTTGGTCACCTGCCTTCCATTTTTGCCCAATGTATTCTCTTCGACATTTTAAGCCACTGCATTTTTTCAACTTTCTAATTTCATTTTTATTTTTCAGCTTTTTTGTCCACTACATTTTCGATTTTTTTTTTTTTTAACTGCATGATCGACTTTTCATGCACACCACTTTTAGACTTGTCCCTCCATTATAATTCTTTTCTACGTTTCATCATATATATATATATATATATTCCAGATTCGATCTATACCTGTGACTATGTGCTTCAATTGTTATTCATTTATTTACTTCATATGATACTCTGCAGTAAGCACCTGACGAAATGCAGCGAAATATGCCAGGCAATAAATCGTGCAAAATATTGTTTGTAACTTCTGTGGTTACATTCACTAAGGGAATACATTGTTTTCATTTATGTATATACCCTAGTTGTGTATGTGCGTGTCTATGCTAAATGCCACCATTTACATTCCATACACTATCGCATACGCATTCTGACAATCACTACATATGTAGTAATGGCCATCGTCTACTGTATCCCCCTATTATTTCACGCGATCACATTCATCACCCGGTGTTCCTAGACTGTTGGCCTGCATTTTGCAATATCCGTCACGCAAAACGTGGACAATATATATATTCTCATCTCAACCGGTGCATCCTTCACGCCGACACCCGGGGAGCTACTGCAGCCCGCTGCCCATGGCCGGGGCAACACCCAGCAGTTCTTGCATGTGACTGCCATTTCCTTGGCTACAAATTATACGCTCGCCGACTCGGAAAAGAACTGGGCGCTCACTGTCCGGGTGCTGTGCGCAAGCAGGGGGGTGAAAATAAACCGTTACATATTAGAAAGGCCCTGATTCCCTCCCCCGAAAGCCCATTTCTTTGCGCCTGCTGCAGATAGAGGAAGGGGACGTAAGCTAGTTTACACAAGTGGGGTCATTATTTTCTCCTGCCTCTGATTAGCATGTTCCAGAACAGCGGTTCTCAACCTTCGTTTTTTCCAGTGCCCCTCTTCTAGTTTTGCCGTGCCTACTTTCCTGATTATTGCCCGTGCCCCTCTTCTGGTTTTTCCCGTGCCCCTCTTCTGGTTTTGCCCGCTCCCCCGTCTTCTGGGCCTCATTTACTTCCATAGAATGCCTTTTCGACACCGCTGCCGCAGTTGCCGATAGCCAAAGAAGAAAATGTATTTCTAAGCCGGCATAACTTGTGTGAGAGTAGCCTCAACTCTAAAGGACATGCAGTGTTTGTCAGTGACATGCCGCTTGCTAACACTCAAGGCGATTCTCGAAATAACTGATCTCACGTCTGGCAGTTAAATTAGATTTTTTAACCCCTCATAAACTTGATGTTGACCTCTGCAAAAATGCCACTTTCTGTGGTTAGCTAGAAATGTGACGCATATTTGGGTTCCCTAGAAATATAGTACTTAACACGGTTCCATAGAAATGTGGCACTTGCTGTAATTCCTTAGAAATATTGCACCCTATTTTTTGGGCATGTTATGAGAAGAAATGATTTGGAGAACTTGGTGACAACTGGTAAGATCGAGGGGAACAGACCAAGGGAAAGACCTAGAAGCAAGTACCTGGATGGCTTGGCCTTGTGGCATGGTCGAGACAGAAACACGGAGCTGATCCACGACTCTGGTGATCAAGTGAGATGGCAGAACATGACCGCCCACGCTTACCGGTATGGCACATGATGGATGGATGGATTGCACTTATTGTAGCTCCATATAATATAGCATGTACCTTGATGTTTCTAGAGATTTGTGGAGGGGGGGGGGGGGTAGTATTTTCTGTAATTCCCCGGAAATACTGCACTAATTGTAATTCCGTAGAGAAATTACACTTGTTGCATTTACTTAGAAATACTGCCCTTACTATAGTTCAATAGAAATATGGCACTTACCTCTGTTCCTAGAAATATAGCATTATCTGTATTTCACTAGAAATATGGCATATACCTCTGTTCCCTAGAAATATGGCACTTACCTCTGTTCCATAGAAAAATAGCACTAACTGTAGTTCCATAGAAATATAGCACTAATTTTTATTTCCCTTGACATGCAGCACTTACTATAATTCCCTAGAAATATTGCATATACCTTGGTTCCATGGAGATATTGCACTTACTGTAGTTCCCTAGAATGATAAAACGTACCGTAGTTTCATAGAAATATAGTACTTAAAATAGTTGTAAAGAAATATAGCACTACCTATAGTTCCCTAGAAATATGGCACTTATCCCGATTTCCTAGAAATTAAGCACTTACGGTAGTTCCCTGGAAATACAGCACTTATTGTAGTTCCTTAGACATAATGTACTTACATTGGTTCCTAAAATTTGGCACCTATCTAGGGTTATTAGAAATATCAGACTTACTGTAGTTACCTAGAAATTGGCACTTACTAAGGTTCCCTATAAATATAGCGCTTACTGAAGTTTACCAGAAATATAACACTTACTCTTGTTCCCTAGAGTTTTGGCACTTACCTCGGTTCGTTAGAAATACAGCTCCCTAGAACTATAGCATTTACTGTAGTTGCCAAGAAATATAGCCCTTACTGTAGTCCCTAATAAATATAACACTTATTGTAGTTCCCAAGAAATATAGCACTTACAAATGTTGCTAGTAAATATAGCTCTTACTAGTGTCTCCTAGAAATATAGCCATTACCGATATCCGCAATCTTGAGCATAGCCTACGATGGGTAGCGTTGTGATGTTCTGTTGTGATAATTTGGTGTGTCCAGTGTGTGCCGCGTGGTTACACACCCGCTTCACACGCGTGATCCGGGACTGTTTCCGGATCCGGTCAGGGATATGCACTACTGAAGAGCTCAAATGAGGGCGAAACTCGAGTATAGTGCTTCCATATTGACGTGGATAGGCCTTAGGTTCATACCAGAATGTGATCGGCGTTGCCAGTAGTGGGTTGTACTCAATATTTAAATTACTATAGTTCCCTAGAAAGTATAGCCCTTACTTTAGTACCCCAAAATATTACACTTATTGTCGTTTTTCCTTGAAATGATCACTTACTGTAGTACCCTACAATATAACGCTTACTGTAGTACCCTAGAAAATATAGCACTTACTTTAATACTCTAGAAATATATCGCTTATTGTAGTTCCCTAGAAAATATAGCACTTACTGTAGTACCATAAAATATATCCCTTACTGTAGTTCCCTAGAAAATATAGCACTTATTTTAGTATCCTAAAATATAGCACTTACTGTGGTACCCTAGAAATATATCCCTTACTGAAGTACCCTAAATAAGGCACTTACTGCAGTTCCCTAGAAAATATAGTACTTACTGTATTTCGCTAGAAAATATATCCCTTACTGTAGTTCCCTAGAAAATATAGCACTTATTTTAGTACCCTAAAATATAGCACTTATTGTGGTACCCTAGAAATATATCCCTTACTGAAGTACCCTAAATAAGGCACTTACAGTAGTTCCCTAGAAAATATAGTACTTACTGTAGTTCCCTAGAAATATATCCCTTACTGTAGCACCCTAAAATATGGCACTTATGTAGTACTCTAAAATATATATCACTTACTGTAGTACCCTTAAAATATAGCACATCAGAAATGCATCCCTTACTTTAGTACCCTAAAAATATAGCACGTACTGTAGCACCCTAAAATATGGCACGCACTGTAGTTCCCTAGAAAATATATCACTTACTGTGATACCCTAAAATATGGCCCGTACTGTAGTTCACTAGAAAATATATCACTTACTGTGGTACCCTAGAAATATATCCCTTACTGTAGTACCCTAAACATATAATACTTACTGTGGTTCCCTGTAAATATATCCCTTATTGTAGTACGCTTAAAATATAGCACTCATTGTAGTGTCCTAGAAATATATCCTTTGCTGTAGCTCCCTAAAAATATAGCACTTACTGTAGTTCCTGTGACACCCCAGATACCCAGCGTTGAGAACCTCTTGTGTAGAACATCAGACATTACGCACCATTACTGTGGCCGCTAGTTGGAACAGGAAAAACACCTAGTGTTGTTCTATGCCGCGTGTAGTGGCCATGTGAAAGGCAGTGCCCGAATTGTGTTCATTGTATGGGTGGGGTTGTAGAACGATGAGTCTTGTTCGTCTCCTCCTGTATGCTTTTCATTGCCGACAGTGTCAGTTTGCATATCTGCTATGTTATTTCTAGTTGTACATTGTTGACTCCGCCGTTGGCGCGGGGATATTCTTGTTTATGAACGTTTAGATTGGATATTGATGATTTTTTTGTTTTTAAATGGAATACGTGATGATGATGATGATGATGATGATGATGATGATGATGATGATGATGATGATGATGATAAGAATGATGATAGTTGATAGTTTGCTGAATGTAATAAATTCAGAGGCCGGCTGATTCTAACAACCGTGTTACTAGCAGAAAGCGAGCAAGAGCTACAAAACCTAGTGGAACAAGTAAACAGGCGTAGTGCAGAATGTGGTTTACATATTCCCCCCCCCCCTTCCCCGCATATCCTATTACAGTACATCGCTGTCAACACCAGCATTTTACCGCTATTGTTGATATCTTGGCAAGATTACGCTCAGTAGTTTGCCATTGATTTCTGAGCGGCCGGCTCACATATCCCGTAAGTAACGGGCACGGCGAGAACCGTAACCGATGGACACTTCTAGGGGACACTAGTGTCTAGTTTGTCAAGCGTCGAAGTACACTTGTTCCTGCAGCGATGCGCCGTCGTCATTTGGAGGCGACAGGTTCGATCCCGGTCGGTAACTATTATAGCTTTCAAATTTTATGTTGTCTAGTGCGTCTTCTAGTCTCTGTTTCCTTCTTCTCATTCTGTGAGCGCCAAATAATACTATGTGTGTTTATTTAAGTAACTGAGCTTGTTGAGCTTGACTCTAGTCCGACTTTGTGAAGACACATGAAGGATGTAGCATAGGTGGGAGCGCAAGCGCAATTGAAATACGACTAGTTTTATCGTTTCTTTCAGTCTTTTGGACATTTGTTCGCAACAGACGAGCAATATCTCTATATATATATATATGGTCCGCCAATAGCTTTGCATTTGTCAATGCGGCCCACAACACGAAAAGTTTGCCCACCATTTTGTTTACAGCAACCTATCACAATAAATAATTATTAATTATTTATAGGTTATTAAGCAGTATAAATAACTAATTATTGCAATTTTATTTTACTTATACACTTACACATTATATTTGACAATATAGACAAAAACTTTTACTAATTTATTAACACGATTTTACGACTTGTTATTATAACAAATATTCTTTATTATCTACCAATGGCTTTAATTTAGACACACAGCGACTACATTGTCACTACAGTTGTTGATTTCTAATGAGATGTATGTAACTGCTTGCACTTTTTGACAATATTCTTGAAATCTGGAGCAAGTTTACTTGTTGAAATTCGCATGACAGCATGCACGTTGCAGTCCGACAATAAAGACCTATTCTTAGATTTCTTGATCTTCAAGCAAGAGAATGCTTGTTCGCTAATGTATGTTGATCCAAATAATGATAAAAGTTTAGCTGCAAAGTTTTTCAAATTGGGAAATGATTCTTGTGATAAAGATCCATAGAAATCCAACATACCATCTGTCTTGAATTTCTCTTTCAGGTCATGATCTGCTTGTAAGTCAAGCAGCTCCAACGGTCTGTCCTCTGTGGCTGTATCAGCCTCTGCACTAAAAGGTGAACTGAGAATATTGAACAATAGCTCTAATTTCTTGAAATCTTTGAATCCCCATCCAAATTCTTCAATCAATGCATCTAATTGGGCTTTGTATTTTTCAGTCATTTCACCATAAATTGTTTCTTTTTTCAGCAAAGGGAAGTGACAACATCATTTTCCACTTGCTTGTCTGGAGAACAGTGAGAGTTTTGCCTGAAATGATTTTACATATACATACAATTCATGTGCAAACACACCATTGCCCTGAAGTTTGACATTCAGTTCATTTAACGTTTCCATAATTTCAATGGCAAACATAAAGTCTAACTGCCACTCTTTATTGACAATGTTAGTATTAAAGTCACATGCAATGCCCTTCATCTCTAGGAACATCACTATTTCTTCTCTGAGTTCCCACACTCGCCTCAACACCTTGCCGAGACTCAGCCATCTAACACTGGTGTGGTACAGAACATCGGAATGTTCAGTTTCTAAATCGTCAAGTAATGACTTGAACTGTCTGTGATTAAGTCCTCTTGATCTGATGAGGTTGATGACACTGACAACTGGGTCAATAACATGTTTGATGTTCAAAACAGTTTTACACAGACTTTCTTGATGAATCACACAGTGAAGTGGTAATAATGTGTGGTCTGGATATTCTGCTTTAATCATATCACTTATCAACTTTATACCAGACCTACATTTCTTCCAGTCAAAGCACGAGCTCCGTCAGTTGTAACACTTGCCATCTTGTTCCAAACCAACCCAGTTCTTTCAATACAGTTAGTAACAACATTGAATATATCATGGCCTGTGGTTGTGTCTTTGAGTGACTCAACACTCAGTAACTCTTCAGTGAGTTTGAAAGAAGTGTTTATTCCACGTATAAATGTCAATAATTGGGCAGTATCATGTACATCGGAACTCTCATCCAATGCAAGAAAGTACCACAAAAATTGTTTACTTGCATCTTGAAGTTTATGCATCAAATTGTCACTGATCTTGTCAACACGTCTGACCACAGTTCTCCTTGATAAAGTAATGTTGTCAAATCTGTTTGTTTTTTTTGTTGTCTGGACACATAATGTTTGCTGCATCTAGCAAACACTCCTTGATGAACTCGCCATCAGAAAATGGCTTGTTCTGTTTTACAATGCTATGTGACAGCACAAGACTAACTTCAGATGCAGCATCTTGAATTGAAGACTGTTTAGTGAAAACAGTTTGCTGTCTCTCCAAATTTTTCACCAACTCAAAGCATTTCACTTCCTTCTCTTCGGTCGTTAAATTGTATGCGACATTGGAACGTTTTGTTTGATAATGTCTTTATAAATTGTACTCCTTGAAGACAGTCACTGACTCACGACATAACAAGCAAACTGATTTGCTACCAAGTTTTATAAAACAGTACTTAGTTGTGTTGTCCATTCATCATTAAAAACACGGCATTCATCTTCAATCTTACGTTTGTTATTGACACTCATCATAACGGTACATGAAATTCTGTAAAATTCAACAAAATAACTTAAAAACGAATTTAAAATTCTTATTTCTAAATGCCCTCGCGGGCCGCATAAAATGCCCTCGCGGGCCGTAGTTTGTCAACCCCTGCTCTAGATCAAACAAGGCAAGGCCGAGAGAGGGAACATGCTGCGTGGGCATCAGATGTTCTCTGAAAGCTCTGCCCAGGCATTGCTAGATGGAATTTTGGCCAAATTCCAATTCACATGCTTTAGTCTGTCAAGACTGCAAGGTGCCACTCACAACTAAATGTAACTGTTCATCTATATACAGACAGATATATAGCACATATACTAAATGTAACTGTTCATCTATATACAGACAGATATATAGCACATATACTAAATGTAACTGTTCATCTATATACAGACAGATATATAGCACATATACTAAATGTAACTGTTCATCTATATACAGACAGATATATAGCACATACACTAAATGTAACTGTTCATCTATATACAGACAGATATATAGCACATATACTAAATGTAACTGTTCATCTATATACAGACAGATATATAACACATACACTAAATGTAACTGTTCATCTATATACAGACAGATATATAGCACATACACTAAATGTAACTGTTCATGTATATACAGACAGATATATAGCACATACACTAACTGTAACTGTTCATCTATATACAGACAGATATATAGCACATCCACTAAATGTAACTGTTCATCTATATACAGACAGATATATAGCACATACACTAAATGTAACTGTTCATCTATATACAGACAGATATATAGCACATCCACTAAATGTAACTGTTCATCTATATACAGACAGATATATAGCACATATACTAAATGTAACTGTTCATCTATATACAGACAGATATATAGCACATCCACTAAATGTAACTGTTCATCTATATACAGACAGATATATAGCACATCCACTAAATGTAACTGTTCATCTATATACAGACAGATATATAGCACATCCACTAAATGTAACTGTTCATCTATATACAGACAGATATATAGCACATACACTAAATGTAACTGTTCATGTATATACATACAGATATATAGCACATCCACTAAATGTAACTGTTCATCTATATACAGACAGATATATAGCACATATACTAAATGTAACTGTTCATGTATATACAGACAGATATATAGCACATACACTAAATGTAACTGTTCATCTATATACAGACAGATATATAGCACATCCACTAAATGTAACTGTTCATCTATATACAGACAGATATATAGCACATACACTAAATGTAACTGTTCATCTATATACAGACAGATATATAGCACATATACTAAATGTAACTGTTCATCTATATACAGACAGATATATAGCACATACACTAAATGTAACTGTTCATCTATATACAGACAGATATATAGCACATCCACTAAATGTAACTGTTCATCTATATACAGACAGATATATAGCACATCCAAATAACTTTAAATGTTCATCTATATATAGGCAGATATAGAGAACTATAATATTATATTCAACAATAAGAAAGAGACAAACATCTTTCGTTGGTCATGTGATTAGAAGAGAGGTATTGGAGAACATCGCGACAACTGGGAAGATCGAGGGGAAGAGAGGCAGAGGCCGCCCAAGAGAAATGATGCTGGGTGGACTGAGACGGTGGCATGGAGGAATATCAGCAGTAGAGTTGATCCAGAACATCAAAGACCGAAATATGTGGAGAGGCATGAATGCCTACGCCAGCTGGCTTGGCACTTGATGATTATAGTGATAGGGAAAGGAACAAGAAAACATGCCGGTTAGAAGTAGAAACGTGAAAACGCAATCAGACATAATCAGACGTCCGAAGGCAGAGATAAGAATAGAGATAAAACCAGTGGTATCAACAGACTGAACATTAATAATAAAACAATAACAAATAGAGATAACATTAGAGATAAAACCAGTCGTGTAGACAGACGAAACATTAATAATAAAACAATGAAAAACAGAGATAAAAACTGAAGATGAAACCAGTCGTAAAGACAGACTGAAAGATGATAATAAAATAATGATAACTAGAGATAAGAATAGAGATGTAACCAGTCGTAGTAACAGACCGAACGTTAATGAACAGATGATAATTACATAAGGGCAAACAGAGAGATAAGAACAGAAATAAAACCAGCAGTAAAGACAGACAGAGTGGTTATAATACAATAATGACAAATATAGATAAGAATAGAGATAATATCAGTTAAATAA
The DNA here is from genome assembly GCA_014155875.1 of Cepaea nemoralis. Lineage (NCBI taxonomy): Eukaryota > Metazoa > Mollusca > Gastropoda > Stylommatophora > Helicidae > Cepaea > Cepaea nemoralis. Next base: position 29,421 of record JACEFZ010013253.1, read on the forward strand.
GACAGACTGAGCGACGATAATAAGTCAATAGCAAAAAATATATATATAAGAATATAGGTAATGGGTAGTGAGATCGGACGCCCGTGTGTATTGTTGTCTCTGGGTAGTGAGATCGGACGCCCGTGTGTATTGTTGTCTCTGGGTAGTGAGATCGGACGCCCGTGTGTATTGTTGTCTCTGGGTAGTGAGATCGGACGCCCGTGTGTATTGTTGTCTCTGGGTAGTGAGATCGGACGCCCGTGTGTATTGTTGTCTCTGGGTAGTGAGATCGGACGCCCGTGTGTATTGTTGTCTCTGGGTAGTGAGATCGGACGCCCGTGTGTATTGTTGTCTCTGGGTAGTGAGATCGGACGCCCGTGTGTATTGTTGTCTCTGGGTAGTGAGATCGGACGCCCGTGTGTATTGTTGTCTCTGGGTAGTGAGATCGGACGCCCGTGTGTATTGTTGTCTCTGGGTAGTGAGATCGGACGCCCGTGTGTATTGTTGTCTCTGGGTAGTGAGATCGGACGCCCGTGTGTATTGTTGTCTCTGGGTAGTGAGATCGGACGCCCGTGTGTATTGTTGTCTCTGGGTAGTGAGATCGGACGCCCGTGTGTATTGTTGTCTCTGGGTAGTGAGATCGGACGCCCGTGTGTATTGTTGTCTCTGGGTAGTGAGATCGGACGCCCGTGTGTATTGTTGTCTCTGGGTAGTGAGATCGGACGCCCGTGTGTATTGTTGTCTCTGGGTAGTGAGATCGGACGCCCGTGTGTATTGTTGTCTCTGGGTAGTGAGATCGGACGCCCGTGTGTATTGTTGTCTCTGGGTAGTGAGATCGGACGCCCGTGTGTATTGTTGTCTCTGGGTAGTGAGATCGGACGCCCGTGTGTATTGTTGTCTCTGGGTAGTGAGATCGGACGCCCGTGTGTATTGTTGTCTCTGGGTAGTGAGATCGGACGCCCGTGTGTATTGTTGTCTCTGGGTAGTGAGATCGGACGCCCGTGTGTATTGTTGTCTCTGGGTAGTGAGATCGGACGCCCGTGTGTATTGTTGTCTCTGGGTAGTGAGATCGGACGCCCGTGTGTATTGTTGTCTCTGGGTAGTGAGATCGGACGCCCGTGTGTATTGTTGTCTCTGGGTAGTGAGATCGGACGCCCGTGTGTATTGTTGTCTCTGGGTAGTGAGATCGGACGCCCGTGTGTATTGTTGTCTCTGGGTAGTGAGATCGGACGCCCGTGTGTATTGTTGTCTCTGGGTAGTGAGATCGGACGCCCGTGTGTATTGTTGTCTCTGGGTAGTGAGATCGGACGCCCGTGTGTATTGTTGTCTCTGGGTAGTGAGATCGGACGCCCGTGTGTATTGTTGTCTCTGGGTAGTGAGATCGGACGCCCGTGTGTATTGTTGTCTCTGGGTAGTGAGATCGGACGCCCGTGTGTATTGTTGTCTCTGGGTAGTGAGATCGGACGCCCGTGTGTATTGTTGTCTCTGGGTAGTGAGATCGGACGCCCGTGTGTATTGTTGTCTCTGGGTAGTGAGATCGGACGCCCGTGTGTATTGTTGTCTCTGGGTAGTGAGATCGGACGCCCGTGTGTATTGTTGTCTCTGGGTAGTGAGATCGGACGCCCGTGTGTATTGTTGTCTCTGGGTAGTGAGATCGGACGCCCGTGTGTATTGTTGTCTCTGGGTAGTGAGATCGGACGCCCGTGTGTATTGTTGTCTCTGGGTAGTGAGATCGGACGCCCGTGTGTATTGTTGTCTCTGGGTAGTGAGATCGGACGCCCGTGTGTATTGTTGTCTCTGGGTAGTGAGATCGGACGCCCGTGTGTATTGTTGTCTCTGGGTAGTGAGATCGGACGCCCGTGTGTATTGTTGTCTCTGGGTAGTGAGATCGGACGCCCGTGTGTATTGTTGTCTCTGGGTAGTGAGATCGGACGCCCGTGTGTATTGTTGTCTCTGGGTAGTGAGATCGGACGCCCGTGTGTATTGTTGTCTCTGGGTAGTGAGATCGGACGCCCGTGTGTATTGTTGTCTCTGGGTAGTGAGATCGGACGCCCGTGTGTATTGTTGTCTCTGGGTAGTGAGATCGGACGCCCGTGTGTATTGTTGTCTCTGGGTAGTGAGATCGGACGCCCGTGTGTATTGTTGTCTCTGGGTAGTGAGATCGGACGTCCGTGTGTATTGTTGTCTCTGGGTAGTGAGATCGGACGCCCGTGTGTATTGTTGTCTCTGGGTAGTGAGATCGGACGCCCGTGTGTATTGTTGTCTCTGGGTAGTGAGATCGGACGCCCGTGTGTATTGTTGCGCACGTAAAAAATCCCTTGGCAGTTGGAAATCGAAAAAGAGTAGCCTAACGGCGCTGCCCGGGCAAAATTTCGAGTTAAAAATCTAACCTAAGTATTTCATTATCCTCGATGGTGCTACGGAGTTCGTGCACTGAGGTGAGTTTCTCCAGACTCAGGTTTGAGTTAGGAGGAACATGGAGCACTTATGGGCTACACTCGTGTGCCTTGATGTTGATCCGTCGACTAAACTAAACTAAACTAAACTGGTTAGACTTTATGATGATTATAAAATACTGGCAAACAGAGATCAGAATAAGGAACATGTAGTCACATGAAGATAAGAAGATGAAACTTGAAGGCGGATTCAAGCGCGCGCGCGCACACACACACACACACAGGTGGGAGTTCGTGGCGAAGTGTTAAGCCTCCTGTTTTGCGTTCCAAAGGATGTTTGTTTGATTCTAACCTCCGTCATTTGGTTCACGAGTGTAATATTCTGGAATACTTCTAGGGGAATCGTCGCTGGAGCTACGGAGTTGGTGCTGTGTGTGATGCTGTTGGCAAGCCGCCCTACATGGACAGACATCGAGCCATATGGGATAAAACCTGGTGCAATGGAGTCGATCCTCACCTTAAAACACTTTTAAAGACGCATACATTTTCACAGACACGCTTACACAAAAACATATACACACATTACACAATTCACCAACCTCTGCCTTTACACCAACACACACACATACACACACACACACACACACACACACTGTGTGTGTGGTAAATAGGGAGAGATTGAAATACACAGGCACGTGTGTTGTAGTGTCACACACACTCACACACACACACGCGCACACAAATGAACTGTGTTATAATGTGTATTAAAACGGCGATTTAGACACACGCACGCACGCACTCATACACACACACTCACACAATAGCCAGACTAGACGTTAGCACTCAAAAACAACGACGAACGTAAAAGGAAATAGCTGGAGAAGCGCGAATTTGGAAGACTCAGGGATTCAATAACACACCCAACGGGAAACAAAATACACGCACGCTCTCTCTCTCTCTCTCTCTCTCTCTCTCTCTCTCTCTCTCATTCTCTCTCTATCATTCTCTCTCACTCACCCTCTCACTCTCTCTATCTGTCACTCACTCTCTCTCTCTCATTCTCTCTCTATCATTCTCTCTCACTCACCCTCTCACTCTCTCTATCTGTCACTCACTCTCTCTCTCTCATTCTCTCTCTCTCATTCTCTCTCACTCACCCTCTCACTCACTTCTCTCTCTCACTCACCCTCTCACTCTATCTCACTCTCACACACACTCTCATACACACACATAAAGTCTGTTCGTTCGTTCGTTCTCTCTGTAGGTCAGCAGGGCCGAGTGGACAAGAAAGCGTGTTTTTAAACATCCGGTGTGCTGATGCCGAGGTTAGAGCTTCAACCCCTACACCGGACAGCTGGACTACAATGTTGACCTGTCGTCATTGACTTGGGAACGTAAATTACAAGTACTTCTGAAGTCGGAGTGGGTTCGCCTGATGGCGAGGGACACTATTAATAGGGAAAGCTAATCCGCGCGCAACATGCAGTCCAGCACTATTAGAAGTAGTGTGTATGGATAACGCTTGAGTTAAAAGAGAGCGAGCGCCAAAACAAAACAAAATAAAACTCTTAACACATACTCTCTCTGACTCTCTCACATTCTCTCTCACACACTCTCTCTCACACTCTCTCTCTCTCTCACTCTCACTCAGTCTCTCACTCTCACACACACACTCTCCCACACATACTCTCTCTGACTCTCTCACATTCTCTCTCACACACTCTCTCTCACACTCTCTGTCTCACTCACTCTCTCTCTCACTCACACACACACACTCTCCCACACATACTCTCTCTGACTCTCTCACATTCTCTCTCACACACTCTCTCTCACACTCTCACTCTGACTCTCTCTCTCACTCTCACACACACACTCTCCCACACATACTCTCTCTGACTCTCACATTCTCTCTCACACACTCTCTCTCTCTAACTCTCTCTCTCACTCTCACACACACTCTCCCACACATACTCTCTCTGACTCTCTCACATTCTCTCTCACACACTCTCTCTCACACTCTCTCTCTCTCACTCTCACTCTCTCTCTCTCACTCTCACACACACACTCTCCCACACATACTCTCTCTGACTCTCACATTCTCTCTCACACACTCTCTCTCTAACTCTCTCTCTCACTCTCACACACACACTCTCCCACACATACTCTCTCTCTCTGACTCTCTCACACACTCTCTCTCACACACTCTCCCACACATACTCTCTCTGACTCTCTCACACACTCTCTCTCACACTCTCTCTCACACACTCTCTCACTCTCTCTCTCACTCTCACACACACTCTCACACACACTCTCACACACACACACTCTCACACACACTCTCACATACTTTCTCTCACTCTCTCTCTCTTAGTCTCTCTCTCACTCTCACACACACTCACACACACACACTCTCCCACACATACTGTCTCTGACTCTCTCACACACTCTCTCACACACTCTCTCTCTCACTCTCTCTCTCTCTCACTCTCACACACACAGTCTCACACACACAGTCTCCCACACACACTCTCCCACACACACTCACCCCCACACACTCTTTCTGTCACACACACACACACACTCTCTCACACACGATCTCTCTGTCTCTCACACACACACACTCACACACACTAACACACTTGGGCCTATCTCTCTCTCTCTCTCTCTCTCTCTCTCTCTCTCTCTCTCTCTCTCTCTCTCTGACACACACACGCGCACGCGCAAGAGTTCAGACTGCAGAAAACTGCTCCCATTTTTAAAAAAACACACACACACGAAACTCCGAATAAGCAGAGACCCAGGAACTGACACATGTTAAGAAATATTTTTTTTTAAACCCAACCTCTCCAAGAAGGAATGTGATTGGCTTAGGTTGAAAGAAGGAGACCAGAAGCCCCTGTAATCCCGCCTCTCCGCGACTGGCGGCCATGTCCAGCCTTTCTCTGGTGTCCTTTCCCATTATCTTGAGCATCGATGTCTTGTCGGTTTGCCACCCACAGCAGAATTTCACTCCCAGCAGTTCCCCCCTCCTCCCCCATACCGCTGCCAAAGATGAGGGGGGGTTGTATGTTGGACAAAGAGGTCCACGTTACGACAGTAGATGGGAGGGGGGGGGAGATGGATTATGGGGGGGGGGG
>JACEFZ010013254.1:0-15000 GCA_014155875.1 Cepaea nemoralis
CACGGATGATGGATATACTGGGGGTATAGGTCCCTCATCTTCTCTCGTTGCTGATGATCTCTCGCTACTGACAGTGAGCAAGAAAGAAGTAATGATATTATAAACACACCACACACACACACACATGATGGTCCACATCACTGCAGTCTGACTGTACACATTACACCAACTCCTCAACAAGGATGGCCCACATCACTGCAGTCTGACTGTACACATTACACCAACTCCTCAACAAGGATGGTTCACATCACTGCAGTCTGACTGTACACATTACACCAACTCCTCAACAAGGATGGCCCACATCACTGCAGTCTGACTGTACACATTACACCAACTCCTCAACAAGGATGATTCACATCACTGCAGTCTGACTGTACACATTACACCAACCCCTCAACAAGGATGGCCCACATCACTGCAGTCTGACTGTACACATTACACCAACTCCTCAACAAGGATGGTTCACATCACTGCAGTCTGACTGTACACATTACACCAACTCCTCAACAAGGATGGTTCACATCACTGCAGTCTGACTGTACACATTACACCAACCCCTCAACAAGGATGGCCCACATCACTGCAGTCTGACTGTACACATTACACCAACTCCTCAACAAGGATGATTCACATCACTGCAGTCTGTACACATTACACCAACTCCTCAACAAGGATGGTTCACATCACTGCAGTCTGACTGTACACATTACACCAACTCCTCAACAAGGATGGTTCACATCACTGCAGTCTGACTGTACACATTACACCAACTCCTCAACAAGGATGGTTCACATCACTGCAGTCTGACTGTACACATTACACCAACTCCTCAACAAGGATGGTTCACATCACTGCAGTCTGACTGTACACATTACACCAACTCCTCAACAAGGATGATTCACATCACTGCAGTCTGACTGTACACATTACACCAACTCCTCAACAAGGATGGTTCACATCACTGCAGTCTGACTGTACACATTACACCAACTCCTCAACAAGGATGGTTCACATCACTGCAGTCTGACTGTACACATTACACCAACTCCTCAACAAGGATGGTTCACATCACTGCAGTCTGACTGTACACATTACACCAACTCCTCAACAAGGATGGTTCACATCACTGCAGTCTGACTGTACACATTACACCAACTCCTCAACAAGGATGATTCACTTCACTGCAGTCTGACTGTACACATTACACCAACTCCTCAACAAGGATCATTCACTTCACTGCAGTCTGACTGTACACATTACACCAACTCCTCAACAAGGATGGCCCACATCACTGCAGTCTGACTGTACACATTACACCAACTCCTCAACAAGGATGGTTCACATCACTGCAGTCTGACTGTACACATTACACCAACTCCTCAACAAGGATGGCCCACATCACTGCAGTCTGACTGTACACATTACACCAACTCCTCAACAAGGATGGTGCACATCACTGCAGTCTGACTGTACACATTACACCAATTTCTCAACAAGGATGGTTCACATCACTGCAGTCTGACTGTACGCATTACACCAACTCCTCAACAAGGATGGTTCACATCACTGCTGTCTGACTGTACACATTACACCAACTCCTCAACAAGGATGATTCACATCACTGCAGTCTGACCGTACACATTACACCAACTCCTCAACGATGATGGTTCACATCACTGCAGTCTGACTGTACACATTACACCAACTCCTAAACAAGGATGGTTCACATCACTGCAGTCTGACTGTACACATTACACAAATTCCTCAACAAGGTTGGTTGACATCACTGCAGTCCGATTGTACACATTACATCCCCACAACAAGGCGGATTCCCATCACTGCAGTCTGACTGTACACATTACACCAACCCCATCATAAGGCTTGTTCACATCACAACAGTATAACTGTACACATTACACAAACTCCACTATAGTCTGACTGTACATATTACACCAACCCCACAACAAGGATGGTTCACATTACTACAGTCTGACTGTACACATTACAACTCCTCAACAAAGATGCTCCCAGCCTAACACGTGTACCCATAAAATGTTTCTGGGAAGTAAAAGAGCCCAGAGTGATATATTCCACATAACCCACTGAATGTCAATTGATCTACACAAATATGCAGCTAGCAGCACATCTATATATATATATATATATATATATATATATATATATATATATATATATATATATATATATATATATATATATATATCTTCTTCTTCTTCTTCAGCTTTCCGAGCCATTGAGGTTCTTTGCTGCAAATACATAAAAGACGATGTATGTATGTCTGTTCTTTATGCGTTCGCGAACGGTCCATCCGATTGAGATGAAATTTTCTACATGCTTTCGTTTCATTCATGTGCAGCCAACTGTCATAGTTTGTTAGTGTACAATCAGCTATTTACTTACTAAAATTTAATATTTAAATTTACATTATCATTTATGTATATAGCGAGGGAACTTAACTTAAGAAAAGTTATTTCAAGGGGCATAACTTTTAATAGCATTGCTATATATTTTATATATAAATTGTTGCAGTGTTTTTAAAGATTTATAAACTCTTTGTCTACAGTTATTTACAGGCATATGAGTTATAATAAATAATGATATAATCTTTAATGCATTTTCAAAGTTTTCATAAAAATAATGCATCTATTTAAATAGTGAAAATTTTCTAACTCATCTTTTTATTTTTCTTCAACAGCACATTAATTTTTTTTTAACATTCTCATATGTATGGCGCGTTACACTTACGTTGGGTATTTATGATGCCCATGTTAAACATTTCCTCAACGAGTTACTTTTTATGCAATTTAATGCTTATTGTTCTTTTGTTGTCAAAGAATTGCTTCATAAGAGATGTTGAATGAAAGACTGTATGAGAGGAAATAGAGAAGAAGGGCAGAATGTAGGACGGGCCTGCGAAAGACTTTCGTTCGTTAAAAAAAAAAAAGTAATTTTTTTTTTTTTAGAGAATGTTAGTTGCATATCGTTTGCAGTACTCTGCAGTCAACCCACCGCCCACCATTTATTGGCTGTTCGTGATATCTTGGTAAGTTTACTTTAGATAGATCTCTTCCAATCATATTTTCTACTATCAATCTATCTATTCTTCTATTCTATCTATATTTTTAACGGGAACGGCCCGAACATAGACAGACAGACAGACAGACAGACAGACAGACAGACAGACAGACAGACAGACAGACAGACAGACAGACAGACAGACAGACAGACAGACAGACAGACAGACAGACAGACAGACAGACAGACAGACAGACAGACAGACAGACAGACAGACAGACAGACAGACAGACAGACAGACAGACAGACAGACAGACAGACAGACAGACAGACAGACAGACAGACAGACAGACAGACAGACAGACAGACAGACAGACAGACAGACAGACAGACAGACAGACAGACAGACAGACAGACAGACAGACAGACAGACAGACAGACAGACAGACAGACAGACAGACAGACAGACAGACAGACAGACAGACAGACAGACAGACAGACAGACAGACAGACAGATAGATAGATAGATAGATAGATAGATAGATAGATAGATAGATAGATAGATCCCTGCCAGGGCCTGGGCGAATCCGGGCCGGGTCAGCTAGTACTTAATAATATCAAGTCATGGAAGAGGGTCCATTACTAACAGCGTAAAAATCCAACAGGTAAATAAATAAATGTATTTACATATTTAGGTTATAGGGTACAGAAACAAATCATTATATCCAAAGACTCATTTACTGGAATGGGTAATGTCGTGACAAATGGAAATATCAGCACAAAACTCCACTAATTGAAAGATTTAATGTGGCTTGTTCTTCTGTATGGTTGTGAATACAGAAAAATGACGAAGAAGCTGAAACACTTATCTTAGCCTTTTTTGTCCCAGTCAGGTGAAATTATAAAATAATCAATGCCTCCTGCTGATAAGAGCATACTTCTTCTTCTACTTCAGCGTTCCGAGCCATTGAGGTTCTTTGCTGCAGATACAATCCGTCTCCATTCGTCTCTCTGGTGGACCTTCTCTTGCCAGTCGTTGATTCCAAGTGCTTGCAGGTCTGTACATGTATTATCTCTCCACCGCCTTCTTGGTCTACCTCGGGGTCTACGGTCATTTATTTCTTGACTGTAAGCGAGTTTTGTTGCCCTATTATCCTCCATTCTTTCTATATGCCCCAGCCATTGTAGTCTATTAGCCTTCATGATACCAGTGATTAGCGGGGACTTAAACAGATCATAAATGTCTTTGTTACTTCTTCTTTTCCACTCTCCACTTTGTGTATCCCTAATGGGTCCAAAGATGCGTCTTAAAATTTTGTTCTCAAAGGTTTGTAACAAGGCTTCGTCTCCTTTCGTTGTACTCCAGGTTTCAGAGCCATACAGCACAACCGGTCTGATCAGTGTTTTGTATATTGTGATTTTGGTGTTACGAGATAGCGCCTTTGATTTTAGTAGATGTTGTAGTGCATAGTATATCTTATTTCCAGAGTTGATTCTAGTTTGTATTTCTTCCCTTATGATGTTGGAGCAGTTGAAGATTGTACCCAGGTATTTGTATGTTTCCGTTCTTTTAATGGTCATATTATCTATTTGTATGTGGCCAGAGTTTTTAGCCATTCCGTCTCTTGAAATTACCATATATTCTGTCTTATCTTGGTTGATAACCAGCCCCATCTGTTGGGCTTTTTCCTTTAAGTGAGTCAATATTTCCAATGTCTTTTATTCACTTTGCCCTATAATATCTATATCATCTGCATAACCAAGCAGCTTGGATGTTCCTCCAATATCACATTCCTCCTTTACCTTCCTTACAACTTTCTCTAGAGCCAGATTGAAGAGTAGCGGCGATAGTGCATCACACTGTTTCAAGCCAGATGTTATTTGGAAGGGGTCTGATTTCCTGCCTTTATATGTTACTATATTATAAGTATCTTCCATGCATAGTCTGGTCATGTTGATTAACTTCCTTGGTATTCCAAATTCCTGCATAGCATTCCATAGACTATACCTATTCCTATGGACACTACCATAAGAGCATACAACCAACAAAAACCTGGATGTGTAGCCAAAGGAAGTAGACAGACAACTTCAAGGGCACTCTTAAACAAAGATTTGATGCAACACATCAAGCCTTGGAAAACTAAATATTATGCAACCAAAGTAACACATCTGGCCTTGGAACACTAGACACGATGCATCAAAGTCAACACATCTGCTTGCATCCTTCCCCTGTTATTCAGGTGTCCGCTATTCCTGTCAGTCCAATTTTCCTCTCTTCCATTGTTTATATAGTTCTACTTTACTATTAAAACTGCAGACGTTCATTATGCCTATTGTTTTGAATCGCTGATGTGTCTCGTAGTCCATTAACATTGCCGGGTCTATATCCATTTGGGTCAGTCCGTTTATACTTCTCAGTTTTTCTACGAGCAGTATGAATATCACCTGCCGGCTTGCTGGGTCAGTCACAAGTTAAGGACAAAAATCTGGCAATAGGGAATCCATTCCCTATGGCGAGCCATAGCTCCGTTAGTGCATGACCTAGAGGTCATGATTTCCCAGTCTACACCGCTTGTGTAGTCTGCGAGTCATCGGCAGGCTACTAATTTTCACCTTTCGCTCATCCTGGGAGAGGCTAGCCCATCCTAACCCTGCTGGCTCCAGGGTCAGGCGCAGTCCACACCTTGTAGACCCTCCATACCATCGGCGACCGCAGTTTGTGGCGAGTTGTGATCGCCCATGCTAGGCGACATGTTTCTTGATGATTCTGATTACTATTACTATCGGCTGTTACATCTGCTTTTCCCCGTTAATGTGGCTGGAACTTCTACTTCTGTCGAGATTACTCATACTACTTTATTACTTAGCTAGGTGATAGGAATGAGAGAGGTGACAGATTAATAGGCGAAGTGAGTAGGAGAAAACCTGGACTGGTGCAGTCAAGGCCTGCATGCACTTATTTTCGCGCTAGTGAAAGACCGTGCAAGTTTACAGGATTTTTGTAGACTTCTACTTCTTCTTTCGTTCGCTTGAAATATGTCTATAACTGCAATGTTGTCCCCTGTATGAATTTAACTGTCTTTTTTAGTTTCCACAGCGGTCAATAGAGTGTATCTTTCACTGTCGTCTCTCTAGGCCAGAAGGTTTGCCTGGATATGTTATATTTTGGGCAGTCTTGGAGTATGTGCTTTGCTGTCTGCGATGCCAATCCATATGTGCACATGGCTGTTTCACCAATCTTGAATTTTGTATACATGTGGTTGCGTAATCTATTGTGTCCTGTTCTGAGGCGCAGAATAATGACTTGTTCTGGTCTGTCCATAACGTGGTAGTCATCTTGAGCAGGTTTTGGTGGTGCCATGGACCAATATGAGGTAGACAGCTGGAAACGGAACGAGTAAGAACATGGTTACAAGAGAAGTCGGTGGAGCAACAGATGATGATGAAGAAAGGGAAGTGACTCCAAGGAGTTGCGTATCACGTGACATTAGTTGTGTGGCACACGGGACAGACGGCAAGACCGGGTCAGTCTTGCCAGGGTCTTTGTACAAGACGGTTGTGAAAAGCGAGTGCAGAAGTCATGCGACATCAATTCAGCATTACTCCAGGGTCGTAAAGATACTTCAACCTGCGGCCAGAGTGCGTCACCCAAGTTGAGCGGCTGATTATATAAGTCTGTCACGCTCGACAATCTGTACGCCGAGCAAACGGCAGTCGAGCTCCGCACACGCCGATGTCAAGTCAAGGTCGAGCCAAGCCGTAAGTTGGTTACCTATTGTGTAGGTGATTTTGCAGTTTTGAACGTTAGATAGAGTGTTTGAGAATCATCGCATGTCAGCCCACACCTGTTGGTAATGAAGTGTATAACGGCGGCGATGACTTTCGAGAATAAACACTGACTACAATGGCGAGGACATTGGTTTGTTTGATATTCTCCGTTGTTACATGTTCCTGCTTACAACTGTCCTTGTGGCTGAATAGGCAAGCCGGTAATCAGCTACTTGGCAGGTGGCTTTCTGACTGATTTGATCATTCTTTTCTTTTGGTGGTATGTAACGGACACATCAGGCTGTTCTTCTTTGGCTCCTTCCTTAGCCAATTGATCAGCTCTGTCGTATGTCCAGCTCTTGTAGTGTGGTTTTTGATGCCGAACACCGAGAAGATAAAGAACCAACATACCTTGGTGTAACATTCGACGACAGGCTGACATGGAGAAAACACATTAAAAAAATCAGTAGCAAAAGCCAGAAGGAAAGTAGCCATCCTGAGAAAGCTAAGTGGAACCATTTGGGGAGCCAGTGGGAAAATACTTAGCAAAGTTTATGAACAGAGCATACGACCACACTTGGAATACGGTTCAACTGTGTGGTTTTCAGCATCAAAAACCACATTACAGGAGCTGGAAAAGGTGCATAATCAAGCTCTTAGAGTCATCACAGAAGGGATGAGATCAACCCCTATAGTTGCAATGGAGAAAATGGGGTGGACACAAGCTCTAAGACAGTGGTTCTCAACCTTTTTTGGCCCGTAGCCCCCTTCACCATATTTTCAGAACGTCACCACCCCCCCCCCCCCCCCTTTCGTATTTCTTAGCTAAAAATTCCCCATCCCGCCCCTACACAGTATACGTAATAATGGAAGCACACACAAAAACAAGTCTAGTTAGCCCACATAAAACGTGATTTGTGGGTCTACTTACTTTATAAAATGAATTTTAGAAGGGTGAGACGTACAAAACCCGTAAAGATAAAGGGGAAAAAAAACAAGATCAAGTAATGGGTTCTTGTATTAACACGATCTTGAAAAATCTTCACCCCCCCCCCCCCAAAAAAACCCCAAAATTCCCCCCCCCCTGGCTGGGGGAGGGGGGATTCCCCATGGGTTTTAGAACCACTGCTCTAAGGAAGCAGAGATACAAAAAAAATATACAAGCAGAAGAGTTCCCAGTTTGCCAGGCCACCCTATGAAGAATCGATTTGAAAACTTAGCTATGGGGCGGTTGAAAAGAAATAGTTTCATACACCAGGCCAAACGACTCTGCAGAGAAACCACCGATCTGCCCATAGTTGGTATCCCACTGATAACTATTCTAGAGCGAACTCCGTGGAAAGATGAACATAGACTATCGCTACATATCCAGACAAAAGTGAAAGGGATATCTGACAAGGAAGAACAGAACAGTGTACAGCGCAGAACAGCCACTCTCAGCTTCATTGATGATAAATACCCACAGGATCTCTGGATCCGAGTCTACACAGATGGGTCAGCACAAAATGCTGTTCGAAATGGAGGAGCGGGAGTGTACATAGAATACCCAAATAATACTAGGGACACGGCCAGAGTTCCAACAGGAAAGTACTGCCATAACTACGATGCTGAAATTGAGGCAACCAAGATAGCCACAGAGAAATTACAACATACCAGCCATGGTACACAACCTGTGGTGATATTGACAGATGCAAAATCAGTAATAGAGGCACTCCTGTCTGGGAAATTGCCAGTACTAGGGACATCATATATACTAACATTTGCGGATGATACAGTATTGATTGCAGACAATGAGCAGGATCTCCAACATTTAGTAGATGCGAGTGTTGCACACAGTGAACAACTCAGGTTAAAATTATATTGTAAGAAGATACAAATTATCGTCGTCACTAAGAAGAAGGAAGTACCACAATGTAATAGGGACCAGGTGGAGAAGGCGGTGGAACAGATTGAAAACCTGTATGTGGAAAGAATGAGATTGCGGGGAATCGGCAGGGGTTCTGTAAGAATCTCAAAACTGAGAGGGAAGACTAGGAGAACTTTAAATCACATAGCGGTGGGAACGATTAGTAGCATGACTCTTCGCTGGCTGTTGAACGAGGGGACGGAGCACATCTGGGAATGTCCTGTGCGCAGTGATGTCGGTTCTTAACTCAACTCAACAAGTAGTAAGAACAGAGGAAAATCGGTATGAAATGAAGTGAAAGACGTCATAGTTCGGTTCGCATAATACTATATAAAGAGTATAGCACCTCATGAAAACTGCTTCTCATGGGGGCGATAATAAAGACACTTTGTAAGGGAAGTACCTCTTTTTTTTTAGCAGAAAATAAAAGATAGTAGTTATTAGTGGTCTTTAGAGGACGGAGTATAAACACTAGCATCATACGGGATTCAGATTATCAAATGACAACCGTAATAAAGTAAAAATTAAATATAGTGGTTATATGGTCCGCAGAGGGTCGTAGTGGTTTATACACTATCATCATATTGTTACAGATCCTCAAATGAAAACCACAATAAAGTAAAGGTAGTGGGTGTAGTGGTCAGGATGTGTGACTGTGGGGTAAAGTATCAACAGTGTGTATAAAGGTCGTTACGTCGGTATGGTTGGTGTCTGTGTCGTTGGTCATCTCTCGAAGTACACGTGTTCCTGAAGCGAGGCGCCGTCGGTATATGGAGGTGGTAGGTTCGAATCCCGGGGTGTGTTAAAGGACTGAATAAAACAGTGGTGGAGAATAGGAGTGGGTGGGGTGGTCGAGGGAGTGATGAGATCCTCAGTGTGGTCGAGGATGTGTGCTTAGATCTGCGTGGTGGAGTAAAGTATCAACAGTGTGTGTGTGTGTGTTTGGAGGAGATGGGGTGGGACGGGCTAGCAAAACCGGTGGAAAAGCGAGATGTGGCGGATGGGCTAGCGAACCCTCGAGACGGATTCTAACCTGCAGTCATCACCTGGTTGGGTAAATACTCAGAAGTAACACGTCTACAAATGTAACATTTCCAACAAAACACAGGAATGTATTTGCCGTTAATTAACGGTTGGATCATATTTCACACCGATGCTGTCATCGCTCGGGAGATAAGACTTAACCACGAATCAATCAATCAATCATGTGCCATGCCGGAAAGCGTGGGCGGTCATGACACGCCATTTCACTCGATCACCAGCGTCGTGGATCAGCTCAGTGTTCCTGTCTCGTCCATGCCATGTGGCCAAGCCATCCAGGTATTTTCCTCTCGGTCTTTCTCTTGGTCTGTTCCCTTCGATCTTGCCAGTTGTCACTAAGTTCTCCAATCCATTTCTTCTCATAACATGTCCAAAAAATTTTGACTGTCTACGTCTAATTTCTCTAATCAGTTTACGATGTTCATTTGTCTCCTGTAGTACTTGGTCATTGGTTTTTCTGTCTGTCCATGGTATTCTTTGCATTTTTCTCAGAAACCACATTTCTGCAGCCATCAGATGCTTTTCAGCTTGACTGCTCATTGTCCAAGTTTCACATCCATACAAAAGAACAGGCTCTATGTATCCCCTCAACACTCTTTTTCTCTTTTCAATTGACATCTTTTTATTGGTCAGAATGTTTTTCATCTTGCTAAAGGCTACTTTCGCCATGGCGATTCTTGTTCTAATCTCTTCAAGGCATCTCCCATCAGATGTTATGACTGTTCCAAGATAATTGTACCGATTCACTTGTTGAAGAATATTTCCATTTACTTGTATATTACATTGTGACACTTCTTTCTTCCTAGTGACGACCATAACCTGTGTCTTTTTACAATTTGATTCTAACCCCAGTTGCTCACTGCGTACAACTACCGCATCTACTAATTGTTGCAGGTCTTGCTCATTGTCTGCAATTAATACTGTATCATCTGCATATCTAATTTTATTGATGTTTCGTCCTCCAATTCTGATTCCATTTATATCCTCTACATTTCTGAAAATATTTTCACTGCATAGGGAAAAAAGATCTGGAGACATCACACATCCCTGCCTAACACCTCTTTTAATTGGCTGATACTGTCCCACTTCATTATCAATCCTTATTGCAGCTTGTTGTTTCCAATATATGTTTTTTATAAGTCTAATGTCTTTCCCATCAATTTGTAGATCTGCAAGCATATCCACCATGTTGACATGTCTAACTCTATCAAAAGCCTTTGTATAGTCAATAAAGCAAAGATGTATATCCTTGTTTACTTCTATAGCACGTTCAATAACTGTTCGCAGCATATACACAGCATTTACTGTACCCTTTCCTTCTACAAACCCGCATTGTTCTTCCCCTATTTCAGGTTGTATCTTCTCTCTTTGCAAGATAATTCTTAGCAAAATCTTTGTGATGTGACTCATTATACTAATTGTTCTATGTTGATCACATCCCAAGGTTCCTGATTTCTTTGGGATTGCAATAAATATAGAGTTACATAATTCAGGAGGTATATCTCCAGTATCATATAATGTGTTCAGCAGTCTGGTGACTTGCTCTAGTCGAAATTATTCTAAAGCTTTAATCATTTCTGTTGGGATGTTATCTGCACCGGGGGCCTTGCCAGCTTTCATATACTTAAGAACATTTCGAACCTCCATCTCCAAAATTGGCGGTCCTTCATTATTAAATCTAATATCATACTGTTCGTCTCTGTTATCATCATAAAGGTGTTTCACATAATCTGTCCATGCATGTAGAATCTGGTCTTTTTCTATTATGATTTTGCCATCTTCAGTTTTTAGACACCCTGTTGATGTACTTGTTCTTTTATTATTAAGTTCCTGAATTCTTTTGTGCACTAATTTGGTATTTTGACTGTTGAGTTGGTTTTCAATTTCTAAGCACTTTTCCTCAAGTCATGCTTCTTTTGCCCCCTTACATAATATTCTGACTTGTCTGTGAATTTCTTCATATTTGACAGAATTATTTTTGTTGAGTCTTCTTGTTTCCATGAGGTGTAAAATCTCTTCAGTCATCCATTTCTTACGACCCACCTTCTTTAATTTTGGAATAGGTGTTTCTGCAGCCACATTGATTGAATTCTTCAACGTTTCCCATTGATCATCCACATCCTGGAATAGGATCTCTAGATCAGACAAAATTTCCAATCTGTTCTGTACTTCTATGTTGAATTTGTTTTGTATTTCCTTGTCATTACTCAATGCACACAAATCATATTTAGTGTTTCCTGTTATATACTTGACTTTCTTCAACTTTCTCCTCAATGTTCCTGTGAGTAATCTGTGGTCACTATAACAATCAGCACTGGGAACTGTTTTTGCTACTGTTAGCGCGTTTCTAAATCTTCTGCTAATGAGAATGTAGTCAATCTGGTTTCAAATCCTGCTATCAGGACTCCTCCATGTCCATAATCTTCTAGGGTGTTGCTTGAACCAGGTGTTTCCTACAATCATTTCCTGTTCTTTTGCCCACTCTACGAGTCTATATCCTCTTTCATTTCTCTCTCTTAAACCATAGTTTCCTACTGTGTATCTATCCCCTTGATTTCCTACTTTTGCATTGAAGTCCCCTGCTATGATGTTTATTTCTGAATTTTTACATTTCTTTAAGGCAGACTCTATGTCATTATAAAATTCTTCTACACTATCTTCACTGGATTCTCCTGTTGGGGCATATACTTGAATAATATTTATGCTAAAAGGTCTGCCACTTAATTTAACTAGTAGAACTCTGTCCGACACGGCCCAATATCCTTAAACAGATATTGATGTTTTCTGGTCCAAAATAATTGCCACTCCCCTATGACGATCTTCACCTCCAGAATAAATTATCTTGAAATCTTCTTCTATCTTGATCCTGTCCATCTCGTTTCGCACATACCTAAAATATTATTTTTTTCCCCTTTCAATTTCGTGTTTTATGTTCTCTAATTTTTCGTCGTCGTTTAACGTCCTAACGTTCCAAGTTTCTAATTTTAACGTCCCCGTCCTTGTCTTGCGATGATCAGTCTTTAAGCGAATCATGATATACTATGCATTTTTAAAGAGGTAGTTTGCCGTTGCTTTCCTCTATGGCAGTGACCTTACTGGTCCGAGACCGCAGCCACTGACTCAAGAAGAGTTCCTCTGCCTGCCGTCGTGAAACTCGAGGCCATGACCCACAAATATCTGTCGGCTGCCCTCAAAATTTCATCCACCACCTGCCTTCCGTGGCTTCTTTTGAAAACTTCCCATCAAAGAACACAAAATAACATCACATAATCCACAGGAAAACAATATTCACAGGAAATCCATAGGAAATCACACGAAATCCAAAGGAAAACACTAAATAGCGTCCCTCTGAAAAGTAACGCTTCATTTTATCGCCATTGTACCGGTAGTTGTCACATGATCGTCTCTGCCCTTGTCCACGAATACTTATCAACATTTCTCATGGCGTATAATCAGCTAATTAGGTGGCGGGAAAATGCGTGTGTCGTAGTAAGTAATATGTCGTGTATATGTTATGTAGATGATCGAGATCGCCCCTGAACCTGAAATACTTTCTTATATGCGCTTATGTGACGTCACAACATGTTTTACGAAAATGAATAGTTAACTGTCAAATCTCGCGAGTGAGGATACTTAACTGCTTCCGGTTTTGTATATGTAAAATGTTAAACTTTAATTAATAAAAGTAATACAACGTACGAGGTAATATTAAAAATAGTATTTTCGATGTGTAGAGTGAAAAGTAAATATGACTGCACAGTATAAAGATAGGAGGTCTATCATCAACAACTTCGATGCATATTTTCGGATCCGATCATCAGAAGGCCTACTGTTTTTTTCTGTTACTTATCTAATGAAAAGTGACCGAAAATTTATTATAATGGCGGTTATTATTAACTTTAGTGGAAGGGACTATTGGTGGTGTGTTAACGAAACAATCCTCGACATCAGGCGGTGTAACGGTATACACCTGGTAACACAGTCACATGTTTAAGGGGTACATCCGGGACACATGGTTAATGACTAAAGCCGGTCAAAGGGGGCGTTGCTTCCGGTCACATGCATAACGATACACTCGGGACACGTGGTTAATGACTACAACTGGACCGCGTGGGTGCTGTACATACAGCCTATCACATGCGTAAGGATACATCCGGCTACATCTTGTCAAAGAGGGCGTTGCATCCGTGTCGTATTGTACGCTTTTGTGTGTATGTTATTTTATTTTTCTTTTTCTATATTTATTGAGTGCTTCTGATTTCGGATTTTCACCTGTATTTTCGCGATACGATGGATCTTCTTATTAATGTTTAGTACGTTTCTTCTCGCAGGAGCTTAATATACTTATTTGTTTCCAATTTATATTGTTATATTCTGCTGCAGCCGCTGCTTTTTCTTTCTATTCCATACATATGTAAGGGTACATACGGGACATGTAGATAATAGGTTTATAACAAAGAGGGTGTCCTATTGCTGTCGAACCCGGGGACCTAACTCGTGATAAACACCATGCATGGGAGTAATGACGCTACCTCGTCAACAGAGCATCAGAAGTTTAAAATGATCCCTCTACTCTCTCTCTTTTCTATGTCCGTGTCGTCCAAGGGTCACCGAGTAACACCTAAGGACACCCCGGACTTAATACAACATTAGACGTTCTCAAAAGCAGAAGAGTCAGTCAGGGTGACCAGATTGGCTTTTTCGAAGCCAAATTTGGCTTTTTTAAAACAGGTTTGGCGTCAGAAAATCAGTTTGGCTTGTTGGCTTTTTCTTGGCTTTTAAAATTTTTAATGGTATATATGCCTATTTTTGAATTTTCAAGTTAATTTTGTCTTGTGTTACTATTTTTAAGCAAAAACACACGCAAAACGATAAGCTTATCTGGCCATGTTCTATGCGCACTGACGCACTGCGCAGCTTACTGTTTAGTTAAGTTTTCAAATTAATTATACCTTCATCGCAATCGCAAGTCGCAAGTATTTCTTATTAAATATTATTGACTGAGCCTATTATCATGCCAAAGTGGAAACCATCTTATGATACTAATCGGAAATATAATGATCAATGGGAAAAGACATTTGTGTGGCTCAAGAAATCCACTGACGGTTCTGAACAGGCATATTGCAAATTGTGCCATTGTAATATTGTTCCAAGATTTTCAAATCTCGCAAATCATGCAACAACAGAAAAACACAAGCGGAGCGCGCCATCTTCTTCACAAAAAACACTTTCAGTGGTGACACTGACAA
>JACEFZ010013254.1:17500-22500 GCA_014155875.1 Cepaea nemoralis
TCATTGATGAGTCAACCGATGTCTCGACCCAAAAGTATTTGTGCATTTTAGTTAGATACCTCAGCGATAAAAGAAATGAAATTACTACTAGTTTTCTAGGTTTGATTCCAGTTCAGGAGGCTACAGGAGAGAATATATTTAATTTGATTAACACTGAAATTGAAAAATGCAATCAATCATTAAAAAATTGCATTGGTTTTGCATCCGATGGTGCTTCCAGTATGGTTGGATGCAACAATTCAGTTTGGTCCAGAATGACAGATGTATCTCCTTCATGTGTTCAGTATAAGTGTGTTTGCCATTCATTAGCATTGTGCATCAAATATGCAGTGTCAAAACTACCTTCAAACATTGGATTTTTGCTGACAGAAATACCAAATTGGTTTAGACATAGCAATCTAAGACGAGAAGCATTTAAAGATTTATTCAAAATTATGAACTCATCGACAGAATTTCAGCAAGCTAGAACTGCACCACTTCCTTTTGAGAAAATTTCTTCTACTCGCTGGCTTGTCCGAGGAAAAGTAATGTTCAACATTCTAATTAATTGTGAAGAACTCGAGGCTTATTTTATTTCTGCTGAATTAGCAAATTATGACACTAAATTTAAGTCACGACTTATAAAGGAAATGCTTCTAGATCAAAGAAACTACCTTTATTTTCATTTTGCAACCCCTATTGTGCAGGAATTCGAAAGGTTAAATAGCCTTTTTCAGAAAAGTAAGGCAGATCCTCACGAATTACATGAAGAACTATTTTTGCATTATAAGAGTCTTAATAGTAGGATTTATGATACCAATAATAAGAAAAAAGATATTTCTAATGTTGATTTTGGCATCAAATTCCTGTCAGAGTGTGATAACTACATTCAGAAAAGTTCTGATACGAAAATTAATTGTCAACAAGAGGTCTTAGATCTCAAAGAAAGATGCTTATCCATGCTAGAAGAAGCACTTGATCAAGTTAGAAAGCGGCTTCCTTCAGCAAGAAATATATTTAAAGATCTAACCAATTTTAGCCCTGGAATAATCTTAAACCAGGCTTCTAGACCACTATTTTCGAAACTGCCCTTTTTGAATTTGGCTGAAGAAAACAACCACACTATTATTGAAGAGCAATACAGAAAATTGCCTTTTATAGATTGGAAGGAAGAAGAACAATTTAAAGAAAATGGACTGCCTAAAGATACAGAGCAGTTCTGGCAAGGAGTCATGAAACATCCCCAATTTAAAGAGCTTGCTTCTTTTGCTCTTACTTGCTTAATAACACCTATTAGCAATGCTGCAGTGGAGAGGATGTTCTCTCTTTTAACATGCATAAAAACCAAAGCAAGGAATAGACTTCAGCTGTCTCTCTTAGAAGCAATTATTAGAATTAGAGCAGAACTATTATCTTCAAACAAGTGCTGTAATGAATTTGTTCCTTCATCCAAAATGTTGAATGATTTCAAAGCTGGAATTGTATATTCTAATGAATCCTGTACTGAATTTCTCAACAATGAAGAGGAATTCCTATTTGAAGAAGAAGTCTTCATGTAATGTAAGTATATTTTTAATATATCTTTTTACTGGGCAATGTTTGGCTTTTTATTTGGCTTTTTTAATTTTTACTGGGCGGTGTTTGGCTTTATTTTGGCTTTTCCATTTCGTGACTTGGCCTTTTTTTTTATCAGGGCGATCTGGTCACCCTGGAGCCAGTGTTACCACTTCATCACAGTGTCCGACCAAGTCTGTCTCGTAGTCTGAGAAGAGTGTTGTGATCATCGACGCCAGTCGGGGAAGGCATGCCTTTACTTAACAACTAGCGTGCCATACATCTTTTCCCAGAAACCCATTTCCAAGACCAAAGTATGTTTGTTAGATTGTCTGCTCATTGCTACGTTTCACATCCAGACAAAAGTACAGGGCATATGTAAGATCCTCACCAGAGGAAAAGGTTAAACGTGTCAAATATCAAACACGCCAACCTCTAGAATCACCAGTTAGTATGATGTTACTATGTATACCCTTTGAGGAGCCAATAAGCAAAATGTATGTCTTTGTATACGTCTTATCAGATGCTCAATAATGTTCTCACGCAAATAGATATTCGTCTGCTATATACTCTTGGATTCTACAAATCCAACATCTGTCCCTTCCTCCTATTCGTGCTGCATGGTCTTCTTTTTTGCATTGTGTCATCTTAGAGCGAAATATTCGTGATGTGATGTCAGCTAATACTAAAATTGTCGATGCTGATCACATCACAATACGCTTGATTTCTTCGAGGTTGTAATAAAAGATAAGATTACATATTGCAGGAAGTGTATCTCCTGTATCAGACAATGTGTTCAGCGTACTGGTGACTTAGTCATTTCTATATATTCTTCTAGGACCTCAGTAACGTTAAACTCAAGTATCTACTTTCAGATGCTACTTTACATAAGCGCAAACATAGGAATACAACGAATGCAAATCGCTCTTTTTATTGGTCACTTCTTTTTCCATCTTGTAAAAGGTTGCTTTCGCCAGGGCGATTCTTGTTCCAATCTCTTCAAAGCATCTCCCATCAGATGTTATGTCTGTTCCGAGATAGGTTTACCGAGTCACGTGTGTAAGAATATTCTTTGTCGTACTTCTTTCTGCAACTAGTTGTTCGCTGTATCCAACAAGCGCATCTAAATTATGTCCCAGGTACTGTTAAATGTAGGGATGCAGCAGCGAAGGGAAACACCAGAGACATTTACAGCACCACAAGGAAACTGGTGGGAAAATATAATTAACCAAGTTGAACTTACCAAAAATAGGAAATGAAAGTTCTTATCACAAGATCGAATGAACAGATGGGTAGAATAGTTAAGGATCATCCGAAACAAGTTCCAAGACCTCCTGATATCTAGCCACAGAAATAACACTAGATACCAACAATGAAAACATCTAAAGAATTTTAACAAGCTACCAAACAACTGAAAGATTGGTAAAGTGCTGGCCCAAATGGTGTCCCAACAGAAGCTATTAATTCAGACACTTAACTTCTGCATTTCGTAGAGTCTGGGATACCTTAGAAACACTAACAGACTAGAGAGAATGATATGTGGTGAAGTTGCCTAAGAAGGGTACGGAGGAGTGTGTCTAACACCACATGGCCTCAACACCCAGCATAGTTTCACCTAATCATAGGTATTCTCCTCCCCCTCTCTTGCTTCCATACCCTCCCAGTGGTCACCCTCTCCCTGCCTCTAATATAGTTCTTTTCTTTACTAAAGTTATCTTCTACCCTGTCTCTCTTGGGGAGATTCAGAGTGACAAACTAGATGGATGTACCTGTGCATTTTGCAGTGTCACTCTTGCACTCTTTCGTTCGTAACATAGTGTGCACCATAAGGATATCACCATTCCTCCAGCACAAATCCCCGAACAGGAAAGCACCATACTGGATATGCTGTCTGTGTGTATGCGTAATCGCGTATTAGTGTCGGGAAAATGCGTGTATCATAGTAAATAATATGTCGTGTATATGTGATGTGATGATCGAGATAGCCCCTGAACCTGAAATTACTGTCTTATATGCGCTTATTTTGACGTCACAACATGCTTTACGAAAATGAATAGTTAACTGTCAAATCTCGCGATTGAGATACTTAACTGCTTCCGGTTTGTAATATGTAAAATGTTAAAACTTTAATATAAAAAGTAATACAACGTACGAGGTAATATTAAAATAGTATTTTCGATGTGTAGAGTGAAAAGTAAATATGACTGCACAGTATAAAGATATGAGGTCTATCATCACAACTTCGATGCATATTTCGGATCCGATCATCAAAGCCCTAGTGTTTTTTTCTGTTACTTTCTATGAAAGTGACCGAAATTTATTATATGGAGGTTATTATTAACTGTAGTGGAAGGGACTATTGGTGGTGTGTTAACGAAACAATCCTCGACATCAGGAGGCGGTGTAACGGTATACACCTGGTAACACAGTCACGTGTTTAAGGGTACATCCGGGACACGTGGTTAATGACTAAAGCCGGTCAAAGGGGGCGTTGCTTCGTCACATGCATAACGAGACACTCGGGACACGGTGGTTAATGACTACAACTGGAGCCGCGTGGGTGCTGTACATACAGCCTATCACATGCGTAAGGATACATCCGCTACATCTTGTCAAAGAGGGCGTTGCATCCGTGTCGTATTGTACGCTTTTGTGTGTATGTTATTTTATTTTTCTTTTTCTATATTTATTGAGTGCTTCTGATTTCGGATTTTCACCTGTATTTTTCGCGATACGATGGATACTTCTTATTAATGTTTAGTACGTTTCTTCTCGCAGGAGCTTAATATACTTATTTGTTTCCAATTTATATTGTTATATTCTGCTGCAGCCGCTGCTTTTTCTTTCTATTCCATACATGTGTAAGGGTACATACGGGAAACGTAGTTAATAGGTTTATAACAAAAAGGGTGTCCTATTGCTGTCGAACCCGGAGACCTAACTCGTGATAACCACCATGCATGGGAGTAGTGCCGCTACCTCGTCAACAAGAGCATCGAAGTTTAAAATTGATCACACTTCTACCTCTCTCTCTTTTCTTTGTCCGTGTCGTCCAAGGGTGCACCCGAGTAACACCTAAGGACCACCCCGGACTTAATACAGACATTAGACGTTCTCAAAAGCAGAAGAGTCAGTCAGGGTGACCAGATTGGCTTTTTCGAAGCCAAATTTGGCTTTTTTAAAAACAGGTTGGCGTCAGAAAATCAGTTTGGCTTGTTGGCTTTTTCTTGGCTTTTAAAATTTTTAATGGTATATATGCCTATTTTTGAATTTTTCAAGTTAATTGTTGTCTTGTGTTACTATTTTTAAGCAAAAACACACGCAAAACGATAAGCTTATCTGGCCATGTTCTATGCGCACTGACGCACTGCGCAGCTTACTGTTTAGTTAAGTTTTCAAATTAATTATACCTTCATCGCAATCGCAAGTCGCAAGTATTTCTTATTAAATATTATTGACTGAGCCTA
>JACEFZ010013254.1:27500-62498 GCA_014155875.1 Cepaea nemoralis
CGAAATATTCGTGATGTGGGTCAGTATACTAAATGGTCGATGCTGATCACATCACAAGACTCTTGATTTCTTCGAGGTTGTAATAAAGATAGAATTACATATTTCAGGAAGTGTATCTCCTGTATCATACAATGTGTTCAGCGATCTGGTGACTTGGTCATTTCTATATTCTTCTACCTCAGTAACTTTACTCAAGTATCTACTTTCAGATGCTACTTTACATAAGCGCAACATAGGAATACAAACGAATGCAAATCGCATCTTTTTATTGGTCACTTCTTTTTCCATCTTGTAAAAGGTTGCTTTCGCCAGGGCGATTCTTTTTTCCAATCTCTTCAAAGCATCTCCCATCAGATGTTATGTCTGTTCCGAGATAGTTTTACCGAGTCACGTGTTTAAGAATATTCTTTGTCGTACTTCTTTCTGCAACTAGTTGTTCGCTGTATCCAACAAGCGCATCTAAATTATGTCCCAGGTACTGTTAAATGTAGGGGATGCAGCAGCGAAGGGAAACACCAGAGACATTTACAGCACCACAAGGAAACTGGTGGGAAAATATAATTAACCAAGTTGACTTACCAAAAATAGGAAAATGAAAGTTCTTATCAACAAGATCGAATGAACAGATGGGTAGAATAGTTTAAGGATCATCCGAAACAAGTTCCAAGACCTCCTGATATCTAGCCAGCAGAAATAACACTAGATACCAACAATGAAAACATTCTAAAGAAATTTTAACAAGCTATCCAAACAACTGAAAGATTGGTAAGCTGCTGGCCCAAATGGTGTCCCAACAGAAGCTATTAAATTCAGCACTTAACTTCTGCATTTCGTAGAGTCTGGGATACCTTAGAAACACTAACAGACTAGAGAGAATGATATGTGGTGAAGTTGCCTAAGAAAGGGTACAGGAGGAGTGTGTCTAACACCACATGGCCTCAACACCCAGCATAGTTTCACCTAATCATAGGTATTCTCCTCCCCCTCTCTTGCTTCCATACCCTCCCAGTGGTCACCCTCTCCCTGCCTCTAAATATAGTTCTTTTCTTTACTAAAGTTATCTTCTACCCTGTCTCTCTTGGGGAGATTCAGAGTGACCAAACTAGTATGGATGTACCTGTGGCATTTTGCAGTGTCACTCTTGGCACTCCTTTCGTTCGTAACATAGTGTGCACCCATAAGGATATCACCATTCCTCCAAGCACAAAGTCCCCGAACAGGAAAGCAACCATACTGGATATGCTGTTCTGTGTGTATGCGCAAATACGTAAGTATATATGTCTGTATGTATGAATAGGGTATGTGTATATGTGTGTGTGTGTGTGTGTATATATATATATATATATGTGTCAGGGGTCACGTGGCTTTGCGTCGTTTGTCGTCAGCGCTGGTCGCGTGTCAGGTAAGAAACTTGCCAGCCGACAACTCTTGTCCGCCGGGTGCCGTAACGATGTTGCTGCTAGGCTCTGACATTCTCCCCGGGTACTTCAATGAAAGATGCCATCTTTCATTCATGATGTATGTATATACTGGGGTAGTGTTGATTTCATGTCAGAGACTACTATTTCCCAGTGTTATGCATGAAAATACATATAAGGCATAGAAATATATACAAAAAAAAATGTAAGTTGCATCGAAATGACAAATGAAGTACAATTTTTAACACAATTCAGGTTTCATCCCCCTGATGCCTGGTTACCTTCATTGCAATAATACCCAGTCAGATCAGTAGTTCCAGCTTCACGCATCTACCTCGCAGCCATTTTGAAAAAAACGTAATAATATGCTTGTTTTGCAACAACCATCTAGGCCAGACTGAAATACGGCTTTGTGTTAGTCGTATTAAACACTTAAACTCTGCCCTTATTTGGTCAGGAGCTCTTATGTTGGTTTGCAATGTTGGCAGCTCTATGACATGCTTGGTGGACGCCTACCTGCTGTGCCAATCATTTGAGCAACAAAATGTCTATTTATACAATATACATTAATGAATATATTTTAAATTATGGCCCTTGATGTAATTCATAACTGCAAGGGAAGTAATTTTGACATTTAAGAAATTTCATACATTACAATAATCATTTAATTTCTTAGCGTCATTGCTTGACGTTTCTTCATATTAACGAGAAAAAGTCGGTAATATGAATACGTTAATCAAGATATGATTCTAAGATTACACTAATCAAAATAAATAAGTACACAATTTGTATATTATATTTTATAGATTGAAAAAGATTTTACAAGTGTCATAAATTTTTGGAAATTTGTACATAGTCTGCTAATTTTGCTATACTTTTTACATTATATTGGAAATACAAATGAAACAAAAATTTTGGTTGTTGTTACATTTTCTGAATACAAATGATCCGGTTTTATTTCGGAACAGATAGTAAAATGTTCCCACAGTTCGTGTCTGATGTTATAGTAAGACAACGGATTATGGTGGAATGTTCTTATTTCCGATGTGTTCACACGTCGAACAATTTGGATCCCATTTGCTGTAGAGGTGATGTAGGAGTCAATGTTCGGTCTACATTTGCACATGTTAAAATATCACGGTGAACAAAAATCACCCACAAATGTCACAATAGTAAAGTTCGCTTCTGATAATTGGTTAAGCGTTTGTGACACTGTTGTTGGTGTCTATATACACTTAATATCGTTCTCATTCTAGCACACACTACACAATTATACTACACTCATTACATGACTTGATTAAAAATAAGTATATTATACATGTCGGTATGCAAACCGTATCACAATTTTGATTATTGACCTTACACAGTAGGTGAATGGAAAAATTCACACATTGGTGGCTGTGTTGGGCTGAGTGTAATATTACACAGTGCACTCAGACATTGCTTACTGGGTCTGTCGGACAACGGGACAAAAGGTCGGCGATTGTATTCATTCTGCCGGGAATATGGCGAACTTCAAAACTGAAATTCTGAAGCTTTAAGGACCAGCGAGCAATCATGTTATTTGATGGTACTGTGGAATTGATATACCTTAATGGACTGTTGTCAGTTTCGATGATAAAGTGACGTCCTAGAAGATATTTGGACAGCTTTGTTACACTTTCTACTAAGGCCAATGCCTCCAATTGCGGAATGGACCAGGCCCGCTCTCGGGGTCTTAGTTTTCTTGATAGAAAACAGACGGGATGCAAGATGTCGTTGTATTCCTGCAAAAGGACTGCACCGATCGCAATGGAGCTAGCATCTGTTCTCAATCTGAAAGGTAAACGAATGTTGGGCAATTTAAGGATGAGATTAGGTGTATTCTTATCAGAAAAATGTGCCAAAACTTTATCAAATGCATTTCGTAGGCATTCATCGTTTACAACTTTTTCGGGTTTATTCTTGGTTAGTAAATTAGAAAAAACCTCAGTTAGCTCTGAAAAATCAGGAATAAAGTTTCTGTAATAATTAATAAGTCCTAGCAAACTGCGGACTTGTTTCTTATTTGTTGGAAGTGACAGTTTTAGAATTTTCGAGACAATTTTGTTGTCTGTCATGACAAAGCCATTGGATATTCTGTACCCCAAAAATGATATCTCTTGGTAAGCCATGCTCACCTTTGAGGGCTTCACTGTCAGTCCGTGTTGTCTGATACGTTCTAGTGTCTTTTCCAGTATCTTTATATGTTCCGTCATTGTCTCTGTATGGACACAGATGTCGTCAATATAGGAAACTATATTAGGGATGTCAGATAGGAGTAGTCGTGTCATGCGTACAAATGTGGCTGGGGCATTGACTAGCCCAAATGGAAGTTTGCACCATTCGTATAGTCCCCAAGGAGTGGCGAAAGCTGTTAGATGTCTGCTGTCTTCATGTACAGCAATCTGCCAGTAACCTTTAGCCATGTCAAGGGTCGTGAAGAACTTAGCGTCAGTCAGTTCTGTCAGAAGATCGTCCGTATTTGCCATTGGTTCAAGATCTAAAACAGTTATTTTGTTCAGTTTTCTGTAATCTATGCAAAGTCGTATTGTGTTGTCCTTTTTCCGTACAATGACCATGGGTGAAGAGAAGTCCGATAGGGATCGTCTGATGATGTTGTTTTTTTCTAAGCTGATGATTTCCTGATGTAGTTGTTCCTTGTAATGTAATGGTATGGTGTATGGTCTGCATCTTATGGGTGTGTTTGATGTGAGTGTGATGTGATGCTGTACTAACTCTGTTTGTCCTGGGTTGTCTGAAAAGATGGTGTTGTACTCTTGTATCAACTGTTTGCAACTGTTTGTCTCTGCTTGACTTAGGTTTGGATTGATCTTGATCTCCTTCAAGCAGTTTGTCGTGTCTAATGTAGGTGTTGGAATCTCGTCGCTAGAATCGTCATCTTCGTGATCTATTATCACGGTGCAAGCTGTCGTATCGTCTTGTTCGTTGTCTCTGTTGTAATATGGTCTTAGCATATTGATGTGAAATATTTTGTGTTTGTCTTTTATTAGGATTTCGTAGTCAACAGGAGAGATTTGTCTTGTCACTTTAAAAGGTCCCTGCCAAGAATCTGTCAGTAGCTGTCTGTCACTGGGTAGTAATAGTAGAACGTCCTGTCCAGCTGTCAATGTTATCGTCCTGTTACCTTTGTCTGCGTATTGTCTGTAAGTAGCACCAGATAGTTTTAGTGCACTTTTAGCAATTTCACATGATTTCATTATCCTTTCACGCAATGATGTTACATACACAAATGATGATATGGGTTTCAATACTGGAGTGGACTCAGTTAACATTTGGTGATAAATTGTCAATGGGCCGCGTGGTTTGGCACCATAGATGAGTTCAAAAGGAGAGAAACCGGTACTAGAATGTGGTACCTCGCGATAAGCAAAAAGGACAGCTGGTAAGTATAGATCCCAGTTATTGGGGTGATCTTGAGTTACTTTGGCTAGCATGTGCTTCAGATCCCCATTAAGCTTTTCTATTATCCCGCTCGAGTGCGGATGATAGGGGCTATTGAAGACTTGCTTCACTCCTAACATTTTAGTGAAAGCTTGAGTGGATGCGGCGATAAATTGAGTGCCTCTATCAGACTGGATCGTATCTGGAAACCCAATTCTGGAGAAAATATGGAAGAACACTTCCATGATATCGTTGGCAGTAATGTTCTTTAACGGAATCGCTTCTGGCCAGCGACTACATTGATCAATAATTGTTAGAATATATTTATTCCCTCTAGTTGTTGTATGACTAAGAGGGCCCACAATGTCAACTGATACTTTCTCAAAAGGTCGACTGGCTAAGTCAGTGACTTGTAACTTTGCCTGTGGGTGTTTACCTTTCTTTACCAGTTTCTGGCATGTATCACAACTTCTGCAATATGTTTTTATGTCATTACAGAATTTTGGCCAATGAAACTGTGTCAATAGTCTTGACCTGGTTTTAACATATGCCATATGACCTGCAAAAGGAATATCGTGAGCAAGATGTAACGCTTGCTTGCGATACGTAATTGGTAACACAGTTTGCTTTGTTGTAACGTCACCTTTGGTGTAGTACCTGGTGAGTATATCATTGTATAAAGCAAAATGCCATTTAGCATTTTTCGTTACTCTTGGCTTTTTGCCGATCAGGTCAAAATACTTTGACAGTGAAGGATCAGCTTTTTGAGCTGTTATGAATGTTTCCTTCATCGAGTCACTAGGTGGTACTTCTGGGCTAAGCATTTGAATAGCCTCAGTTTGGTTACTATCATCTTGCACTCTAGCAGTAGCTCTTGTTACTGCGTTCACACACTCAATGACATCAGATGATGATGGAATGATATCGTCAATGGTGTGATGAGAACTTAGTGCTGCGTTAGCTAACATACATTCAACTGGTGATATGACATTTTCAATGACATTTGATGGTGATGTGTTATCATTAATACATAGTGATGTTATGTCATGGTTATGATGTTTGTCATTCACCTCCGGTAAATTTCCGATGATTATATCGCACACTGGGTTTGTAAGTGCTGCGACCTTTACTTTTCCGGTGAGGAATGGTGTTTCGATGTATGCCCAAGCTAATGGATATTTTTCAATATTGCCTGAAAATGTTCTACATGTGATGTGTCTACCTGTGTATTCTGTAGGTGTTATGAATGTTGTTTTCAGGCCAATAAGTGTACTCCCGGTGTCGCGAAGTACTGTAGCAAACTTGCCATTAACGTACCCGTGATAGATGTCTAACTTGCCTTTTGAGTCTATTACTAAGTTACCTTCCTCATTAGCAATAGGGATGGCGTGCCCGCATGTTAAGATACCATTTTCAAAGAAGGTATTACAGACAGTGCATGTGTTGGAACTAAATACGTCACAAGCCTGTGCTACATGTACAGGATGTTTTTCTGTATTTTCGTCTTCTGACGCTGAACTATCGAACAAGGCGGCATTGGCTTTGTTGGTCATCTGCCTGCCTTTACAATCAATACGATGGTGACCGTAAGCCTTGCAGAGAAAACATTTACGTGCATTTTTGAACGATTTACGTTCTCTGTCTTGTCTGTTTACCATATTTTGCAAGTATGTTGGGTACCCTGGGTTTTTATCGCACATCTCGTTCAAATAATGAGACATTTTACAATGAACACAATGTCTAAACTTTTCAGAGGTAGGCCTGGTTGGTTTTTGCCTACTATAGTTTTTCTCATAGTTGGCAGCGGCTACCCAGTTACTGTCAGTAGCTTCAGTGGCAAAACATTGTTTATTTGCCGTATAATAGGCCGACCCACGTCTTTCCATTTCTTCCACACATGTGCATTCATTCTCTTGCAAGAACTTAGAAAAAGATGTTGGGATAGAAGAAATAACCTTATCTCGAATAATGAGATCTTCTAATTTATCATAATTTTTGTTAATTTTGGCTGATGAAGTCCATTTGCTGAAAATGTCTCGGACTAAACAGAGGTAGTCAGAGAACGTTTGAGTTGACTTTGGACTCAGTTTACTAAATTGTTCTCTGTACCCTGCTTCATCTAGCATGAAATGTGCCATTATTTTTGATTTAATGTAATGGTACTCTTTTCTGAGGTCTTTGGGGATGGTTTCAATTACTTTCAGAGGTTCCCCAGAAAGACTCCTCATATATAAAATATTCCATTCCGAAAGTGGAACTTGGTAATGTTCCATTAAAGTCTCAAAATTTTGGGTAAAGGCTGCTATGCAGTCACCCGAGGTATAGTTACGAACGATACCTTGGTACTTTTTATACTGGTTTTCTTTTTCCAGTCTTTCAGATTTCTTTGACTCTTTATTCATTGCAGTCTCAGTGTCCAGTTGTTTCATTTTCAACTGTAGTTCAAGTTCTTCTCTCTTACTCTGAGCTGCTATTTCTGCTTTCTTAAGTTCACTGTCTATCTCAGCTTGCTTTGTCTTTGCAGCCATTTCTACTTCGGCTTGCTTTAATGCTGTTTCAGCCTCTATTTGCTTGGCAGCTTTTTCAATCTCTGCCTGTTTCAAGGCTGTTTCTGCCTCAGCTTGTTTTGCAGCCATTTCTGCTTGTTTTAGAGCTCTTTCAGCTGCTCTATCTTCGCGTTCACAGTACTCAGCGTATTTCTTCTCACTCCATTGTGTTAATTCATCACCTTCCTAACTTTAATTTAAACCCATATCGATGAAATCAAATAATGACGACATGATGGAGAAATATGTCAATGAAAATCAATCGCACACAATATATTGTAAATGGTTAGTAGAAAAACAACTTACAATCTGATTTGACTCTACGATGCGTGCCCTACTAATGCATACGTAAAGTTGAAGTGAAGAAAAAATATACTCAAGTGCCCTTGGATATGGTGACGAAATGGTTGGGCAATCGGGCTAGAAAAACTGTAAGGTCGTACTTCAGAAACACTAATGACCTCTACGGCAGGGTTATGGATGGTACGCAAAAACCTGCTTTGTTTTTGGAGAGAAATAAGTTAGCGTGTGTTTGTTGGTGTGTGCCTGTAAGTCACTAAGTGTTGATTTGGTTTGGATGGCGTCGAGTATAATTGTATGTCGTAAATTTGTCGTCAACAGTGTTTCTTTCAACAGAAGTTACACTCTTTCCAAAACTCTTCGCGTTCCACAAACTCAATACACAAAAACAATCTATCTGTATTTGAACACTCAATAACATTGATGACACATCACTTACATCAAGATGACATTCAGTAAGGACAAAGACATCAAGTTTACAAGATGGCGACAAGGTCAAAATGGCGGCAAAATCACAAGGTTGACAAGGTCAAACGGTGACAAGTTTTACGAATTACAAATGTTTTAACACGTTTACAGGATCAAACAATCTGTACTGTACATTTACTAATGATGTTAAACATATTTAGACAATGTAGTAATGGATCACACTGAGACTTTTCCGATCACATATACATCACTATAACCTTGACAAATTTTACAAGTACAAGAATTATAGTTTTAAATCACAAAGACGAACAACACACGTCTAAATATATTAGGTTCTTTAAATAATGACGAGCAACCCACGTCCACACATGTCAGGATCTTATATTAGGCTCGTTGGCTAACACATGTGAGACAGTACAAGTACAACGTGATTCGACATAAGACACAGCAACACAAGTTCTATGGATTTATTACCACATTAAATACATAACAATAGTTACAGCAATGTACAACATATAACAACTCACTACCACAATACAGCTCATAGGTCTGACGCTCACAATATCAGTCGTTCAGCTCACAACCACGGAGATTCACACAACGCCTTGCTCTCCCGACACACACGTCCGTTCAGATGTCCAGTCGCAGCGTGGTCTGCGATTAACACACACACTGCCCACTGCCTCAGGTGGGGTCACGTGGCTTTGCGTCGTTTGTCGTCAGCGCTGGTCGCGTGTCAGGTAAGAAACTTGCCAGCCGACAACTCTTGTCCGCCGGGTGCCGTAACGATGTTGCTGCTAGGCTCTGACATTTGTGTGTGTGTGTGTGTGTTTTTTTTTAAATATAATATCATTACTTCTTTCTTGCTCACTGTCCGTAGCGAGAGATCATCAGCAACGAGAGAAGATGAGGGCCCTATACCCCCAGTATATCCATCATCCGTGCTGTCTCTCATTCACACCTGTGTGTCCTTTATCTCTTACAATTGACAGCACTGAGAGAAGCTGTGGTAGACACACCCACAGTATATCTATTATCCATGAAACTTACTGAACTCAAAACTCTCTGGCCATATTATTGAATGCCTATAAAAGAATGAAGCTCCTCGAATAAATTCAGTTGAAAATTCAATGCCAAGTTTGGCTCATCTCACTACAAAACAACGAGTCATCATCATTGGGCGTTTACAGGCTGGACAGTCACAAAGTGTAGTAGCCAGAGAATTTAATGTGGTTAGAAGCACCATTAGTCGCCTTTGGAGGAGATTTCAAGAAACTGGCTCAGTGGCAGACCGGTAGTGCAGTGGAAGAGCCAGACTCAAAACTGCTGCCGAAGACCGCTTATTATGGCCGTGTTGCATTAGGAATCAATTTGCATCTGCGTCCTCCACAGTCCAGTCAATGCCAGGAGCTCGTCTAATTTCAGAACAAACGGTCAGGAACCGGCTGGACGACGCTGGTCTGTGGGCTAGAAAACCATACAGAAGTCCTGTTCTTATGGACCAGAATCGCCAGAACCGACTGCAGTGGGCAAATCAGCATTGCCAATAAAATGTAGGTACAAGTTTGCAATCAAAACTGCAATAATGTTGCATTTCTTTTTTTTTTTGAACAGTATTATATAAATGTAGTTCCAGAGCAGATACTGCCATTGAGGCATGAAGTATTAGCCCTTCACACATTCCAGGTCTTGACCTATTAGGTGAGCTGGCCAGTTCCTTTCCTCATTACCTTTCTTTTCTTAACAATGTGCGCGCACACACACCACCACCCCCCCCCCCCCCCCCCTCCCAAAAAAAAATAATTTCTTGCCAGGTTCATACTGGGAAATATAATTATGTCTCCCTGGGGATTGAATCCAGACCACTATCATGGCAGGCTGGTGTACTAACGACTGTGACTAGAACGTAGAGAGTAACAAGTTGATTTGATTGGTCACACAAGTGCTGCCCACAGGCCCAGCAGTAATGTATTCAAACTCCCATTGTGGGAGGGATTTTATAAACAATTGACCTGGGTTCACATAACTATAGCCTGCAGTCCAACCTGTACTGATTAAACTAATTTAACAAGGCTGGTTCACATCACTGCAGTCTGTACACATTGCACCAACCCCACAACAAGGCTGGTTCACATCACTGAGGTCTGACTGTACAGATTAACCAACTCAACAACACGATTGGTTCACATCACTGCAGTCTGTACACATTACACCAACCCCACAACAAGGCTGGTTCACATCACTGCAGTCTGTACACATTACACCAACCCCACAACAAGGCTGGGTTCACATCACTGCAGTCTGTACACATTACACCAACCCCACAACAAGGCTGGTTCCCATCACTGCAGTCTGTACACACTACACCAACCCCACAACAAGGCTGGGTTCACATCACTGCAATTTGACTGTACACATTACAACACCACAACAAGGCTGGTTCACATCACTATAGTATAACTGTACACAATACACAAACTCTACTACAGTCTGACTGTACATATTACACAAACACCACAATAAGGCTGGTTCACATCTCTACAGTCTGACTGTACACATTACACCAACCCTACAAGGCTGGGTTCACATCACACATTACAACCCCACAACAAGGATGGTTCACATCACATATTACAACCCCACAACAAGGATGGTTCACATCTCTACAGTCTGACTGTACATATTACACCAATCCCACAACAAGGATGGTTCACATCTCTACAGTCTGACTGTACATATTACACCAATCCCACAACAAGGATGGTTCACATCTCTACAGTCTGACTGTACATATTACACCAATCCCACAACAAGGATGGTTCACATCTCTACAGTCTGACTGTACATATTACACCAATCCCACAACAAGGATGGTTCACATCTCTACAGTCTGACTGTACATATTACACCAATCCCACAACAAGGATGGTTCACATCTCTACAGTCTGACTGTAGACATTACAACTACTCAACAAAGACGCTCCCAGCCTAACACATGTACCCACAAAAGTTTCTGGGAAGTAAAAGTGCCCAGAGTGATACATTCCACATAACCCATTGAATGTCAATTGATCTACACAAATATGCAGCTAGCAGCACACACTTAATAAATATCAAGTCATGGAAGAGGGTCTATTACTAACAGCATAAAAATCCAACAGGTAAATAAATGTATTTACATATTTAGGTTATACAGTACAGAATCAAATCATCATATCCAAAGACTCATTTCCTGGAATGGGTAATGTCGGGGAAAATGGAAATATCAGCACAAAACTCCACTAATTGAAAGATTAAATGTGGCTTGTTCTTCTGTATGGTTGTGAATACAGGACATTGATGAAGAAGCTGAAACACTTATCTTAGCCTTTTTTTTTGTCCCAGTCAGGTAAAATTATAAAATAATCAATGCCTCCTGCTGATAAAGAGCATACAACCAACAAAGACCTCGATGTGTAGCCAAAGGAAGGAGACAGACAACATCAAGGGCACTCTTAAACAAACACAGATTTGAAGCAACACATCTAGCCTCGGAAAACTAGACACGATGCATCAAAGTCAACACATCTGGCCTTGTAATGTAAGATATGATGCATCAAAGTCAACACATCTGGCCTTGTAATGTAAGATATGATGCATCAATGTCAACACATCTGGCCTTGTAATGTAAGATATGATGCATCAATGTCAACACATCTGGCCTTGTAATGTAAGATATGATGCATCAAAGTCAACACATCTGGCCTTGTAATGTAAGATATGATGCATCAATGTCAACACATCTGGTTTTGAAACACTAGACATGTTGTAACCATGGCAACACATCTGACCTTGAAACATTAGACATGATGTAACCATGGCACCACATCTGATCTTGAAACACTAGACATGATGTAACCATGGCAACACATCTGACCTTGAAACACTAGACTTGTTGTACCCATAGCAACACATCTGGCCTTGAAACACTAGGCATGATGTAACTAAGGCAACACATCTGTCTTCAAACACTAGACATGTTGTAACCATAGCAACACATCTGACCTTGAAACACTAGACATGATGTTGTAACCAAGGCAACACATCTGGCCTTGAAATGCCACATTTAATGGGAAGTGCAGATTAGGAACACAGACATCATACACCTGGGGCTAGACAGTAGACATACACTCACACACAATCAGTCTGGGTCAGAATGGGTTTAAAACACTGCAATTCAGCAAATGAGAGACACATAATGAAATGATGTAGAAGTAAGTTATGTTTGTGACATTGCTGTCATCATTATGTACACATGTTGAATATTTCATCTGTCTCATTTTCAACAAATTCTTTCGACTATTAAAATATTGAGCACAACCCACTACTGGCAACGCCGATCGCATTCCGGCACGAACCTAAGGCCTATCCACGTCATGGAAGCACCATACTCGAGTTTCGCCCTCGTTTGAGCTCGTCAGTAGTGCATATCCCTGACCGGATCCGGAAACAAGCCCCGGATCACGCGTGTGAAGCGGGTGAGTAACCACGCAGCACACACTGGACACGCCAAATTATCACACCGGAATACCACAACGCTACCCATCGTAGGCCATGCTCAAGATTGCCCAATCGCAGCGACTGACATCCGTCAATCGATGTGGACCCGAACGATCAGGACTTCTCACTGGCAAGGAACACCAGGCCTCCTAAATCCAGTGAGCAACGATAAAATTGATTATTTGGTTGTTTCGGGATTTGAAATTTAAATATTGAGCACAACCCACTACTGGCAACGCCGATCGCATTCCGGCACGAACCTAAGGCCTATCCACGTCATGGAAGCACCATACTCGAGTTTCGCCCTCGTTTGAGCTCGTCAGTAGTGCATATCCCTGACCGGATCCGGAAACAAGCCCCGGATCACGCGTGTGAAGCGGGTGAGTAACCACGCAGCACACACTGGACACGCCAAATTATCACACCGGAATACCACAACGCTACCCATCGTAGGCCATGCTCAAGATTGCCCAATCGCCGCGACTGACATCCGTCAATCGATGTGGACCCGAACGATCAGGACTTCTCACTGGCAAGGAACACCAGGCCTCCTAAATCCAGTGAGCAACGATAAAATTGATTATTTGGTTGTTTCGGGATTTGAAATTTAAATATTGAGCACAACCCACTACTGGCAACGCCGATCGCATTCCGGCACGAACCTAAGGCCTATCCACGTCATGGAAGCACCATACTCGAGTTTCGCCCTCGTTTGAGCTCGTCAGTAGTGCATATCCCTGACCGGATCCGGAAACAAGCCCCGGATCACGCGTGTGAAGCGGGTGAGTAACCACGCAGCACACACTGGACACGCCAAATTATCACACCGGAATACCACAACGCTACCCATCGTAGGCCATGCTCAAGATTGCCCAATCGCCGCGACTGACATCCGTCAATCGATGTGGACCCGAACGATCAGGACTTCTCACTGGCAAGGAACACCAGGCCTCCTAAATCCAGTGAGCAACGATAAAATTGATTATTTGGTTGTTTCGGGATTTGAAATTTAAATATTGAGCACAACCCACTACTGGCAACGCCGATCGCATTCCGGCACGAACCTAAGGCCTATCCACGTCATGGAAGCACCATACTCGAGTTTCGCCCTCGTTTGAGCTCGTCAGTAGTGCATATCCCTGACCGGATCCGGAAACAAGCCCCGGATCACGCGTGTGAAGCGGGTGAGTAACCACGCAGCACACACTGGACACGCCAAATTATCACACCGGAATACCACAACGCTACCCATCGTAGGCCATGCTCAAGATTGCCCAATCGCCGCGACTGACATCCGTCAATCGATGTGGACCCGAACGATCAGGACTTCTCACTGGCAAGGAACACCAGGCCTCCTAAATCCAGTGAGCAACGATAAAATTGATTATTTGGTTGTTTCGGGATTTGAAATTTAAATATTGAGCACAACCCACTACTGGCAACGCCGATCGCATTCCGGCACGAACCTAAGGCCTATCCACGTCATGGAAGCACCATACTCGAGTTTCGCCCTCGTTTGAGCTCGTCAGTAGTGCATATCCCTGACCGGATCCGGAAACAAGCCCCGGATCACGCGTGTGAAGCGGGTGAGTAACCACGCAGCACACACTGGACACGCCAAATTATCACACCGGAATACCACAACGCTACCCATCGGCAATCTTGAGCATGGCCTACGATGGGTAGCGTTGTGGTATTCCGGTGTGATAATTTGGCGTGTCCAGTGTGTGCTGCGTGGTTACTCACCCGCTTCACACGCGTGATCCGGGGCTTGTTTCCGGATCCGGTCAGGGATATGCACTACTGACGAGCTCAAACGAGGGCGAAACTCGAGTATGGTGCTTCCATGATGTGGATAGGCCTTAGGTTCGTGCCGGAATGCGATCGGCGTTGCCAGTAGTGGGTTGTGCTCAATATTTAAATTTCAAATCCCGAAACAACCAAATAATCAATCTTTCGACTATGTCCATTTGAGTCTGCCCATGACCCTGCTAACACAAACCTGCATGCTTTAGAAATAATATATCTACCAACTATGATCGCCTCAACTCCATTACTGTTATTCACTCAACTCTTATCAATTACATAAACCCATTAATGATATTAACTCGACTCCACACTGACATTATTTCAACTCCATACATGATATTAATTCAATTCTGTCAATGGCATTTTTATACCTATTATTGGCAATTAACTCCATCAATGATATTCTTCACTCTCCATCAATGATAATGAAAGCAATTTCATCATGACATTCACTTAACTTCATTAACTCTTTCACTACCAAACAAAAACTGGGCTGTGACCAAACAGAAATTTATGGCAGAAAATTGGAACTAGGGGTGTGTTACAATAATGCTTTTAAAATGGTTAAGATGGTAGAAGATCTATTGTATTACATATCAAATTAAAGAGGATTGCACAAGGAACATGACAGTGTTAATAATTAATTGATAGGTTACAAATATTATGACAATAATGAGAGGTTTAATAATAACAACTGAAATTAAAGAGGTAAAAATTATTTAAAAAACTGCACTTATAAGGTGTTTTCTACACTCCTATACTGCTAATCATGTTTAATTTACTGAATAATCAAACAAACACCACTTGTCTTCAAGAATATAAACAGTATTGTTCATTTAAATCACCCAAAAGGAAGTTTTGGTGCATATTCTGAACCATGTATTTTTCACAAATAATGACAAAAAATAATGGCTGAAATCTTGAAGGTGGGGTCTGTCACAGTAAAGTTATGAAAATGGTTACAATTGTAGCAGAAATGTTGTATTATATATCAAAATAAAGGGGATTGCACAAGGAATATGTTGGTAGGAGAATTTTTGCTTTAGGTTGTAAATAAAATAAAAATAATAATATAATTTGTAAAATAATTGGACAAAAGTAGGTAAAAATAATGTAAACATTGCACTTAGAATGTGTTTTCTACACTCCTATACTGCTAATCATGTTTAATTTACTGAATAATCAAACAAACACCACTTGTCTTCAAGAATATAAACAGTATTGTTCATTTAAATCACCCAAAAGGAAGTTTTGGTGCATATTCTGAACCATGTCTTTTTCAAAAAAATGAAAAAAACTAATGGCCGAAATCTGGAAATTGGTGTATGTCGCAATAATGTTATGAAAATGGTTAAAATTTTAGCAGAAATGTTGTATTATATATCAAAATAAAGGGGATTGCACAAGGAATATGTTGGTAGGAGAATTTTTGCTTTAGGTTGTAAATAAAATAAAAATAATAATATAATTTGTAAAATAATTGGACAAAAGTAGGTAAAAATAATGTAAACATTGCACTTAGAATGTGTTTTCTACACTCCTATACTGCTAATCATGTTTAATTTACTGAATAATCAAACAAACACCACTTGTCTTCAAGAATATAAATAGTATTGCTCATATAAATCACCCAAAAGGAAGTTTTGGTGCATATTCTGAACCATGTCTTTTTCAAAAAAATGAAAAAAACTAATGGCCGAAATCTGGAAATTGGTGTATGTCGCAATAATGTTATGAAAATGGTTAAAATTTTAGCAGAAATGTTGTATTATATATCAAAATAAAG
Source organism: Cepaea nemoralis (assembly GCA_014155875.1). Lineage (NCBI taxonomy): Eukaryota > Metazoa > Mollusca > Gastropoda > Stylommatophora > Helicidae > Cepaea > Cepaea nemoralis. The sequence continues at coordinate 43,751 of JACEFZ010013254.1, forward strand.
GGGATTGCACAAGGAATATGTTGGTAGGAGAATTTTTGCTGTATGTTGTAAATAAAATAAAATAATAATATAACTTCTAACATAATTTGTTAAAAAGAGGTAAAAAATAATGTAAACATTGTACTTACCGAGGGGGCGTTGTTATCCAATATCCTGATCACTGCTAATCCAATTGAATTTACTGAAAAAACAACACTATTCTAAACTATAAACACCATTGCTTCCAATCAACCATCCGAAAAGAAGTTTTGCCGCAGATTCTGAATCATGTATTTTTTTTTCAGACAAAAATTAGGAAAACACTTGGCAGATTTCCATTTAATTACAATGAATATTTACAAATGTCTGTCTGTTTTTATTTACTATATGTGGCAGTCTATTTGTGATAGGCTGCAAAGCAAACTTTGGCGCACAAGTGTGGTCTATTAGTGCAGCCAGAGCAAACAAAAGAAGATCTGTGTCGTTTAGTTCGAGTGCTGCAAAAAACACATTCTCTATTGACACCGGACAAATTCTATTAAATGCTTGGCTCCTGTGACTCTTTCGACATAATTTCCTGCAACTGACTTTTTGAAATTCTTCGGCAGGCAGAGTGTCAAACTTTCAGGAATACTCTGAGCTGCTTCGCAATGAGCACTTTCCAGTAAACTTTTCTTGAAATCCTTCAATGACAGTTTTTTTCCTCCTTTCTCTGTTTGGCATATAGAATGTAGGATGTGAGCATTGATCTGTGCAATTTCAAAGATCCAGTAGTAGATTTTCTTCCACCACTTAATGGTTTTCCTATCATGGATATTATAATATCCAACCATTTGGTCCATTCTGTCACAGCCATTCATCGCCATGTTATATTCATGGATCATTTTCGGCTTGCTTTGGGGTTTTCGCAATCCGCTCTCAACAGTTCCAACTACAGACTTGGTAGAGACAACAATGCATGGTTTTTTAGCTTTTTTATCTCTCCATGCCACACACAATATTCTTTCTCCTTCAAGAAACCACTTCATCTCTTGATGCTGAAGTCGCAAATGCTTCAACTCAGGAGGGAAGCCTACTCGGTTGACATTCAGTGTCCCTGTATAATTGAAATTGTTGGAATGCAGATAATCAATCAGAGCTTTCGAAGTGTAGAATCTGTCAGCAAAGATGTGATGGCCAGCTCCGAGAACATTCAGTAGTGTGGCAAACACTTTCACTGCATGAGCAGTTGTGGGATCTACATCCGGACTGTATTCGGTGTTTCGTCCATAGTAAATTTTTAAATTCACCACATAGCCAGTCGCAGAATCACAAAGGCCAAATGTTTTGATGTGGTACTTGTGAGGTTTTGTTGCATTGTATTGTCTGTGCTGAAATCTGCCCTTCCATCCAATAATCATTTCATCAATGGACACATTTTCAAATGGGTAAAATGCTTCCTGGAATCTCTTTAGGATCATGTCAACAAGAGGATCAATTTTTTTTTCACCTGATGCTTCTGGTTCACATACGTGAAACATGGTGTGAAAAATAGATTCAAATCTGTTCCTGGGAAACATAGTGGCATACCAAGGGGTATATAAATGTGCACTTGTACACCAATAGTCTTTGATAGATGGTCTTGGATCAAGTCCCATAGCAATAATGACAGACGTAAACTTCAGCCATTCATGCTTCGTGAGTGGGGTCCAGGATAACAGACTAGAATGTTTTCTTTTAGGAGTGTTCTGCGTCAAGATCTTTTCTGCATATTTGTTTACATTTTTAATTAAACAATCCACTATGTCATCATCAAAAAAAACTTTGAGAAAATCCATAGGTGTTTGCAGATGATAAAGTTTAGAGTTGACGTGAGATCTTCGAGGACGAAACTCAAACTTCGGTTTTGTTTCTCCTTTTGACACATCTTGCCATGTCGATGGTGATGGGATAGGTGCATCACGCTGTACAGAAGCTTGTAGATTCAAGTTTTTTTCCTCCAGTTTTATTCTTATTTTGTACTGTTTGCTTTCCTTTCCGCTGAGAAGTGATTGTGACATCCTGACATTCATTGTCAGACGGAAATTCATCAGACACCTCAGCTGAAGACGACGTTCCACTAGTAATATCTTTATCACCACGTGCTAAAATGTTAGATTCACAGATATAACTGCTGTCTGAATCACTATTATCGGAATCACTATTGTTTAAAACAGTTTCGAATAATAATCTAGCTTGATCTGAAGTCATTCTACGTGGACGCATACTGGTGGGCGTTTCCATTGTGAAAAACCAAAACAAACAAATTAACACTACCTTAAAACTGAAAATTCACAAGAATCCAATATATTAGAATACCATTGACGCACCAAGATGGCGTAGAGATCTTTCGGCTGTACGACTTTTTAGTTTACTGTAACTTAAAATTCCGAAACGGAGCAGAAAAATGTGAAATAAACCACTGATCATTTTGTGGCACTAAATCGGCGGACTGCCATCTCAGGAAATACAACGTGCCGATAGATGGGATCACGGTAGCGAAAGTAATTATATTCACCCAATTCATCAATGGCAATCAAAACATTGCATCAATGACAATTAACTACATCAATAGCATTTGTTTCACTGCATTAATGGCAGTTCAAGCAACTCCATCAATGACATTCACTCAACTCCATCAATGATATTCACTCAACTCTATCAATGACATACATTCAATTCCATCAATGGCAATCATTACATTGCATTGATGGCAATTACCTACATCAATTATATTCACTCACTTCCATCAAAGGCAATCATTACATCAATGGCAATTAACTACATCAATGACATTCACTCAACTACATCACTGACATTCACTCAACTTTTAAGCGACAGTGTCTATTAATTTAGCTACATCAGTGGCATTCACTCAACTCCATTCATTCAATATCTACAGAAATTATGGTACATCCCAAAACTCTTAATCCTAGCCTTACTTTGACCAGCAGGATAAAGTCATTCCATGCAAATATTGCTGTTTGGCAGTTAAATGTTTGACTTTTCATATCAATTAGGCCATATTATGAAGTAATGCAACCAGTTCTCTTCACCATCACCTATCCCCAGCATAAATCTCTGGTACTTATTTTATTAGGTTGCTACAACTCCAACGTTGCACTTGTCAGAAAAGAACCAGTGCTGCCAGTACTGGAGGGTTGGACCTTCAACCACTGTATTAGCAAGTAAATGCATTAACCACTTCAGCTAACACAGCCTCTAGCTATACATTAAAACGCATTCCGCTGAGACAGTGTATCTTGGATTTACACAGTAATGTTTAACTCTGTCATGCCAAATATTCACCACCTCAACGTACCATCACATCATCATAGTGCAGGTCCTATGCAGAACGTTGCTCTCACCATATAGCCCATGGACAAATCTCTCGGTCTCTGGCCGTGTCTCCCACATCATGGCCCATGGACAAATCTCTCGGTCTCTGGCCGTGTCTCCCACATCATGGCCCATGGACAAATCTCTCGGTCTCTGGCAGTGTCTCCCACATCATGGCCCATGGACAAATCTCTCGGTCTCTGGCAGTGTCTCCCACATCATGGCCCTTGGACAAATCTCTCGGTCTCTGGCAGTGTCTCCCACATCATGGCCCATTGGACAAATCTCTCGGTCTCTGGCAGTGTCTCCCACATCATGGCCCATGGACAAATCTCTCGGTCTCTGGCAGTGTCTCCCACATCATGGCCCATGGACAAATCTCTCGGTCTCTGGCAGTGTCTCCCACATCATGGCCCTTGGACAAATCTCTCGGTCTCTGGCAGTGTCTCCCACATCATGGCCCTTGGACAAATCTCTCGGTCTCTGGCAGTGTCTCCCACATCATGGCCCTTGGACAAATCTCTCGGTCTCTGGCAGTGTCTCCCACATCATGGCCCTTGGACAAATCTCTCGGTCTCTGGCAGTGTCTCCCACATCATGGCCCTTGGACAAATCTCTCGGTCTCTGGCAGTGTCTCCCACATCATGGCCCATGGACAAATCTCTCGGTCTCTGGCAGTGTCTCCCACATCATGGCCCATGGACAAATCTCTCGGTCTCTGGCAGTGTCTCCCACATCATGGCCCTTGGACAAATCTCTCGGTCTCTGGCCGTGTCTCCCACATCATGGCCCATGGACAAATCTCTCGGTCTCTGGCAGTGTCTCCCACATCATGGCCCTCATGCCCAAGGTGTCTGCAATATCCTGTGCTCAACTTGTGCTGTTTGACCCCAGCCTCTTCTTCCAAGAACCATCAATGTTCTTACCAAGCCATTGTGACGTTTAATATGGCTAAAGTACATGGTGTATTTTTAATGACTCTGCAGTGCTTGAAAATATTGCTGGTCCAAGTTTTGTATTTACCTATTATGTTGCATGAACTTTACAGAGGGTGAATACAAAACTTGGACTGGCATTATTTTCAAACCACTGCACAGTCATTAAAAATACACCCTATATTTTAGTTTCTGAGACACAATACTGTTTATAAGTCAGCTTTCTACAATGTGAAGGCCCTCTAGGAGCGCGTGAATAATGCAGAACAGATTGACTATCATGGTCTAGGGAGAGTGCGGCAGCAGGGGATGGTCAGAGGATCTGGTAGACAGTCATCACTTAGAGGTAAAGCAAGACGGACACATAATTAGATTGCAACGGGCACCATTAGTATTGGAACTCTCCACTGGCTGTTGAAGATAATGACTAAGCGCTTATGGAAATGCCCAGAGTGTAATAATGTCAGTTCGTGACTCAACTCAACTCTTTGTTCTATGTTAAGTTCTTGTAGAATTTCAGTATTTGTCTTCTTTTTGGTCGATGATATTCTAAGAACATTTCTGTCATATTTAAGCTCAAAAGCCCCAATTTTCTTTTTTTAGTGAAGATAACATTGTCCTTGACTCACATATATATATATATATATATATATATATATATATATATATATATATATATATATATATATACTAGCTGACCCGGCCCGGCTTCGCCCAGACTCTGGTGTTGAGCATCTCATTTAATTCATATAAGTAGTCATATAAGTTCTCGTTCCCGTTACCGACTATCTGTCTGTCTGTCTGTCTATCTGTCTGTCTGTCTGACCCGGCCCATCTTCGCCCAGACCCTGATGGGGAGCATCTAATTTAATTCATATAAGTAGTCATATAAGTTCCCGTTCCCGACTGTCTGTCTGTCTGTCTGTCTGTCTGTCTGTCTATCTATCTATCTATCTGTCTGTCTGTCTGACCCGGCCCAGCCCATGGTGGAGAGCATCTCATTTAAATTATATAAGTAGTCATATAAGATCCCGTTCCCGACTATCTGTCTGACTGTCTGTCTGTCTTGGGTAAATGTAGGAGGGAGGAGGAAGAGGGAGGTGGAGGAGGGAAGAGGAGGGAGTAGGAGGAAGGAGACAGGAGAAGTAGGGAGGAATAGGAGGGAGGAGGAGGGATTAGGAGGAGGAGGCGAGGAGGAGGGAGAAGGTGGGAGGAGGAGAACGCAGGAGGAAAAGGGAGGCAGGAGGAGGAGAGGGAGGAGGAGAGAGTAGGAGGAGGGAGGAGGCGGAGGGAGAAGGAAGAGGGGGGAGGAGGAGGGGAGGAGGAGGAGGAATGTGAAGGGAGGAGGTAGAGGGAGGTGGAAGAGGAGGGAGGAAGAAGGAGGAGGAGGGAGGAGGAGGAAGGAGGAGGAGGAATGTGAAGGGAGGAGGGGGGTGGAGGGAGGAGGCGGAGGGAGGAGGCGGAGAGGGAGGAGGAGGAAGGAGGAGGGGGAGGAGTGAGGAGGAGGGAGGAAGAAGGAGGAGGAGGAATGTGAAGGGAGGAGGAGGGAGGAGGTAGAGGGAGGAGGAGAGGGAGGGAGAAGGAGGGATGAGGAGGAGGAAGAGGGAGGAGGAGGAATGTGAAGGGAGGAGGAGGTAGAGGGAGGAGGAGGAGGAATGTGAAGGGAGGAGGAGGGAGGAGGGAGGAAGAAGGGGGAGGAGGAGGAAGCGGGAGGAGGAGGAGGAAGAGGGAGGAGGAGGAATGTGAAGGGAGGAGGAGGGATAGGGAGCAGGGGGAGGGGAAGAGGAAGAGGGTAGGAGGAAGAGTGGAGAGGAGGAGGGAGGAGGGTAGAGGGAGGAGGTAGGAAGAGGGAGGAGGAGGGAGGAGAAGGAAGGAGGAGGAAGAAGGAGGAGGATGGAGAGGGAGGAGGAGGGAGAGGGAGGAGGGGAAGAGGAAGAGGGTAGGAGGAGGAGGGGAGAGGAGGAGAAGGAGGAGGGAGGAGGGGAGAGGAGGAGTGAGGAGGCATAGGGAGAAGAAGGAAGGAGAAGGAGGGAGAATGAGGAGGGGAGGAAGGAAAGGGAGTGGAAGAGGAGGAGTAGGGAGGAGGAAAGAGGTAGGGGGAGGAGGAGGAGGAAGAAAGGGAGGAGGAATGAGGAGGAGGAAGAGGGAGAAGGAGGAGGGAGGATGATTAGGGAGAAGGAGGCAGGAGGAGGAGGGAGAGGGAGGAGGAGGGAAGATGAGAGAGGAGGGGGGAGTAGGAGGGAGGAGGAGGGGAGAGGAAGAGGGAGAAGGAGGAGGGAGGAGGAAGAGGAGGAGGGAGGAGGTAGAGGGAGGAGAGAGAGGAGGAGAGAGTTCGCCATTCCGAATTCATACTCGTCTAGTTCTTCCCTTCTACACGACTGTAGATAACCTCCTTACACATAAAAAGATGAATTGTTATTGATATTGCCGTGGCATGGAGGAATATCAGCAGCAGAGTTGATCCAAAAAACCAAAGACTGAGATCTACGGAGAGCCATGAACGCCTACGCCAGCCGGCACGGCACTTGATGATGATGATTGCCGTGTGACGATTCTGTGTAGTCATGTCATTTTCTTCCCTTTCCCTAGCGTTTTGGTTTGGGGATTATTTCATCATACGTACGTATTTTGGGAGGGGGAGGAGGGAGGAGGAGGAAGAAGAAAACAAAACTATGACAGTTGACAGCTCTGGAATGAAAGGAAGGCGTGTAGAAAATTTCATCTCAATCGGATGGGCCGTTCGCGAACGTATAAAGGACATACAGACAGACAGACGATCCTTATTTATATATAAGATATATATATATATATATATATATATATATATATATATATATATATATATATATATATATATATATTGTCAAAGTAAGCTTTGCATAAAAGATACTGCAGAAGTCAGTAACAAAGCTTTGTTTGTGATCTATATTCAAAATCAAAACTCATGACCAGTTGTGGAGTGAAGATTACCACAAGTGAACAAGCAGGAAATGGTGTCAAAATGTTTTGCTAGAGTAAATAACATGTTGCAGGCAGGGTCCTCTATGTCTGGGGTGCTGGGAGCATTTTTTCAACCATGTCATGTTCCATTCCATTGTCTGTCTTGACCGCAGATCTTCTGAGACTTCTGTAATAGAGCAACACATAAACATATTGAACACTTTTCCTTTGCCAAAAGCTTCTTTCTTTCTTTCTTTCTTTATTTCTATCATTCCATTATTTCTGTCTTTCCTGACACATCTCTCGGTAACTGTCCTCAATATGCCTTTCAACATCAGGTTAGGAAGAACTTTCTGGACCAGGCCTTTGAGTGGGTTGTATGTATAAGTTGGTCTTTGTGCCTAGCTCTTCTGCCCTTCATTCCCCTGGTGGAACACTACCCTTCAACCAACTCGAGCCCAGTCGTTCTAAATTTTGCTTTCTCCTGCAGCTCACCCATGGCTAACCTGTATTAATCATGTGTCTCTAATTCTCTTCTCCACATGCTTTTTTAAGTATATATATATATATAGAGTTTTGCCTTGCGGTTTCCAGAGAAAAGAGTTTCTAGTTATACAGTTAACAGGTTTTCTCAATGTGTGTTCTATTTCAGTGCCAGCATCTTTTACTCACCTCTTGATTTAAAGTTTATCAATAGCATCTTGATGTGATTTACATTAACAACAGCATCTTGATGTGATTTACATTATCAACAGCATCTTGATGTGATTTACATTATCAACAGCATCTTGATGTGATTTACATTATCAACAGCATCTTGATGTGATTTACATTATCAACAGCATCTTGATGTGATTTACATTATCAACAGCATCTTGATGTGATTTACATTATCAATAGCATCTTGATGTGATTTACATTATCAACAGCATCTTGATGTGATTTACATTATCAACAGCATCTTGATGTGATTTACATTATCAATAGCATCTTGATGTGGTTTACATTATCAATAGCATCTTGATGTTGTTTACATTATCAATAGCATCTTGATGTGGTTTACATTATCAACAGCATCTTGATGTGATTTACATTAACAACAGCATCCTTATTTGATTTAAAAACTGTCTCTGACTCATCATTTTTTCAATTTCTCATGACATTTTTGGGAGGTGAGTGCTGATGCCGAGGCAGCAGGTTCAACCTTTGCACCGGTCAGTTGGACAAAAATGTTGACTTCTCATACCTGACTTGTGGACGTAAGTTACAAGTACCTCAGAAGTTGGAGTGGGTTCGCTTGATGACGAGGGGCACTGATATTAGGGAAAGCTAATCAACACACAAAAATCAGTCCGGAATATTAGAAGTAGCAGTAGCACTACAAATAAATAGTGAAAATCACAACTTATATCTTAACATAGCAAAAACAAAGATAATGCATACAGATGAAACTACTATGGCGAAAGAAATATATGTCAACTAGCTGACCCGGCCCGGCTTCGCCCAGGCCCTGGTGGGGATCTATCTATCTATCTATCTGTCTATCTGTCTGCTTGTCTGTCTGACCCGGCCCGGCTTCGCCCAGCTCCTGGTGGGGAGCATCTCATTTAATTCATATAATTAGTCATATAAGCTCCCGTTCCCGACTATCTGTCTGTCTGTCTGTCTGTCTGTCTGTCTGTCTGACCCGACCCGGCTTCACCCAGTCCATGGTGGGGAGGATCTCATTTAATTCATATAAGTAGTCATATAAGTTCCTGTTCCCGACTGTCTGTCTGTCTGTCTTTCTGTCTGATGACCCGGCTGTCTGTCTGTCTGTCTATCTGTCTGTCTGTCTGTCTATCCATCTATCTGCCTGCCTGCCTGCCCGCCCGCCTCTCCCTCCGTCTATGCCACCCTATCTATCTATCCATCTATCTAATCTACCTATCTATCTATCTATCTATCTATCTATCTATCTATAGCCAAGAGACTTAACCTAAGATATAGCAATGCTACTAAAGGTTATGTCCCTTTATATATTTTTTCTTATGTTAAGTCACGTAATTTAATTATTAAATTTTAGTAAGTAAATAGTTGATTCTACACTAAAAATCTATGACGGTTGCACGGGAATGAAAAGAAGACGTGTAGAAAATTTCATCTCAATCGGATGGACCGTTATCGAACGCATCCAATACATCCCCACCCATTCACCCACCCACATACATACATTCTGTTTTATAGATATAGATAAGGAAAGATTGGCGGTGGTGGAAAATTTTGAATATCTTGGGTCATTGATTATCAACAACGGTGACACAATGAAAGAAATTAAACGACGACTATCAATTGCTCTTCAAAGACTAAAACAACTGAATAAATTGTGGAGTGGGACAGATAGAACTACAAAAATTAGATTTTTAAGAGCATGCATCTTTCCCATTGCAACATACGCCTGTGAGACCTGGACGCTGACTAAACAAGCTGAACAGCGCATAAATTCCTTTGAATACAAATGTTATAGACGGGTTCTAAGAATATCTTGGGTGAAGAAAAGAACAAATGCATCTATACTTCAAGAGCTAAATACTGAAGAGGCTTAGCTATTAAAGACAATAAAACAAAGAAAATTGAAATATTTTGGTCACTTGAAACGTTATGAAAGTTTGGAGAGAACAATAATGGAGGGGTATATGCCTGGGAAGAGAGGAAGAGGAAGGCCAAAGAGAAGATGGGTGCAGGATGTGGCGGATGATCTCCATATGGGTGTATCAGACGCGGGACATCTTGCTTGTGATCAAGTTTTCCGGAAGGTTGTTATGGGAGCCAGGTTCTGCAAAGGACATGCTACTGAATGAATGAATGAGTAGCACTTGATGGACAACGCTTGGGTTAAAAGCGAGTGAGAACCCCCCCCCCCCCCCCCCCCCAATAATATTTTTAATATGGCATGTAAATTGACTTACTTTTACCATACATCTGCAAGCATGTTGTTTGTGAATCGCCTGAAAGACCGAGCTTTAACTCTTAAGTTTAATGCATGAGCATTCAGGTCGCCTGATCCCTAAAAAGGGCTTGCATCCAACGGAGTGAGGTTAGTATAGAGATTTTTCTCTTGACCTGGTACCAAGTCCATTTGGACTGTGCAGCAGAGATTACTTCTTTCTCCAAGCCTAGATACCAGCAGGGGAAGCAAAACTAGTGATGGAACTTCAAATCTGCAGAGTGGCGTGATAGAATGTCCATCCATCCATCCATCATTGTACCATGCCGATAAGCGTGGGCAGTCATGTTTTGCCATCTCACTCGATCACCAGATTCATGGATCAGCTCTGTGTTTCTTTCTCGACCATGCCATGTGGCCAAGCCATCCAGGTATTTAATTCTTGGTCTTCCCTTTGGTCTCCTCCCTTCGATCTTGCCAGTTGTCACCGAGTTCTCCAATTCATTTCTTCTCATAACATGCACAAAAACTTTTGACTGTCTAAATCTAATGTCTCTAATCAGTTATTCATTTCATTTGTTTCTTGTAGGACTTGTTCATTGGTTTTTCTGTTTGTCCATGGTATTTTTTGCATTTTACTCAGAAACCACATTTCCACAGCCCTCATCTCATCTCATCATGTTCCTCTTGTACCTTGCAGTGTCGAGGTGAAGTATAAACATCATGAGAGTGCCCAATTATGGGCTTCATATATCGATATTCCCATGGACTCTGCTATTCCCTCCGTCAAATGTTTACGTGGTCGGCCTCTTCCTCTGTTTCCATCTGGTCTGTACATCATTGCTTGTTGTGGTATGCTGTTGACTGGTAACCTACTTGCATGGCCAAACCATTTGACTTGCTGCTTTCTAATAAAATTCTAATGCTGCTTTAACCCCCTTTAGTCCTGATTTCTTAATTTCTGATCTTATCTCTTCTTGATACGTTGAGTATTCTTCTCAGGAATCTCATTTCTGTTGTTGTGATTTTTCTTTTCTATTTTTCTGTCATTGTCCAGGTTTGGCATTGGTAGCCATCAGATGTTTTTCAGCTTGTCTGCTCATTGTCGACGCCTCACATCCATATAAAAGTACAGTTTCTATGTAGCACCTCAACGCTCTTTTTCTCGTTTCAATTGATATCTTTTTATTGGTCAGTATGTTTTTCATCTTGCAAAAGGCTACATTCGCCATGGCAATTCTTGTTCTAATCTCTTCAAGGTATCTCCCATCAGATGTTATGACTGTTCCGAGATAACTGTACCAATTCACTTATTTAAGAATATGCCCATTTACTTGTATATTACATTGTGGTACTTCTTCCTTCCTAGTGATGACCACAGAATAGAATGTCACCAGACCATAATTTATCACTCCACATACGAGCTGGCAGAGGTGAGGCTGAGGCTGGCCATGTGTCCCCCCACAGGTCTCAGGCATTTCACTGTCAACTGACTTCAGCCTAACATACAGGGGAAACCACTGATATGTACGGGGTGTTTGTAAAGTCTCAGTACACTTTGTATGTAGAACAAATTTTAACAATGAAGTACATGATGTCATCAAAAAATGTGCTCTAAAGTCCACCATGAAGCAATATGCGGCGAATGGTTGTCATCTGCTGGGATAATTCTTTGCCCTATAAAAAGTTTGGTTTTATCAATGAAAGAAAGAATTTGTTAGCCTGAACAAGTGTTTTGAAATGGCAGTCAAGATGTAACAACAAACATGTTGCAGAGGGTATTTGAAAATGTGAAGAGATGTGTACAGTATGTCTTGAAGCTCATAGTGGACATTTCTAACACCTGTTATAATGAATACTTCATTGGTATTTTCCAGCTTCCCCAAATACAGCATTAGACCATAGCAGTGAACTACTTTAATGAATTATTTAGCACATTTTTTAATGACATCATGTACTTCATTTTTCACATTTGTTCTACATACAAAGTGTAGTGAGACTTTACAAACACCCTGTATAATGATACACGGTATATCTTGCTACTTGAAACAAGTTAATAAACTTGGTAAATAATCACCAGAAGTTGTTCTAACCCACCTTTTGACTGTGTGCACTGAAATCAGAATGATAACGCAGCAAAGAAAAAGAATTGCACAGATGATGCCAGCAATTGCTCCTTGTGAGAGACCAAACAGCAAGTCATCCTCAGATTTGTAATACTGAACTGTGTAGTTTTGCCGGAATCCTGAAAATGATAAAAAATAAGTATGTAATTGTGATCTGAAAGTCAGACCGGTAAAATTTATTATCAGAACTAACATCTTTGCACAAGGGACGTTATGTATGGGTACCGTTAGTATTTGTTTTAAGGAATATAATGTATCATAAGTGTGTTACCAGCATCCTTAACCAATTCAGTGCCAAACAAAAAGTAGGTTGGGACCAAACAAAAATGGATGGTGAAAAAGACAAGTAAGGGTGTGTCACAGTTACGACTGAAAAGTTGCTAATATTGTGGCAGACAATGCAATTCAGAATATTTTGGCAATATATGAGAACATGGTAGAGATGAGAAGACTTTTAGGGAAGCACAGACTTAACACACTACCACACACGTTGTAAGAGACGACGACGAAGGTTTACATCGGGGTGTTACAGGGAACCTTTAGCGAAGCACAGACTTAACCTACTGTAAACTACCATGCACGTTGTAAGAGAAGACTACGAATGTTTAGGCCGGGGTGTTACTGGGAACCTTTAGGGAGGCAAAGACTTAACCTGCCATGCACGTTGTAAGAGATGACTATGAAGGTTCAGGCCAGGGTGTTACAGGGAACCTTTAGGGAGGCACAGATTTAACAGACTGTAACCTGTCACGCACGTTGTAAGAGACGACTACGAAGGTTTAGGCCAAGGTGTTACAGGGAACCTTTAGGGAGGCACAGACTTAACCTACCATGCACATGTAAGAGACGACTAAGAAGATTTAGGCCAGGTTGTTACAGGGAAACCTTTAGGGAGGTACAGACTTAACCTACCATGCACGTTGTGTTGTAAGACGACTACGAAGGTTTAGGCCAGGGTGTTACAGGAAACCTTTAGGGAGGTACAGACTTAACCTACCATGCACGTTGTAAGAGACGACTATGAAGGTTTAGGCCAGGGTGTTACAGGAAACCTTTAGAGAGGCACAGACTTAACCTATCACGCACGTGTAAGAGACGACTAAGAAGGTTTAGGCCAGGATGTTACAGGGAAACCTTTAGGGAGGTACAGACTTAACCTACCATGCACGTTGTGTTGTAAGACGACTACGAAGGTTTAGGCCAGGGTGTTACAGGAAACCTTTAGGGAGGTACAGACTTAACCTACCATGCACGTTGTAAGAGACGACTATGAAGGTTTAGGCCGGGGTGTTACAGGGAACCTTTAGGGAGGCACAGACTTTACCTACCATGCACGTTGTAAGAGACGACTACGAAGGTTTAGGCCAGGATGTTACAGGGAACCTTTAGGGAGACACAGACTTAACCTACCATGCACATTGTAAGAGACGACTACGGGACGCAGAGGTGTTTCCAAGGCACCAGGGCCGGGTTATATACTGGCCAAGACCTATTGACGCGTCCTCGTCGAGCGTCCTGGGCAACAGGTCCCTTCGGAGTCCTGGCTAAAGTCAATAGGATCGCCGATTCCTCCGAAGTCGGAGAGTGTCTGCCTGTACGGCGAGGAACCACCAGTCTGCACACCAATAAGCCAGACATGGGACAACGGATACTCACGCAAACCTCAGGTCCTGTGTGACATCACACTGATGTTGGACAACAGGATGCCTTCATCCGACATACAGGACTTCGCGTTGGAGCTCAAGCCAACGAACACAAGCAAGCAGCAGCAGCAGAGACGACTACGAAGGTTTAGGCCAGGTTGTTACAGGAAACCTTTAGGGAGGCACAGACTTAACCTACCACGCACGTTGTAAGAGACGACTACGAAGGTTTAGGCCGGGGTGTTACAGAGAACCTTTAGGGAGGCACAGACTTAACCTACTGTAATCTACCACGCACGTTGTAAGAGATGACTACAAAGGTTTAGGCCAAGGTGTTACAGGGAACCTTTAGGGAGGCATAGACTTAATCTACCATGCACATTGTAAGAGACGACTACGAAGGTTTAGGCCAGGTTGTTACAGGAAACCTTTAGGAAGGCACAGACTTAACCTACCATGCACGTAAGAGACGACTACGAAGGTTTAGGCCAGGTTGTTACAGGAAACCTTTAGGGAGGCACAGACTTAACCTACCACGCACGTTGTAAGAGACGACTACGAAGGTTTAGGCCAAGGTGTTACAGGGAACCTTTAGGGAGGCACAGACTTAACATACTGTAACCTGCCATGCATGCTGTAAGAGATGACTACAAAGGTTTCCACTGGGGTGTTACTGGTACCCTTTAGGGGGGCAAAGACTTAACACACTGTAAATTTGCTATGCATCTTGTGAGAGTTGGACTTGACTTTCCCATCCTGTAGAAAAACTTTAGCTACAAAATCCAACAAATACTGAACTATTCTGAAGATAAGGAAACAAAACTCATTCAGGCAACCAAAAGGAAAGAAGGCTAATCTTGAGGAGGTATGATGCAATGCAGAGAAAGTCGCAAGGAGTTTGAATAGCAGATTTACATACCTTCATTTAGGGAAATTTCCAGAATTGGCACCTAGAATGTTACAACTATGTAGACATAAATGAATAATTTGGGGAGGATATGGATGAAGTTGTATGAGATAGCAAAACATAGGACATCTTGGAGTGAATTGGTTGAGGGAGTATGCCCCAATGGGTTAAAAAAAGGAAGAAAGAAGGAAAAAGAGAAGACTATATGTGTATTCAACATATGTAGATTAAGCCGTCTGACTCAGGCTACGAAGGTTGTGGGTTCAATTCCGGGCTGCATCCTTCGGTTCACGAGTGCATGTTTTTGGAGACTCCTGAGGGTCATCAGTAGAGCTACAGATTTTATGCTTTTGTGCGACGCTTTCCGTGCTGCAGAAAGAGACTGAGCCATATGGGATAAAAACCCGGTGCAATGAAGTCAGAACTGTCGACTTTTAAACATATGTAGATTTGAGGAAGGTTTTGAAAAGTAACTATTCATAGAAATGTTTTGAACCTTGCTGCAGGAGACGAAACCTCAATGCATCTGTCTGGAATGCTATATGTCACTTCCCAAATCAAATCACTCCCCCGATGTGTCTCCACCTTGCCGTGGTGGGGGAGCTTGTGTGTCCCTCTGACCCCATGTGCTTGCCGATGGGAGAAAACTACATATCGGACGGCATATGGGATAGGGGCCAGACTAAGAGAGACACAACCTGCTGCTCTGCGGGTTAGACTGAGGTGAGGATAACAGTCAGAAGTTTAAATCAGGCACACGAAGGCAGAGGTTCTTGGTCCGGACAAAACACATAAGGCTCCCTGTCGAGGGCTGTGGCTGAATGCCTCTAAGCCACAAACCCTCGGATCTGAGAGCCAGGCCGATACCCGCCTACCGAAAAATATAGACGTGATACTGAGCAAGTTACATGCTCAGGTCTGATACAAGTTCGAAGGCTCTCAGCTGGGGGATATGAGAGATTCCCGGATGAGAGGGCCAGGCCGTTTCTCGTTCACTGCTGCACGAAGGTAAGGTGCTGAGCCGGCAGCACATGTAGCCTACCTTGTGAGCGAGTACAAAAAGTCAGAAAAGTGCCCTAGTCGAAGGAAATGGTTACGAAAACTGTCTGTATCTAACTCATAGAGAGTGTAGACAAAAGTGGAAGAAACGTCTCAATGACACGAAATGGAACGCACAGCGAGCGAACCTATTGCGTGGTCCGAAGTCAAAAGCAAAGCTTACCGAGTGAATGTCGCCCACAGTCTGACCGTTCCTGGTGTGTGCTTGAGCGGCCAGTGGCAAGCGAGATGCCCAACATATGGAAGTGAGGAACTAAAGCAGCCATGAGCAGGACGTGGCAAGTCCTCGGGTGAGCCCAGTCTCAGAGCAATATGTGCCGGCTCTGCAATTATGGAAGCCTCCTTGGATAGCGAGAGAATGCCCATGATCTGTCCCTGCCTTCCCTTGAGGGTTGACCATTTTGTCGTTGACCGCTCTATCCTGACCAGCTGAGATGTGGGCGGCATCACAACAATAAGTCTAACGTGCCTCAAAACCCGAGGAAGGCTAACCTCATTAAAAAATGCCCGCCGAAGCCGGCAGTGCTGGCCTACGGGTGGCAAAATAAAAACTGGCACTGCGCATTTTACGTCCGAGTGAAACGTCTCGTCCATTCGTCTCTCGTGCTAGGAACAGCTCTGACTACCTAGTTTCTGAATGCCGCTCTTGCTCGGAACAGCTCTGACTAGGTAGTTTTCCGAATTTCCGCCGTGCCTGGAACAGCTCTGAAGGGCGCAAGGACAAGCACATGTCCGAAAACTCGCTGAGTGGATACCATCTGCAGACTTGTCTGGTTTGTGCAGGAGCGGCCCGTGGTGAAGGAAAGCCCAATATATTGAAGTGAGGATTTAGCCATAAGCAGGACGTGACGATTCCCTCGGCTAGCCCAGAACCAGGGCGCTATGTGTCGGCCCTGCAACTATGGAAGCAACCTTGGATGGCGGAAAATGCTACGGACTGTCCCTGCCTTCCTTTGAGGGATGACCGTTGTCTTCGACCGTTCCATCCTGGCCAGCTGGGTTGCAGACGGCACCGCAAAAGTGAGAGTCTCCCAGGAATGCTACCTGGTCAAAAAAGCACGCTAAAGTCGATGTGTTGGCCTACGGGTTTCGGCCCAAGGGCGCATAACAGACACACCACAATCACATCTGAAAAAAACACTCCGGTTGATCGCAAAGAAGAAGAAATCAAATCAGATGCTTATGAACAGTCTTGGCTGAGAGGTTAAGTTGCCCACCTCAGGCTCAAAGGGTACCTGGTTTGATTTCAGCATAGGGCTGAGACAGTTTTCAAGGAACACTGGAATCTAAAGATAACACATGCCCCCTGATCTCTTGGGGAGTGAGATACAATACCTAACCTTCTCAAATAAGGGTGAAACACAGGAGGTCCAGTGTGCAAGTTGTTCATGTTAAAATTCCCACAGCAGTTGGAAATCACAAAGAGAAGCTGTTGTAATACCGCTGCCTTGTAAAAGTTTTAAGATACGACAAAAAAAGAAGTTCTTAAAAGTCGAAAGAATTGACTTTATTGCACCGGGTATTATCCCATATGGTTAGGTCTCTTTCCGGGGAGGGGGGGGGGGGGGGGGGGGGGGGGGGGGGGGTGCCGAAAGTGTCGCACAAAGAACGAACTCAGTAGCTCCAGCGACAACCCCAGCGTCTCAGAAAAAATGCACTCTTTAAACCCAAAAAGACGTAGCCCAAAATGAGCCCACACCCCTCTGACATTTCTCCACCTTGTCGTGGTAGAAGGGCTTGCATGCCCCAAATCCCCCAAAGGGCACTGCCGACGGTAGCACAACCATGTCGGACAGGTCTTGGGATGGGGACCAGCCCAAAGAGAACACAACCTGCTGCCTTGTCCGTGGTAGAGGGGTTTGCGTGTCCCAAATGACCCAAGAGCACTGCGAGGTAGCACAATTTACATGGGGACAGGTCTTGGGATAGGGACCAACCAAGAGAGACACAACCTGCCCCCCTTGAGGTAGACTGGGGATGCAGTCAAAGTCTGAAACAGGCGTACGATGCCACTTTATTCTTGGTCCAGACACGTACTCTAAAGCTCTCTGCTGAGAAATATGGCTGAATGCCTCTAAGCCATAAACCTTCGGATGTGAGAGCCAGGCCGATACTCACCCCTGCAAAAGGGGGGTGAGATGCTGAGCACGCTACATGCTTAGTTCAGACACTGTTCGAAGGCTCTCAGCCGAGGGGGTATTTAGAGATCCCCGTATGAGATCGCCTGGTCATTACTCGCTCTCTGCTGCATGGAGGTAAGGGGTTGAGCCGGCGCACATGTTGCCTCCCCAAAAGAGCGTTACTAAAAGGGGAAAAAGTGTGCTAATGCACTCAATGGTTACGTGCAAGTCAGTATAAAAAAAAACTCATTGAGTGAGTAAATTTTAAGTCTCACTAAAGTCACGGGACACTGTGAGTTAATGTTTTCCCCGATAACCTAGTAAAGTAACTACAATGAAGGAGGAGGGTTAACACTCATTTTTTCAGTCTGAGAGGAGGGTAAAGGAAAAATCTTGACCGCAGATTAAAAAAAGGATACAGGTTTCGCAGAGGTCATTGCCAACGATCGGATCGTACGGACACGGGGAAACCCGGGGGGATCGCGTTTGGGGGAAAAAAGAACGGGGGGAAAAAAGATCAAGGGTTCGGATGCTTTGAAGTATAGCTAAGGGGGGCCCAGGGAAACAGCGTAACAACGAAAGAAACGAGCAACTAACACTACGTGATTTCACCGCCGTTTGATGTGCAGGATACGTCAAGAGACGAGTGTTGAGGGATGAACATCAAAAAATAACGGAGGATTGGGGACACTCAAAAAAAATTTTAAATTAATTTCGTTAGGGGGGAAAACCCCTTTTTTTTTTTTTTGGGTTTTT
>JACEFZ010013255.1:0-35791 GCA_014155875.1 Cepaea nemoralis
AAATATATCCAGTGAGTAGACTGACATATCCAGTGAGTAGACTGACATTTCCAGTAAATAGACTGACATATTCAGTGAGTAGAAATATATCCAGTGAGTAGAAATATATCCAGTGAGTAGACTGACATATCCAGTGAGTAGACTGACATATCCAGTGAGTAGACTGACATTTCCAGTGAGTAGAAACATATCCAGTAAATATACTAACATATCCAGTGAGTGGAAATATATCCAGTGAGTAGACTGACATATCCAGTAAGTAGAAACATATCCAGTTCAGTAGTTTGCCATTGCTTTCTGAATGGTCAGCACTCATACCATTTCATGAAAGGCGGTCTGCCAATATAAAGTAATAATAACATAACTTTGTCCCGAAGCATTTTCTTACCATGGGGCTGTGATGTGATAGCGCCATCACATGGTGTAGGCCTGAGAGAAAGGGGGGAATAGGTGGTCAGTATTTTCCTCACTTTGCCAAGCGACGAGCCCAGACATCGTACACCAGGCGACCGACTGCGCTCACGGCATTACCAACGAGTTTCACTATCGATATCGCTAGCTGCTACACTGGTTTCTGGAGTGAGCGGTATCTCTTCTTACATCATCGTCATCCAGTATTTCAGACACTGTGCTGGTTATCTTTCTTTCCTAAAGTCTAAAGTACTAAAGTCGAGAGTGTCGATTTTATTGCATCGGGTGTTACCCCATCTGACTCGATCTAGTTGACATATTAAAGTTATACGCTTCAGTCTTCCTTTTCCAAAACCATTAAACCTGTTATACATAGGGTCGTCTGTCAATCTTCTAAATTTTTCTGCTTGTTGCTGGACTCTGCTATCTCTTCTGTCCTGCATTGGTTGTAAACAAGTGATCTTTTCTAGTTCATTAATAGGCGTTGTCTTCAGGCTTCCAGTTATGATTCGCATTCCTTGGTTTTGGACTCTACTTATTTTGTTAAAGTTTGACTTAGCTGCTGTTGCCCAAGCTGCAATGCCATATTCCAGTACTGGCCTCACCCGTCCAGTATATAACTTCTTGAGAACTTTCTCATCTGCTCCCCACGTTGTACCAGCCCAAGCTTTTTCATGATTGCCATTCTCCGCCTTGCTCTTGTTCGATTTTTCTCAACCTGTGTCTTCCATGTCAGGCGACGATCAAAGGTGACTCCTAGATAGTTTGGATTTTCTTCATGGCGCAATATTTTTCCATTCAATACCAGCTTAAGTTGCTGAGTTTTATTTGAGAGGGAGAACACTGTGCAAGTTGTTTTCTCCTCACTTATCTTCACTAGCCATGATTTTGACCAGTCCTCTAGCGCTAATAAGGCTTGCTGTATTCTGCTGTTAGCTGTACTAATATATTCTTCAGATGTCCATATGGCTAGGTCATCTGCAAAGGGGGATGTGTGTACTGTGGCTGGAAAATTTTCTGTGATATCATTTATATATGCTAAGAATAATGTTGGTGAAAGAACTCCTCCTTGGGGGACACCTTGCTCCAACAGCATCATTTTGCTTGTTTGTCCTTGTACTTTTGTCCTGGCAGTTCTGTTCTCAAGGTAGTGGCTGATCCATTTATACATTTTTCCACAAACATGCATTTTTTGCAGTTTTACTTTCAGTCCTTCCTTCCATACTTTATCAAATGCTTTTTCTAAATCCATCCAGACTGCTAGTGTGTGCTTTTTCTCTTGGAAGGCATCCTCTATTTCCTGAGCTATGTAGGTTATTTGATCTTCAGTGGATCTGTACTTTCTGAATCCTGCTTGGTGTGGTGTTAAGAGTTTGTTTTCTTCCAGATGCCATGTTAGCCTGCCATTGATAATGCGTTCCATTAATTTTCCTACACAGCTAAGTAGACTGATAGGTCGATAGCCATTTAGTTCTTCCAGGTCTTTTCCTTTCTTTGGGACTGGTATTAGTATAGCTTCCTTCCATGCCTGTGGGACTATTCCTTTCTTCCAGCTGTTATTTAGGACTGCTAGTAGTTTCTTCTTTGCCTTGGTGCCTAGTCCTATTAGCATTTCATTTGTGATTCCATCCTTTCCTGGTGATTTCTTCTTTTTTAGAGTATTCATTGCCTGTTCCATTTCTTCCATTGTTAGATTTGCCATCATATATTCTGCTGCTGTCTCTGTATTTCTATGATGTATCTGTTTGTCTTTGATTGCTTTCTTCTGTTCGGTTGTAACATCAATGTGGTTTGCATGTGAATAGTGTTCCATTAGTGTATTTGCAGCCTTTTTCCCTGTAAGCAAGGCTTTTCCTTGTTTAATTGTTATTTGTTTGTTTCTAGGTCCTTCATTGTTCATGGCTTTCACTAGTTTCCACAGTTTGTTTCCATCTCTGTCAAAATTCAGGTTTTCTGTTTTTTCCCTCCAACAATCTCTTGTTGTTTGATTTACTGTTCTTTTATATTTTGCTGAGATGGCTTTGAGAGATATGTTCGCTTCAATTGTTTGTTCTCTCTCTGCTGTCTTCCTGGCATCTTCAACTTTTTCCTCCAAACTTTGTAGTTCTTCAGTCCAGTATGGTTTGTAATTTTTCCTCGCTCCTCTTGGAATTGACTCAGTGGCTGCCTGTATTATCGCTCTGTTTAGACTTTCCACCATTTGCTTTATGTTGCCATATCGTGTATTTATGTTTTCACAATATTTGTCTGTTAGTATGGCAAATCTGTCCCAATCTGCTCGTTTGTAATTCCAGCGGGGCAAGGGCTTTTGCTCCTGTGGAACATACTCCATATTCATTACAAGCTTGATTGGTCTGTGGTCACTACCTGCTAATTGGTCCAGCACATGGCGATCGATTTTGTGGAGGATGTCTCCTGTGCAGAAAGCTAAGTCTGGAGTAGAAGTGGTAAGCCATCTTCTGGAGTAGAAGCTCGGCGTGTCATCCGCTTTGTTGAGTAGATGGAGATTTGAGTCTATTTCCCAGTCCTCCAATTCATCTCCTCTTTTGTCAGTATCTGGGTATCCCCATCTTTCTGAACGGCTATTAAAGTCTCCGACAATAATGCAGTTTGTGTCAGTTATTTTCATGTTTGAGAGTGTAAGGTCCTTTCTTGCGGGCTATACAGATTGTAGATTCTTATTTTCACGTCCTTTATCATTATATCAACACCTATAATTTACCGTTTGGTTGTCAGAGATCACAGATACTTCGCTGCAAGGTATTGTATTTCGTGTAAGTATTAGAACTCCTCTTGTGTCCTTCGCGGTCGAAACGTGTGGCCTGATATCCTCTGACTGAGAATTTGTGATTGGCGTTGAGGTGTGTCTCTTGAATGCATGCCATATCTATTCTATCTTTATGAAGACGCTGTGTTAGGGAGTCTTTCTTCTTGTAAACTCCTTCGGCATTCCACTGTAGTATGTTGAGTGTCCGGGGTATTTGGTCAATAGCTCTTAACCTACTCCTCTGTGCCTTGACTCCACAGCACAGGGGAAGGTGACTACCAGTAGTCATTGGTGGACCCCCTCGAGGCAGGGGGCCCGGCACTATCGCCGCCTGATGGGACTTCACGGGATTAGCACCATAACGATTAATTTTTATTTGTGACATCATGAATTAAGTTACGTTACACTGCTTTGTCAAGCCTGTGGCTCAGTACATCCGATTTCGACAAGCATTTATTCGGGATGCTTTCCCTAGCCTTTGACTGTCCCCAGTCTACCTACAAGGCAGCAGGGTTTACGTTGCACTGCTTTGTCAAGCCTGTGGCTCAGTATGTAGCAGAATGAATACCATCTCTGTTATTGGCTTCGGTGTGCAGGCTTAGGGCACGGTTGAGCATCCTAGTAGAACAGTAATAAGGATGCTCAAGTCGTGACGTAGCTTGTTTTGGAGTTAGTTACAGCAAAAGTCGAGAGAAGGCAACATCATATCTCGTGGCTTCTGTATTATTATCAGCCTATTATGATTAAATAAACCTTCTGAAATAACTACACCAGAACTTGGTTATTGATCCTCTGTACCTGTACTGTTACAAGTACATACGATTTCGACAAGCATTTATTCGGGGTGCTTTCCCTAGCCTTTGACTGTCCCCAGTCTACCTACAAGGCAGCAGGTTTGTGTGTCTCTTCGTCTGGTCCCTCTCCCTTGACCTGTCCGACATGGGTGGCCCTACCAGTAGCTGTGCTACCGTCGGCATAGCTCTTGGGGTCATTGGGACGCGCAAGCCCCTCTACCTCGTCACGGTGGACACACAGCAGAGGGGTTAAAGTTATAACTGATCTGCACATAGAGAGGTAAAGAATCTTCTTATCATCATCATCCAGTGCCTTGCTATTTCCGACGGCTTGGATTAATTCATGTGTTGACTCCCTTCCTTGCCATAACACAAGACTGTCAAGAATCTTCTCCCCCTGTCGTCCTCCACCTCTCTTTCCGCCTATCTTTCCGGTTGTCACGACATGTTTCAGTTTTTGTCTTCTCACAACGTATTTAAAAAAAAAGGAAACGACGATTGCCTCTTTCTGGTGTATGTGGTAAGTTGTCTTTGCGACTTAGCTTCACTCAAAATGTTAAGGTTGTTCATTTTGGCTGTTCAATTAAATGTTCAGCAATCTTCTATAAAGCTACATCGTCAAGGCTTCCAGGGATTTTTTTTTTTACCTTTTTACTAACTGTCCAGGATTTGCAGCCGTATGTTACAATTGGTTCTGTATAACATGCAAGAACTCTCTTTCTAACTTCTAATACGAGGGAATTTCAAAAGAAAACCTTAACAATATATTTTTTGGGTGAAAAAGTAAGGAACAAATATATCATTGTTCGATGTAGTTAGCACTGCGGTCAATGTAAATCCTCTAGCACCGATAAATTGTTTGGATTCCTGTAGAAAAAAAAAGTCTCTTGGTCGCGTTTGTAACCACTCATGCACCACCTGCTGTACTTTTTCACAGAAGTCACGCCGATTTGAAACTTCCTACTCTACTCATACACTTACTGGACTGACAGGAATGCATCACCATATTTAACCTTCATGCGCCGATGGATTTCTATAGGTTTCACCCCTTTGCTGATTAAAAAAAAACGGATAACAGAACACTGCCTCTTTGGTGCATGTCAAAAGTGGGGCGCCCATATTTAAACTGTCCTTATGACGTCACCGTGTTCATCTGCATCGTGAAGTCACGCGATTAACCCCCTTGACATCTTTAACATCGATATCGACTGGTTACAAGACAATGGCATGGTTATTGTAATTTATGTCACACTTTAAAGGTTTGTCATTTGAAGACCCCCTCGCAGTTCCTGCCGTGCGGTTGGTGATCAAGTCTGTTTAGTCTTCAGTCTTCTGTTTCGTGTAATGCCAGTAATTTCTGATACTTATGTTCGTTCCTGCCTAGTAGGAGAAGTAATAGTAGTACCAGTAGTAGTTGTAATGCCA
Source organism: Cepaea nemoralis (assembly GCA_014155875.1). NCBI lineage: Eukaryota > Metazoa > Mollusca > Gastropoda > Stylommatophora > Helicidae > Cepaea > Cepaea nemoralis. The sequence goes on from JACEFZ010013255.1 coordinate 5,398, forward strand.
GTAGTAGTAGTAGTAGCAGCTGCAGTATTGTAATTAGTCCTAGGTTACTATTTCCTCCATATGTTAGTTGTGTCATTGTTATTAGTCCTAGGTTACTAATGTAGTAGTAGTAGTAGTATAGTAGTAGTAGTAGTAGTAGTAGTAGTAGTAGTAGTAGTAGTAGTAGTAGTAGTAGTAGTAGCAGCAGCAGTAGTAGTAGTAAGAGCAGCAGCAGCAGCAACAGCACCACAGCAGCAACAGCAGCAATGTGATTATTCCTTGGCTACTAATACAATTAACCCTCCCCACGACGCCTAACGGCATAAGTGGAAGAAACAACAACAACTAGTGTATTAGCACTAATAGCAGTAGTAGTAATGGTACTAGTAGTAGTAGTAGCAACAGCAGCAACAGCAATGTGAGTAGCCCTAGGCTACCAATGTAGTAGTACTAATAGCAGTAAATTGCAGCAGTAGTGTGATCACCGAATAAATACTCTTTTATTCGATAAAACTTCAATACCCGAGCGAGCACCGTGGGTCTCCTGCACGTCATTTGCTTATCACTCTTGTATTGTTTGCAGACACGGAACCTGGCATCTGATATCGTCACTTGGATCAACCTGACCCAGCAGGTCATTGAAGATCCGTCCCTCGCTGCCCTCTGTGTGATCTGTCTCCACATATCTGTCTCTAGCTAGAATTTTGGACTAATCAGACCCAGCAGGTCGCCGGGGCTATTTCCCTCGCTGCACTCTGTGTGATGTGTCTCCACATATCTGTCTCTAGCTAGAATTTTGAACTAACCAGACCCAGCAGGTCGCCGGGGCTATTTCCCTCGCTGCACTCTGTGTGATGTGTCTCCACATATCTGTCTCTAGCTAGAATTTTGGACAAACCAGACCCAGCAGGTCGCCGGGGCTATTTCCCTCGCTGCACTCTGTGTGATGTGTCTCCACATATCTGTCTCTAGCTAGAATTTTGGACAAACCAGACCCAGCAGGTCGCCGGGGCTATTTCCCTCGCTGCACTCTGTGTGATGTGTCTCCACATATCTGTCTCTAGCTAGAATTTTGGACTAATCAGACCCAGCAGGTCGCCGGGGCTATTTCCCTCGCTGCACTCTGTGTGATGTGTCTCCACATATCTGTCTATAGCTAGAATTTTGAACTAACCAGACCCAGCAGGTCGCCGGGGCTATTTCCCTCGCTGCACTCTGTGTGATATGTCTCCACATATCTGTCTCTAGCTAGAATTTTCGACTTACCAGACCCAGCAGGTCGCCGGGGCTATTTCCCTCGCTGCACTCTGTGTGATATGTCTCCACATATCTGTCTCTAGCTAGAATTTTCGACTTACCAGACCCAGCAGGTCGCCGGGGCTATTTCCCTCGCTGCACTCTGTGTGATATGTCTCCACATATCTGTCTCTAGCTAGAATTTTCGACTTACCAGACCCAGCAGGTCGCCGGGGCTATTTCCCTCGCTGCACTCTGTGTGATATGTCTCCACATATATGTCTCTAGCTAGAATTTTAAACAAACCAGACCCAGCAGGTCGCCGGGGCTATTTCCCTCGCTGCACTCTGTGTGATGTGTCTCCACATATCTGTCTCTAGCTTGAATTTTGGACTAATCAGACCCAGCAGGTCGCCGGGGCTATTTCCCTCGCTGCACTCTGTGTGATATGCGAAACCCTTAAGTCTGTTTCTAGAATTTGGACCAACCTGACCCAACAGTTCGTTGGGGATCCTCCGTCCCTCGCGGTGTGGCGTGTTTCCAAGAATTTGTCTATTTCCAGCATTTTTTATGCCAGTGTTTGTTTTCTAAATGATTGTCTGCCCAGGCCAAATGCGGTCTTCTTCTTTCCTTTTCCTTTTTATGTCTGCTGTCTTTCGTTGTTTCTGTGGCAGATACAAATTAAACCGATATATGTCCCACTTTGTTTCTCTTCAGAGGTGAATGAACTAGCTATGCATATCAGAGGTCAGTGATTCCAGCACGCATATGTGTAAGGTATACTTTCTCTGGACAAATTTCATTAAAAGTAAATAAACATACACGTATTGTTTGATGCTCATAGAAGTAGGGGTAATAATTCGAGACTAGAAGACGCACTAGACAACATACAAATTGGAAGCTATAGTTACCGACCGGGATTCGAACCTGTCACCTCCAAATGACGCGAGCGCCTCGCTACAAGAACAAGTGTACTTTGATTCGTGACCAACTAGACACTCCTAAAAAAAACGTGTCTTCTTTAGCCATTTCTATCATCCAAACGAACTCACAACTATGAAATACGGACAGAATTCTTATCCAACCATTGATGGCCTCAAAGGGTTCCCCAATTGATAATCATTAAAAGTAGCCGCCTTCAACTACCCTTAGATATAGGGTGTATTTTTAATCACTGTGGGGTGTTTGAAAATATTGCCGTTCCAAGTTTTGTATTCACCCCCTGTGGTGTTCATGCAACATAAAAGGTAAATATAAACCTTGGAACGGCAATATTTTCAAAAATCTCACAGTCATTAAAAATACACCCTGTAGTTTTTCTTTGCTAACAGGGTTGCCCTTACAGCGGTCTTGAGGCCTAACTCTTTGCCATTCCAACTACCTTGGGATTTGTCTCATCTCATCTCATCATGTTCCTCTTGTACCTTGCGGTGTCGAGGTGAAGTATAAACTTCGTGAGAGTGCCCGGTTATGGGCTTCGTATATCGACATTCCCATGGATTCTGTTATTCCCTCCGTCCAACGTTTACGTGGTCGGCCTCTTCCTCTGTTTCCATCTGGTCTGTACATCATTGCTTGTTGTGGCATGCTGTTGACTGGTAGCCTACATGCATGGCCAAACCATTTGACTTGCTGCTTTCTAATAAAATCTAGAGCAGCTTTAACCCCCACTTTAGTCCTGATTTCTTCATTTCTGATCTTATCTCTTCTTGATACGTTGAGTATTCTTCTCAGGAACCTCATTTCTGTTGTTGTGATTTTTCTTTTCTCTTTTTCTGTCATTGTCCAGGTTTGGCATTGGTAGCACAGAGTTGGTAGGAAGATTGTGTTGTAAAGTGCTTTCTTAGTAGTTATTGATACATGTTTGTTCTTTAGTATTGGTGCCATTTGTCCAATGAGTTGATTTGCCTTATTGCACCTATTTTCGATCTCGTCTTCTGATCTGCCATTTGATGATATTATACTTCCTAGGTACTTGAAGCTCTTTACTTGTTTCAAGGGATGTTCGTTTAGGTGAATTGTTGCTGTTTGTTCTTCTTTAGTTATAGTCATTACCTCTGTTTTGCTTGTGCTAATTTTCATGTTATGTTCCCTACACATTTCGTTTAGACTATTCATGTGGTCTTGTAATTCAGCTTCTGATTTTGCTATTAGTGCTTGGTCGTCCGCAAACAGGAGTTCTCTAATGGTTAGATTTGCAGATGGTTCTTCTTCTGTGTTCTCGTCATGCGGTATTCTTGCTGTCTCTGCTTGGCTGGTTTCTTTACATATGTTGTCTATATATGTTATGAACAAGAGAGGGGACAGGACACAACCTTGTCGTACTCCAGATCTTATGGTGAAGGGTTCTGAGTGTCCTCCAGTTGCTCTCACTATGCATTCACTGTTGTTGTATAAACTTCTACATAGGTTTGTTAGATGTGTACTCACTCCATATTGTTTAAGGATTTCCCACAGCTTGTTTCTATCTACCCTATCGAATGCCTTTTCTTGGTCAACAAAGGCTAAGTAGAGTGTTTCATTGAATTCAATTGATTTTTCTATAAGTTGTCTAAGAGCAAAAATGGCGTCTGTGCATCCTTTGTTTTTCCTAAATCCAAGCTGCGTTTCGCTTAGCTGGGGTTCTAAAGTAGTTCGTAATCTTTTTTCAAGAATTTTGCAAAATATTTTCCCAGTATGACTCAACAGTGAAATGCCTCTGTATTGTGTGCAATCTCTTTTGCTGCCTTTGTTTTTCCAAATTGGGATAATTATGGCGTTTCCCCAGTCTCGTGGTGTCTGTTGTTCTACCCAAACATGGTTGAATAGTCTATGTAGCCAAGCTGTTCCTACTTCCCTTGCTGCTTTAATTAGTTCATTTGGTATTTCATCCTGTCCTGGTGATTTGTTCAATGGGGCTAATCTGATGGCTTCTATAATTTCTTCTTTTAGTATGTCTGGTTCTAGTTCCTCGGTGACATCTGTGTAGGTCTCTTGAATTCCTGTGACATCTGATGGGATGTTGAGAAGTTGTTCAAAATACTGCTTCCATCTTATTAGGATCTGTTTTTGTTCACTTATTGGTTCTCCATTTTCGCTGTTAATTATTTCAGTTGGGTCAAAGGGTTCTCCTCTGGTTCGCATTGCACTTATCTTTTTGTAGAAGTTTCTGGTTGCCTCCTTGTAGTTTTTATTTAGGGTTTCTCCATACTCTTCCCAGTCTTTCTGTTTTTCCCTCTTTACTATTCTACTCACATGTCTTCTCGCTATTCTGTATTCTCTGTAATCACATTCCTGTTTGCTCTTCAACCACTTTTTATATTTTTCCTTTTTTTCTTTTACCGCTTTCTTTACTTCTGCGTTCCACCAACTTGTTATTTTCTTTATCCGTGTTTTGCGTTTTTTCGTGGTTCCGCATGTTATTTTTGCAGTATTTAAAATGCTTGATTTGAACATCTCCCATTCTTCTTCCACTGTTTTTCTTTCCGTAGGTAATTTTACAAAGAGTTCAGTTAGTTCTTTCTCATAATTTTCCCTTACTGCCTCGTCTTTAAGGTTTTTTAAGTTTACTGATTCGCATGGCATGTATTTTCCTGCTCTTTGTTTTCTTCTTCTAATGGTTCTTATTGTGGCAACGACTGCTTTATGATCTGTGTTTATACTGAAATTTGGCACTGCTCTTGCATCTAATATATTTCTCTTTCTGTTATTTCTTGTTAATATAAAATCAATTTGGCTTTTAGTATCTAGATCGTTCCATTTATACCAGGTGTATACTTGTGAATCTTTATGTTTATAGAATGTGTTTGTTATATAGAGGTCGTGTTGGCTGCAAAGCTCTATTAGTCTACTTCCGTTATCATTCCTTTCATTTTGCTGATCTCCAAATGCTCCCAGGTGTTTTTCTATGCCCACTCTGTTATGTCCTAGTCTTGCATTGAAGTACCACAGACGTTCATTGTGCCTATTTTTTGAATCGCTGATCTATCTCGTAGTCCATTAACATTGCCAGGTCGATAGCCGTTTGGGTCAGTCCGTTTATACTTCTTAGTTTTTCTACGAGCAGTATGAAGATCCCCTGCCGGCTTGCTAGGCCAGTCGCAGGTTTAGGACACTAATCTGACCACAGGGAGTCCATCCCCTATGGCGAGCCATAGCCCCGTTAGCCCATGACCTCGCGGTCATGGTTGCCCGGTCTGCACCACGTGGAGGTGGGGGTTGACTTGTGTAGTCTGCGGGTCATCGGCAGGCTACTAATTTTCGCTCTTCACCCCTCCTGGGAGAGGCTAGCCGATCCTAACCCTGCTGGCTGCAGGGCCAGGCGCATTCCACACCTTACAGACCTAAGGGATTTGTAACGTACCTTGGGATTTGTAACGTACACAAATAGCGCTCGTACCCTCCTTGTTTTCGACATGCCCAGAGAAGCCAGGTATCCGATTTCAACATTCAAGAAATCATAACTTCTGACATTATAAGCTAACGGTCCCTTCAAAACTGTCTGTCCGCATGCTGGGATTCGAACCAGGTCTGTCCCGAGCAGGAGGCGAGCACCGAAACTTCTCGGCCGCTCCTCCAACTCCAAGATCATAATTTCACACGCACATTGTGTGGCATCGGGTACCGTGGCAATGCAGTGTCTAGCACGCTTGTCTGCTGGTCCGGTAGGTATATGTGTTCAAGTCTCCCTCTAAGGGAGATTTGTTTCGCTGATCTGGACTTCTAGGTCGACTCAACCCAAAATGAGTGCCAAGACAGTTGATGGGAGGTAAAAGCGATCGGTGAAATGCTAACCACATCACCTATCGAGTGGTGATTGGTCTACAAATAAAAGACTAGCACAATATTTACCGAATATGACTGATGGCTTCACAAGAGGCCCTAAACAGTGGTACCGCGGGTTAGTAACTTAATTCGTTCCAGAACTCGGTTCGTAACCCGAAACGTTCGTAACCCGATACATTGAAATCAATGAAATAGAGACAATTCTTTTCAAGATGAAAGAATTGTTGTTTTTTTTATTAACATCCGGTTCTTTACCTGACAACACGCAAAGAATAGGTGTACTTCACGTATTAAATAAAGATAAAGACAACAACCAAATTAATTAAATGTAAAATAAAACAAAAAGATTTAGTGATTTAGAAAAAGATTTAGTGGAAGTCTCTGTGGCGAAGTGGTCAAGCCGTTTGACTCGGGCTCCGAAGGTTGTGGGTTCGATTCCGGGCCGTATCCTTCGGTTTACGAGTTAAATGTTTCGGAGACTCCTGTGGGTCGTCGCTAAAAGCTACGGAGTTCGTGCTTTGTGCGACGCTTTCCGCGCTGCGGAAAGAGACCGAGCCATATGGGATAAAACCCGGCGCAATGAAGTCGACCCTGTCGACTTTTAAGCGACTTTAAAAAAAAAGATTTAGTCTATCTTTGTTACCAAGGAAACGATCCTGGGAAATTTGTCACTTTCTTTGTTATTCTGAATCATTAGTTTCAGGAGTATCTTGTCGCTGTTTCTTGGCAGCCGACTGGGAATCTTTCTGTACCAAGAGACTATCAAGGGAAATTTGTCGCTTCCTCTGCTGAGGAATCTTTCTGAAGTGGGCCATCGTGTTATAATTCATCAGGTTTACTGCCCTGTCAGCAACAAGTTTGTTTGGATGATGGTTCACAATGAAGTTTTCGACGTCTGCCCATATGCTGCAAATTTCTTTAATCCTGGCAGTTGAAACAGTCACTGACTCCTCATCATCGGACGACAGCTCCTCCTTTAATGACTTTAGCTGTTCATTCTGAAGATCCACAAGCTCATCTGTCTTTCTGTTTGTACTGTACACGATCGTTTGTCTCCAACGTTATCTCTCTCTCTCTCTCTCTCTCTCTCTCTCTCTCTCTCTCTCTCTCTCTCTCTCTCTCTCTCTCTCTCTCTCTCTCTCTCTTCTTCTTCTTCTCTCTCTCACTCGCTTTCGGTCGTAACTCGAGGCGCTGTTCTTACCCGAGACATAACATTTTCGAAGTTGTTGTTCGTAACCTGAATTGTTCGTGACCTGAGGCGTTCGTAACCCGAGGTACCCGTGTACTTACTTTAGATACTTATAGTGTGGCATCAGCAAAGGCTTTCATTCTTTCAGTCCCAGAAAATAATTTGAAAATGAGAACACTGCATCAAAATGGAGTTAATTTTAGAACTGTCTGCCACAAAAGGGGTGAATATAATTTATAAAAGCTAAGTTAGACGCAATTAATGTAACAGAAAGGATATAATGCTTTCAAATAACATATGTGGGATAGAAAGAATTAAGTTTAAGCTGGGGTAGAAGCAATTAATAAAGAACTACAATAAAATGCTTTAAAAATAAATATGGGAAATAGAAAGAATTGAGACAAGAAACTTTGACTGAAATACTAAGTGTATAGTAGCTGATATTGTCCGAATATGGATGACGATGTCCCAAAGGAAGTTTCACATTTAACAGGAAGTCCTGTTCAGCTTGGGCGACAACGGCTGGAACCGCCTTACACAGCGGTTGGAAAACTTTTTTGTGGTAGGGCCACATTGACAAATGTAAAAGGTGGGGGAGTATATATATTATGTCCACTTTGTTTACACCAACCTATCACAATAAGTAGTTATGAATTATTTATAGGTTATTAAACAGTATAAATGACCCATTATTGCAATTTTAATTTATTCACACACACACACACACACACACACACACACACACACACACACACACACACACACACACACACACACACACACACACACACACGTATGTATATATTATATTTTACAATATGGACAAACACTTTTACTAATTTGTTAACAAGATTTTACAATTGTTTTATTATAATAATTTTTTAATTATCTATCAATGGCTTTAATTTAGACACAAACCGATTACATTGTCATTACAATTGTTGATTTCTAATGAGATTGTATGTAATTGCTTGCAATTTTTGACAATATTCTTGAAATCTGGAGGAAGTTTACTTGTTGAAATTCGCATGACAGCATGCGAGGAGCGGTCCGACAATAAAGACCTGTTATTAGATTTGTTGATCTTCAAGCAAGAAAATGCTTGTTCGCAAATGTATCTTGATCCAAACAATGATAAAAGTTTACAAAATAGAAAAGTAGAAAGAAATTTTATCAAAATGTTAAAACAATCATAACGATACATGAAATTCTGTAATATTAACAAAATAACTTAAAAATGAAGTAACAATTTTTATTTCTAAATGCCCCAGAGGGCCGCGTAATATCAGTTGCCGGGCCGCATGCGGCCCGCGGGCCGTAGTGTTCCCCATCCTTGAGGTCTAACAGATACTGTCTCGATATATTTTAGCAATCGTTTATTGTTCGTCGAATACAGTATTGAATAGACTGCTCTAATATAAAAATGTCTGAGATATAAGAAATTTGGCCACGGTTACAACTGAAGCACTTTTATGTAACAACTCGTACAATAGACTACTTTAAAATAACACATTAAGAACAGATGGGGTTAAGTTAAAGCAAGCAAAGAAACATTTAACGTAATTAAAATTGACGCTAACGCTAATGCAGTTTAGGTAGAAACTACGATAGAATAGTTTAAAATAACAACTGTCTGCGTTAGAAGCTTTAACACAGTGGTTCTCAACCGGTGGGGAATTCTCTCTCCCCCCCCCCCCCCGGGAATTTTAGGGTTTTCAGGGGGGGGGGGATTTAAGGTTATTTTAAGATCGTGTTAATTCAAAAACCGATTACTTGATATTGTTTTTCCCTCCATACTTTACGGTTCTGTACTTCTCGCCCTTCTGAAATTCGTTTTATAACGTACGTAAACACGCAAATGACGTTTTATGTAGACGTCTAGACTGATTCTAGTATGTGTTACTAAATTTAGCTTCCATTTTTACGTACACTGTGTAGGGGCTGGGGTGGGGGATTTATAGGGAGGAAATACGAAAGGGGGGGGGGGATGACATTCTGAACATGTGGTGAGGGGTGCATGGGCCAAAACAAGGTTGAGAACCATTGCTTTAACAATACCTAATCTGCTTTACCATATAAGTATGTTGTTCGGTTCAGTCGCTTTGTTGGAGTCATAGACTAGATAAGTAATTGTTATATTTATATTGTCATGTAGAGATTGTCATGTAGTTGTATCAACCCACAACAAGGATACAGATGAGTAACTGTTATATTTATATTTTCATGTAATTGTATCAACCCACAACAAGGATACAGATGAGTAACTGTTATATTTATATTTTCATGTAGAGTTTTTCTTGCAGTTGTGTCGTGTGTTTGTTGATTCTGTACCGACGAAGACTTTGGCCGCAACGTCCATTTTGTTACTGGTGATTGTGTTCTAGTAAAGCTTACCGTCCTCTTCTCGATGTTTGATGATTCATTCTGCCATATAAGTATTATTGCATCAAGGTATCGTGATGTATCGGACACCAGCAACAGTAAATATGTATGCCTTAACGATTAGTCCCTAAATGTATACTCTAACGGTCCCTTTTACACAGGTAAGGCGCATTTGGCATTTGGAGCTATGACTATAATCTTATTGATCAAAAGGCACTTAGTGAGTGATGTGGTCGGTCTCACCCTGGTCGCGTTTACTTTACAAGACATTTCCTGGCATCCATTTTAGGTTGGGTCGACACGCTAATTTTGACAGTTCGAAACTGCCCCGATCCGCTATTTAGTTTAGGTTGGGTCGACACGCTAATTTTGACAATTCGAAACTGCCCCGATCCGCTATCTAGTTTAGGTTGGGTCGACACGCTAATTTTGACAATTCAAAACCGCCCCTGATACGGATTGAACCGAAAACCACCGACACGACAGGCGAGCGTCTAACCACTATGATATCGCGTCTCCGGATAGTCTTTAGTTACACTGACATAATTAATGAAGAAACCGTCCCCACGACACCAACTCAACTCATCGTCTAGGTCATAAGCAAACCTAGCAGGCAAACCACATCTCCATTACAAGATTTGCTTTCCGTGCAAGAAATTCTCATTTACACGTACGTCTTCTGCCGTAATTGCGTTTCTGTACTGCGAATATCTCAGCGGCCGTACACAAATGTGGCGTTATTCTGGCTCCACTGTTGTCACAATTCCTTTCAATGACAGTCGTTAATGAACGCGTGAGTTGGAATCCTTGGGGACAGATGTCGGCCAATTTATCTCATGTCGACGGGTTTTGATGGTGGGGTGATTGTGTGGTTAGGTGTTCCGTGTTCATTGGTTCAAGGGTACAAAAAGGTATACGTTGCTACGGAGGTCCTAGAATGTTGGTACAACTGGCTTCTGAATACTGATGGCTAGTGGTCACTTTTTGCTGCCATGAATTGTCCGGATTTGGAAGCTCTCTGAAGTACCTCACCAACCTTACATCAATAAAGGCAATGGTAGTCCCGTAACGAATATGCCGTTGGGCTTCAAGTGTTAAAAATGATCCAAAACAAACATGTCCCGAAGCAGATTCCTGTAACTAGTCTGTGATGTGATAACAGCACATTCTGTGGGCCTTAATGCAGGGAAGAATAGTTGACCAGTCTTTCCCTCACTTAGGGAAATGTCTATCGCAATTGTCGAAATCTGGCCCGAGCTTGCTCATGACATTACAGCAGTTCACGGTCAACGTCGCTAACGCGCAGTTGTGTGAAGTATTAGGCCTTTGCATTTTCTAGGGCCACCACGTTTGAAATAGATTCCCATCGTCGTCGCCTGCCCTTCCCCAACAGAAAATGATCTGGTACCCAGTTCTTACTGACCGGGGAAAAAAAAAACTTTGCTGGGGATTGAACTGGGACCACTGTCTTGACAGGTAAGCGCACTAAGCACATTGTCACATCGGCTCTAACGAAGGCTAAATCAGCGCAATATATAGGTGGGACCTGACGTTTCACTGCGTTTTGTTAGAAACATTTTACTGTGAATTGTTACAGTGTTACTTTCTATTATTTTCTTATAGGCCAAAATAACACACTGGCGTTACACAGCAGTATTATTTGTAAAATATTGCCCAAAGCAATTTCCATATATGGAGTCTGATATCATAGCACCATCACATCTTGTAGTTTTGAGAGTTATGATCAACCGTGGCCAATCGTTCCCTCACTTCGGCTAGCTGTTATGTCTTAATGTAATGTTTTTTTGTTGTTGTTTTATGCATTGTTACATTCTTGTCGCCGCAAAGTTCTATTTACTGTGATTATGTGCTTGTAAAATTTATATTATTTCCTGTTTTCCTTAAAATTCACGTGTGCGTGTGAGATTCAATGTGGACGCAGGCACATTGGTGAGTAATCATGTAAAAATAACATAAGGTACCGCTAATTCTCAACCTGGAGTGAATGGTGGATTTCTGCATTTATTAGTGCTTTATAGTGTGTTTTTAAAAAATTAGACAATTTTGAGAACAAGTGTCTTAGACGACTTCTATACATCCACTGGACAGACTTCAGAACCAATTCGCAAATAAGACAAGAGACTAAGCAAGATACAGTATCCAATTTCATAAGAAGACGCCGTTGGAACTACATCGGCCATGCACTCAGAATGGACAAGTCAAGACTCCCCTATCAAGCCCTCATATGGTCACCAGTAGGGAAAAGAAAACGGGGAAAACCAAGAGAGACCCTGCGTAGAACCATCATTAGAGAAGGCTCATTCAATGGCCAAGTAGATATCCAAGATCTACAACAGGTAGCAGCGAACCGCTAAGCATGGAGAGACAGGACTTCTGCCCTATGCGCCGCCTTAGGCTCAAGAGGAAAGACTAACTAACTAACTAAGTGTGTTTTATAAGTCTGTATATATTTCACATTGTGTCAGGTCTTAGCCAGATACGAATGAGCTACCGTATGACAGTGGACAGTACTACCTGCTTTCTGTTAGCGCCGAATGTTGGGCTGTGCTCACCAAACCCGACACCCCACATTGTGCCAACGGGTTCGGACGGAGGAGTGCAATTCCTTACCCTAGTGTGAAAAAATGCAACCTAAAGACTAAATGTCCTTGCAGGGCAGATCAGGCCCTAAGCCTTAGTTGGCAACTGGTCAAGGATGGGAGCTCCGACAGGCGGACAGGTAGAGTATTGCTTTCCTGATCCGGCAGCTTCTGCAACTTGTCTTGTTCCAGACGTATTGGTGTTACCTGTCCTCTGGGGTAAACTAAGCAGGCCGAGAGAGGGATTATGCTGCATGGGCAAACACGTGGTCTCTGAATTCAGGCCAGGTTTTGTGTTATGGAGAGCTATAATTCCATTTTACAAACTATCGTCTGTCAAGACGGCAAGGTGCCAGCGATATAGTTCAAAATATTGTGTGATACCTGGACAAAGAGCACACAGACTAAGAAACATCTGGTTGCACTAGATGTGTGGTTTCACAGGAAAATGAGCAAATATACAATGGGCTGGGTAGAATGAGAGTCATTAGAAATGTTAGCGAAACTCGCAGCTCCATAAATTAACTTCAGTGTAGATAGATAAGATAAGAACATAGTACATGTTATAAAGATGACGTCGTGACAACTGGCAAACATGGTGGTAAAAGCTCAACAAGGAGACCAATATACTGATTTATCTTAAGGCGAGGATTAGAAAGCTGCATTAATCAAGGTCTCTGGCTATCACCCACATTCTTCTTCGAACATCTTCAGATAACATGGATGTACCCAAAGAAAGCATCAGTCAATATAAGCTTGTTGACCTCGAGTTTGTCTTCAATGGATCGGGTGTAGGCAAAATGGTTTTCTCTGTCCCGCATATTGTAGACATGTTTTCTACAAAACATAAAGCCTCGGCTGAATTGTAGAGACCATGTGTTGCCCATGCAGCATGATCCCTCAGTCGGCCTGTCTAGTTTACTCCAAAGTTTCCTCGCACTAGGCTAAGACGTTTGGACTCCATCGTCCGAAGCCGTTGGCACAATGCCGGGTGTCACATAATGGGTGCTAATTTAAACACATATAAGTTGCATTACAATATATATTATAATTAGATTCATGTTATTTCAACCAATGTTATCCACTTTTATTGTGTTACATTCTTGTAATGCTTTCCCGAGTACATGTATTGATTTGCTTGACGTAAATGGTGTTCTCTGACAAAGACCGTATGTTGAATTACCAAGTCCTTTGGTAATTAGTTATTTCCATCCTGTTCCACCCGTTATCTCTCATTGGAGCATAGCCAACACACGCCACACGTCAACACATCACCTCTCCATTTCATTTATCTCGAATTCTCGTCACTGATTATTATTTTATTTTAGTTCTCCATCTATTTCTTTTGTCATGTGGATTCCAGGAAAAGGACTTTCTATGATACTATTATCCGGTTTTGTCAATGTGTGCATTTATTTCCTACAGTTACTTTATACACTTATTAACCTGTACACATGTGCAAGTATTATCTTGTTTTACCTTGTTTGTTTGTAAAGTACACGGCCAATTGTCCAAGTTCATTTAGTTTGTTTTTAAGCAAAACACAGAGAAGAATTCATACCACAAGAAGATACACAGCGAACAGTACCCCATTATAAAACAACCAATGACAAACGAAGCAAAACAATGGAAATAAATACATGAGGATGTACATTTTAAGCAAGCATATATCATCCTCGAATGTAGTTTTATGGATCGATTCATGCGCTGCAGGGAGGTGGGATCTATATGTGCGTAAGTGTATATAAGTATGTATGTCATTTATAGCGATGGAGGACAACAGTCGTTGAAAGTAGAGTTACGAAATGGAGTTAATCAATTCCAACTTGGATGCCAACACGACAAGATACGACAGATGTGCTCCGTGCTAATGAGCACTTTAGTTCGCTTCCACATGTCTGGAGTCTTTATATGTATTGATGTATGTATTCATGCACACACACATTTACACACACTCACTCATTTACTCACACGTTTGTGACTTATCAAACCATGGCGCCTGGGTTTCTGCCCATAGGCCAATTGCAATGCAAGTGTTCATGAACTGTGAGACATACAAGTGATGCAAGTGGTCATCAACTGTGATACATGCAATTGTTCATCAACTGTGATACATGCAAGTGATGCAAGGTCCTTCCTTCCTTCCTTCCTTCCTTCCTTCCTTCCTTCCTTCCTTCCTTCCTTCCTTCCTTCCTTCCTTCCTCCCTCCCTCCCTTCCTTCTTTCCTCCCTCATTCCCTTCCTTCTTTCCTCCCTCATTCACTTCCTTCCTTCCTTCCTTCCTTCCTCTATTTGTTTCTTTTTTCCTTCCTTCCTTCCTTTCACTCTAGTCATCTGAATTCATTATCGGAAACACATGCATAATGTAATAAAATACAAGAACAGTGCGGCATCAACAAAGTGATAGCCGAAGACAACATAAATATTGCAAACAAAGATGGCAATGTCAGATAGAGAGGATATTGGCACCCTGCGATGTGAGAATTCAGCATCTGTGTGCAGGTGTCCCATTCAGCTTGAACTTTACACAACGGATACATGTTTACAATTTACAGGTCACAGTTTTAGCATCCATGGTTTACAGGAAGTACACTTGCTTCAAAACAAAGATGCAGAGTTCGATTCATTGACACGTTAAAGTAAGAGAACATTCGTGTGGAGGTTGTTTTCCACAGATGCAGTGACTACTGCGAGCGGAAGTTAGCATTGTGGTTACAAGGTGTCGAGGTGTTAAAATAACACATTACTTCTTGGTTGATTGGTTTGGTAGAGATGTTTATCCCGACCTGGTACCAGTGTATTATCTCCACGGGGGCTGAGTGGTTTCGAGGTATAGTGTCCGCCTCGAGTGCTGGGGGTACCGGGGTGAGGGCCGTAATTTTTTCACGTGGACTTCTAGTAACAGAATTTCCCCTGGTCTCTAGGTAGTAAGATCGGAAACCCGTGTGTATTGTTGCGCACGTAAAAAATCCCTTGGCAATTGGAAGTCGAAAAAGAGTAGCCTAATGGCGCTGTCCGGGCAAACTTTCGAAGTAAAAAATCTACCCAAAGTATTTCAGGATCCTTGCCGGTGCTACGGAGTTCGTGCACTGACTGAGATTCTCCGGATTCAGGCTTGAGTTAGGAGTAGATGGAGCACTTATGGGTTATACCCGTGTGCCGTGATGTTGATCCGTCGACTAAACTAAACTATCTCCACGGGTAATGTGTTGCATAATTATCTTTCCTTTGTCCAATCTCAAAATGAGCAATAAAGAGAGATAGAGGAAGACAGCGTGAGAAGATTCTTGACAGTCTTGTGTCATGGCACGGAAGGGAGTCAACATACGAATTGTTCCATGACGTCGGAGATAGTAATTTGTGTAGAGGCATGATCACCCACGCCAGCCGGCAAGGCACTGGATGATGACGATGTTCAAGCTCAGAAACGAGCGGGGTGTGCATTGCCAATATTGGATCTTCCCATCTGTGGAGAGACACAACCGGAAGTAATAATGTAGGGCCTCAAAACAGCATAAATAGACTGGCTAGGCCTGGACTAGGCCAGAGAGGCCTGAGTGGTCAATGTTTTCTCCGCTGATGTATAGGTGTTTGTCAACCTGCACCAATCCAATGTTTATATGGGACATTCTTGTATTTAAGTATACACTCATAGAACGCCTTCTGATGACAGAATAGTTAAAGCATTTGTGATTACTGTGTAGATCAACTGGGATCCTCTCCAGTATTACCGAGTCCGTGCACAGAATCCTCCTTCGTCTAGTAATTTCTCTTCTCTCCCTTCACCATCCTAGCTCCAGGTAGCATAGTTCCTCAAACAACTTAACACCAAGCCGTCTTATCTTTTGCTACCTGGTGTTACTCTTATAAAAGATATTCGCTGATTGGATATCAGTCAACCTATCGACTGTGTCCATCTGGCCATTAACTTCTTGTGGTTACCTGAAATGTACTCACCTAATGATTCATGAGGTCATGAAAGAATTCAAGGTCAAAAGAACATTTGTTGACAATAAATCGTGACAGGTTCATGATAATCCCGTGAAACTTACTGAACACAACACTCTCTGACGATATTATTGAATGCCTATAAAAGATTGACGCTCCTCGAATAAATGCAGTTGAAAATTCAATGCGCAAGTATGGCTCATCTCACTATAGAATAACGACTCATCAACATTGGACGTTTACAGGCTGGACAGTCACAAAGTGTAGTAGCCAGATGTGGTTAGAAGCACCGTTAGTCGCCTTTGGAGGCGATTTCAAGAAACTGGCTCAGTGGCAGACCGGCCGCGCAGTGGAAGACCCTGAATCACAACTGCTGCCGAAGACCGCTTCATAAAGGTGCGTCACCTTAGGAATCGAACTGCATCTGCGTCCTCCACTGTCCAGACAATGCCAGGAGCTCGTCGAATTTAAGATCAAACGGTCAGGAACCGGCTGCACGACGCTGGTCTTTGGGCTAGAAGACCCTACAGAGGTCTTGATTTTACGGACCGGCATCGCCAGAACCGAATGCAATGGGCGAACCAGCATCGTCAATAAAATGTTAGTACAAGTTTGCAATTGAAACTGCAATAATATTGCGTTTCGTTTTTTGAACAGTATATTATTCACCTCTGCTATCTGCCACCTCTAATGCCTTCCAAACGCATTTATAGTTCTAAGAATTTATGTAAACATTATCGGGATTTCACTAGTCGACAGAAGTCCACAACACTTTACCCTGGCTATGAAGGAAATGCCACAGAGAACTGAAATTGTATATATTGTTTATTCCTTGTCTGTATATCCCCCCCCCCCATTTATATAATGTTTATTCCTTGTTTATTGTATATCCACCAATTATACTTGCAACCTATACACACAAGTAGTATGAAGGACAAGGGATAAACACGGCATAAGTGGTGGCTAATCAGTGAATGAACAAACACTATATGCTAAGCAGTGCATAAATGCCTTTGAATATAAATGTTATAGACGAGTTCTAAGAATATCTTGGATACAGAAAAGAACAAATAAATTCATACGACAAGATCTAAATATTGAAGAAGGTTGGCTATTTAAGACGATAAAACAAAGACAATTGAAATATTTTGGTCACTTGAAAAGTCATGAAAGTCTGGAGAGAACAATAATGGAGGGTATATTCCCGGGAAGAGAGGAAGAGGAAGGCCAAAGAGAAGATGGGTGCAGGTTGATCTTCAGATGGATGTATCGGATGCGGGACATCTGGCATGTGACAGAGAAGTTTTCCGGAAGTTGTTATGGGAGCGAGGCTCTGCAAAGGACATGCTACTGAATGAATGAATGAATGAATGAATGAATGAATGAATGAATGAGCATAGCCACCACTTACATGTTTGTTTGTTCCTGGTGTATAGCCAACACCTGAACTGGCATATGTATGTCATCTCTGTTTTCATTAAAAAAATCTTGGGTTCGAACATGCTCTCTTAGTAACAAAAGGAACAGGTAAGGGATACCTGTTTACACCGTGACAGTAGAGGGTATATGGTGCTAGTCGGATATTTTTAGACCAATCTGCACTCGGTGACTGATATCAGTTTCCAGATAGTCGCCGTGACGGGCCATTACCCAATAATCGGACATATTTGTTAGTTAGTTGCATATCCTTTACAGGACGTTTGCAGTCAGCGCCATCATGTTTTGCTGTTGTTGATGATATGGAACAAAAGAAAAAGCAGCGGCTGCAGCAGGATATATCAATATGAATTGCAAATAATTAGGTATATTTAGCTCCTGCGAAAAGAAGAGACATACAAGACTACGACACAATATACATACCTTACAAAGAACTCCATCTTACACAGGTGAAAATAAAGTGTGACTTATCCAAAAACATAAACAGTCAATAAATATATAATACTGAAGTATTAAAATAAAACAATAAGTATTATAGGACAACAAAGCACAACCGACGTTGTTTGCTATTGCTTTCTGAACGACCGGCACCCATACCATTTCGTAATAAGCCAGCTCAACGCGGTCTGCTGCCAAATCTGCGCAGCTGTGTTTCGAAAGCGGGTATACGGGATCACGATCCGCGTCCGTAACCACTTCGCCACGGAGACCAGCAGTCGGACATTACTGTCCACATAAACAAGAATACGCCGTCCCAGCAGCAAATACATAAACACTTAATTAGCATTGGCACCTTTCCGTCTTGACGGACGATAATTTGGTACATTGTGCTTCAAAAAGGCTTAATAACTGTCATATGGCAATAACTACGATCCATGGCGGTGGCGAGTGTGGCTGGTAAGGCCAATTCTTGCTGCAAATGTTTGCCCACAGTAGGTGCATGTGAAAACATGGTCATTTCCACCATTTTGCACCATCTTACGTCTCTCACGCTCTGTGTGTGCTTTATCTGCAATCATTTTCTCCTTTGTCTTTATTCCATTTCTGATAGTTGCCCTCCATGCAACACGTTCAGCGGCGACGTGCTCCCATTGTGCATTATCAATGTCGTGTCCTCCTTTAACGTGTCGTCCCTGGAGTGAGGAGATCCGACACCCACATTATAATATTTTTTTTTTCCTCTCAATATTCTGGAGAATCCACCAGCTTCCGTCCAACACACTCCATCAGCCTATGGACACCTTTTCCTATCACTCTCACACTGTCGTACTATGCCCCCTTCTCATACTTCCCCAACGCAACATACTCAACAACTCTTGCTTCTAGAAATTAATAAAGAGTAATTTATTAAAATAAAAGTGTAACGTATATGAGACGTGTATGTGAAGAAAATGTGTGACGTGTTCTATAACGTGTGTAGACTCTGACTCTCAGACAGCAACCCAGTCAGCTGATCCCAGCAAAGATAGACCACAGCACGGTACGTCAGAACATGTACTTCTCACCCGTTGCCGAAACCATCTTGCCGGATAATGCTTTGCCTCTGTAGACCTCTGGTAATCCAATTTCATGAACATCCGAAATAGACACCGGTGGTATTAACAGTTAATCATGGACCGGTTGCACTCTACACAATGTCCGTTCCTATCGTTCCTTAAAAAAAACTGCACAAGTCCTTTGTAGTGTGTACACAGTCATTAATGTTAATTGTTACTGTACTGGATCCTCACTCGTGTCTATCTAGCCTCAAGTATAATGTCTTGTGTTCTATTACACGAGATTATATAACACTAAGTAACTATTAGACTGTTCTCATTTAGTTACTACTGTCTGATGCTGTGTGGTGCATCAGTAATCATCACTATCTTTGGTGAATCAACTTCCTCCTAGCTTCAGTTACGTTCTGTATGCAACTTTATTGATTGTTGAACTGGTGTTCTTCCGAATGGGTTTTTTAATTCTTCCCCAAAACTTGTAGAGTTTCCTTGGATCTGGTAGGGAACCTTAAATGGCACTACTGCAGTCCTATCAATCATATCTACATCTGCCATTATAGGCACGTGTAAAATTAAGTCACTAATTAACACACGGTAGATATTATTTCCACTAAGCACTGCAGTGCCCTGGCACTCTAACTAGAGCATTATTCAAGTCCCCCCTAGTTGATCTCAACTCGAGTTTATATCGCAAACTACCAAAGTTGGCCACGTGACGTTATCCTTTACTCCCCCACACAGGTGGCACAGTGGCAAATCATCCCCTGTCAAGAACTATTTTCCTGGCTTAAGTCCTGTCAAAGTTGTCAGTAAATGCCTAGATTCTCAAAACAAGCCAGCTAGTTTCTGTATACTCCCAACAAAGAGTTTCGATACCAAGCTGCCAATCATCTTGATGTGCCGGAAACCAAGAATTGACAGATGCACTGTTTTCCGTACTAGGTACTTCCGTTTTACATCTGCCCCTGTGATCTCACGGCTTCCATCTGCATTCAAATGTTGACAAACTTGTCAATCTTCTGTTCCGTGGTGACAATCCCAGCAGCCATTTTCGTCTGATGTCCGGCCGTATAGATGACAAACGGAACCATTCCATATCCTAAGCTGACAATATATGTGATTCTACTTGTTAATGAACTGCCAACTCTATGGGCTGACACGATGTAACCTGTACAGCTGTGTTTACTCTGTTAGTACGACTGTTGTGGCCCAGAAAATATACGCCACGCAAACGTCGGTATTATTATCTGGGTTAACTCAGGGCGCTCGTGACATAGGCCCCCTCTTAAGAGAGTAGTCCATCTCACTCTTCTCCACCATGAGTTAAATCCAGATGATTCATTCCTCTTCTTCAGGAGCTGGGTGTCTTGACAAGAAGTCCGCTCCAACATTTTCCTTCCCAGGAATGTACTCTACTGTGAAATTATACGGTTGAAGTAACAACGACCACCGCATCAAACGTGCGTTGAGCTTCTGAGAAGTAGCCAGGAACATCAGGGGCTGATGATCCGACTGACCCCGAAACTTAACTCCATACAAATATGGCTGAAATTTTTGCACTGCCCATACGAGGGACAAGCATTCTCTCTCGACGGTTGAATAATTCCTCTCCGCCTGTAGAAGTTTCTTACTTGCGTATGCCACAGGTTTCAAAACCGAAGCATCGTCTTGTCCTTCCTGTAACAAAGCGGCTCCAATTCCAATCGCACTCGCATCCGTTCTCACCACAAATGGTTTGGAAAGGTCAGGGAGCTGTAATACAGGTTTGCTGACCAAGGCCTCCTTTAACTGACTATAGGCATTCTCACATTCTGGTGTCCAAATGATTTGATCCGGTAATCCCTTTTTCAAGGTTTCCGTCAACGGAGCTCCCAGTTCAGTGAAATGTGGGATAAATTTGTGGTAGAACCCACACAACGAGAGAAAAGATCGCACATCCTTCTTCGTTTTTGGCCTTGGTGCATTTCTGATTTTCTCCAGGTTCTTCTCTTCTGGGACAATGTGTCCTGGAGTGATGGTGTGACCTAGAAATTCCAGAGTCTGGTAACCAATCATGCACTTGGTTGGACGAGCAGTAAGCCCTGCTTCCTTGAGTCTATTAAACACTCTCTCCAAGGATTGTAAGTGGTCATCCAAGCTGTCACTGGAAATCAGAATATCATCCATGAATGAGATGATGGACGGATCCTGTAACGGATCTAGTAAAGTCCTCATCATGCGTGTAAACACACTAGGTGCATTGCTGAGTCCAAAGGGCATGACCTTGAATTCGTAGTGTCCACTGGGTGTACTGAAAGCTAACAGTGGTCGAATCTCCGGTTTGACTGGTATCTGATAGTACCCCCGACTCAGATCCACCTTTGAAAAGTACCGAGCCTTATGGAGCCTAGCGAATAACTGAGTTGGATTCGGCAAAGGTTCCACCTGAAACTGTGTATGACTGTTCAGAAGTCGGTAATCTATACACAACCTGTGTTCTCCACTTGGTTTGCGTAACAAAACTACCCCCGCATTGTATGGGGATGTGGATGGTGCAATCACGTCATCCTCCAGCAGTTTTTTTATTTCCTCCTCCAGGGCCTTTTCTTTAGAGAATGGCACTGGGTAAACCTTTTGGCGAACAGGCTCCTGTGTGGTCAAAGTCATCTCGAACTCCACCAACCTCGTTCGTCCTGGTTTATCAGTCAGTATCTCCTTATGAGACTTGAGAACCTGGGTTATCCTTTCCCTCTCCTGGGAGGTCAGATCAGGGTTCACTTGCACATCCCTATAGGTTTCCTGGTGTACTAAGGGATATTCCCTGCCCTCGCTGGTTCCCACTTCTGTCTCCACTGCAACTGCCATTGCCATGAGGTGAGCTGCCTTGTCTCCGGGTCTCTCTTCGTATTTCCGCAAGAGATTGATATGGAAAATCTTCGACTTTCCCCGGATCCGGATCTGATAGTTGGTTCTGGATATCACCCTTTCCACGGGAAATGGTCCTTGCCAACCTATCTCCAGTTTGTTGTTTCCCGTTGGGAGTAGCAACAAGACTTTATCTCCCACCTCTAGAGATCTTTCTTTAGACCTACGGTTGTAGTAAGCCGCATGTCTTTTCCTGGCTTTTTTCAAGTTTTGATTTGCCAGAGTCCATCCCTTGTGGAGTTTTTCTTTCAGTTCCTCCACGTATTTATAGGATGAGATCACTTCTTCTGACGTCCCCTCTTCAGTCCAACTCCTCAACATGGCTTCCAACGGTCCTTTGATTGGACGACCAAACAGCAACGTAGCGGGTGGTAGTCCTGTTGAGCCATGAGGAACTTCCCGATAGGCAAAGAGTGCTGCTGGGATATATTCATCCCACCTATCAGGTTTTTCCTGCGCTAGTTTCCTGAGCATTGTCATCAACGTGCCGTTGAAACGCTCTACTTGTCCATTGGCTTGAGGGTGGTAAGGGCTGGTATGTATGTGGTTAGAGTGAAACACCCTAAATACCTCCTCCATGAGTTTTCCACAAAACTGAGATCCATTATCCGTCAGAATTTGATCCGGAAAGCCTAATCTGGTAAAGGCCTCCATCAGTGCGTCCGCCACTCGTTTCGAGTCAATCGTGGTCAACGGTATGGCTTCACCCCACATTGTACAGCAATCCACCATTGTGAGTATATACATGTTCCTCTTCCTAGTCCTGGGAAGTGGACCCACGATATCGATGGCTACCCTCTCGAAAGGAGAGTTCATGATGGGCATCTCACCCAACACCACCGGTGCTGTCCAGTGTTTCGGTGCCACCCTCTGGCACTCAGGGCATGACTTCACATACCGACGCACATCATCTGTCATTCCCGGCCAATAGTAGTGGCAGGAAATCCGCTGCATGGTGGCGGCAATACCCATGTGTCCACTAAAGGAGATGGTATGCCCCATATGAAGAATCTGGGACCGGTGAGCTTTCGGGACGACTAACTGACCGTATAGGTAATCTCCCCTTCCTGCTCTCCTGTAGAGTATCCTATTCTTCATGTAGTACTGCCCCCGTCCTGGTGGATCAGCACTTTTCTGCAGCTTTTTGTAGCAAGGACGTAAAGTATCATCCTCACTCTGGGCAGTTCGTAGCTCCCCCGGCATTGGGTTAGTCACAATTGCGTCTGCCTCTTCCGTTTTCGTCTGAGAGCGAGTCTGCATTGCTCCCATATGAACTGGCTCCCTGGGCATTCCCAGAAAGACATAGCGGCAACCTAGGATGACTGGAAAAATGGGATCGGTCAATACAGCGGCCTTGATGGTGCCGGTGACGTACCGTGACCGAATCTCCACATTAGCAATGGGCAACTTCATGACTACAGCACTCTTCTGTGCAGGCTGTATATCCAAGGTTTCACCTGTGAATTGTTCTGGATGTACTAGATCCGCAGAAATCACGGCCTCCCCGTCCAGTCCTGTGTCGTATAAACACTCCACTTGACGACCGTTAACCTCTACCAATTCCACTACAGGTGGTTTTTCCTGGTCTGGAGTCTCTTCCTCGGCCTCGACCTGTTCGGTGGGCTCCACCTTAGGTTTCCCTGAGCACACGACGAATTGAGTGTCTCCTGACTTTCCCCTGCAGTCAATAGCATTGTGCGTGTTTGACTGACCTTGGTTGCACCATTTCCCTGTCCTAGATTTTCTATTGTCGGACTTGAATGAGCTCTCCTGGTGGCGAGCTTCCTTGTTGACCTTGGCATTTTCCGTGACAACCTCCTTGGAAGTCACTTGACATGCTGCAAAGTGAGGGTTCTTAGCCTTCGATTTGCAGTCCCTCGTATTGTGAGAGGGTGACTTACAAATTGAACACCACTTCTCCGACCACGGTCGTTTAGGTGTAGAGCTTGAAGTGCTCTTGCTTCCCTCCTTCTTCTTCTCTGAACTATCCTCTGATTTTTGCACATAAGGTTCCCACTTTTTGGTTCCTGAGTTTTTGGCTTTCTTCTTGTCATGTTTCTCTTGACTTTTGGTGTTGGTGGAAAGGTTTTCCCCTGCCTCCCCATGTACCTCGACGAACCGTTCTGCTAATTTATTCACGAGGTCAATACGTTCCGCTCCTTGTTCTCACAGGAACGTCCTGAGAGGTTTAGACATTTGCTTCTTCAGCTGGTCGACCACCATGAGCTCTTCCAGACTCTCATAGTCATGTGCGAACCCAGCCAAATCCATCCACTTATGGAGATAAGATTTAAGACGCAAACTGTAGGCGGCAAACAACTCCCCCGGTTCTCGTTTCGCTGCTCGAAATTTTTTCCGGTAGGTATGTGACGTAACCTCGAATCGTTTCAGCAGAGCCGTCTTTAACTCATCATAATTGTTCTCATGTCCTGGTGGCAGGCGAGTATAAACCTCGTATCCGGTCCCGCGTAATCCCTGGGATAGCTTAAGATTCCATTTGTTACGCTCCAGACCCATAGCAACTGACATAGCCTCGAAGCGTTGAAGGTACTGGTCAATCTTCTCTTTGTCCTCCTCGTAGACCGCTAAAGGAAACTTCATAGCGTGGTACCCATGTCCACCTACTGGTGTTGAGCCTGGGATGGAGGAACCTCCAACTGCTCCCTCAGTTTCCCCATTAGATTGACTCTTGAGCTCGAGTTCCCGCATCCGGTACTCGTGTTCCCTTTTCTGTGCTTCCTGTTCAGTTTCTAATTTCCTAGCTGCTTGCTCAGCTTCAAATTTCCTAGCTGCTTGCTCAGCTTCCAATTTCCTAGTTTCTTGTTCCAACTCCATCCTTCTCAATTCCAACTCGGCCTTTCGATCTTCCCTTTCTGCTTGACGATACTCTCTCTCCACTTCCTGTATGTAATCCGTTAGAGTAGAACCCCCCAATCCCATTTCTTCCCCCTTTGCCTTTAATTCTAACGTGGTTAGTTTAGGGGTGGCCATTATACAGAGAGGTAAGCTAGCAGGTCTAGTACAATATAACTGCAAATTACTATACAGATATATGAATAAGTACTATAAATCTAGATATTACCACACACAGCACATTCACTCAGTGACAAGAGTAGAATCAGGACCACAGACCTATGCAGACGTGTGAAGTGTGAACAGGTAAGATATTAGTCCTAACCCCTATCCACATTCACTCTAGCTGGATTCTCCAAAATGATATCTCCCTCTTATTACTAGGGATCCCGTGTCAAAAGACCCCGTTGTCAGAAGATCCCCCTGTCAAACGTTCCTGCTTGCAGGAGATCTCGCTGTCCAAAGATCACGTTTACGAGAGATCCCGCTGTCCAAAGATCCCGTTTACGAGAGATCCCGCTGTCCAAAGATCACGTTTACGAGAGATCCCGCTGTCCAAAGATCACGTTTACGAGCACCCAATAATGTCGTGTCCTCCTTTAAAGTGTCGTCCCTGGAGTGAGGAGATCCGACACCCACATTATAATATTTTTTTTTTCCTCTCAATATTCTGGAGAATCCACCAGCTTCCGTCCAACACACTCCATCAGCCTATGGACACCTTTTCCTATCACTCTCACACTGTCGTACTATGCCCCCTTCTCATACTTCCCCAACGCAACATACTCAACAACTCTTGCTTCTAGAAATTAATAAAGAGTAATTTATTAAAATAAAAGTGTAACGTATATGAGACGTGTATGTGAAGAAAATGTGTGACGTGTTCTATAACGTGTGTAGACTCTGACTCTCAGACAGCAACCCAGTCAGCTGATCCCAGCAAAGATAGACCACAGCACGGTACGTCAGAACATGTACTTCTCACCCGTTGCCGAAACCATCTTGCCGGATACTGCTTTGCCTCTGTAGACCTCTGGTAATCCAATTTCATGAACATCCGAAATAGACACCGGTGGTATTAACAGTTAATCATGGACCGGTTGCACCCTACACAATGTCCGTTCCTATCGTTCCTTAAAAAAACTGCACAAGTCCTTTGTAGTGTGTACACAGTCATTAATGTTAATTGTTACTGTACTGGATCCTCACTCGTGTCTATCTAGCCTCAAGTATAATGTCTTGTGTTCTATTACACGAGATTATATAACACTAAGTAACTATTAGACTGTTCTCATTTAGTTACTACTGTCTGATGCTGTGTGGTGCATCAGTAATCATCACTATCTTTGGTGAATCAACTTCCTCCTAGCTTCAGTTACGTTCTGTATGCAACTTTATTGATTGTTGAACTGGTGTTCTTCCGAATGGGTTTTTTAATTCTTCCCCAAAACTTGTAGAGTTTCCTTGGATCTGGTAGGGAACCTTAAATGGCACTACTGCAGTCCTATCAATCATATCTACATCTGCCATTATAGGCATGTGTAAAATTAAGTCACTAATTAACACACGGTAGATATTATTTCCACTAAGCACTGCAGTGCCCTGGCACTCTAACTAGAGCATTATTCAAGTCCCCCCTAGTTGATCTCAACTCGAGTTTATATCGCAAACTACCAAAGTTGGCCACGTGACGTTATCCTTTACTCCCCCACACAG
This sequence comes from Cepaea nemoralis, assembly GCA_014155875.1. Lineage (NCBI taxonomy): Eukaryota > Metazoa > Mollusca > Gastropoda > Stylommatophora > Helicidae > Cepaea > Cepaea nemoralis. The sequence continues at coordinate 31,901 of JACEFZ010013255.1, forward strand.
GTGGCACAGTGGCAAATCATCCCCTGTCAAGAACTATTTTCCTGGCTTAAATCCTGTCAAAGTTGTCAGTAATTGCCTAGATTCTCAAAACAAGCCAGCTAGTTTCTGTATACTCCCAACAAAGAGTTTCGATACCAAGCTGCCAATCATCTTGATGTGCCGGAAACCAAGAATTGACAGATGCACTGTTTTCCGTACTAGGTACTTCCGTTTTACATCTGCCCCTGTGATCTCACGGCTTCCATCTGCATTCAAATGTTGACAAACTTGTCAATCTTCTGTTCCGTGGTGACAATCCCAGCAGCCATTTTCGTCTGATGTCCGGCCGTATAGATGACAAACGGAACCATTCCATATCCTAAGCTGACAATATATGTGATTCTACTTGTTAATGAACTGCCAACTCTGTGTATCCATTCCTACTCACTCACCACCAAATGTGTATATGGGCTGACACGATGTAACCTGTACAGCTGTGTTTACTCTGTTAGTACGACTGTTGTGGCCCAGAAAATATACGCCACGCAAACGTCGGTATTATTATCTGGGTTAACTCAGGGCGCTCGTGACAATCAATGCCTGTATCAATCATGTCCCGCTTACACACATCTTTGTATCGTAGTAGAGGCCGACCCTGAGATCTCCTACCCATCTGTAATTCACCAAAAAAGATGTCCTTTGGTATTCTACCATTATCCATCCTCCTAACGTATCCTATCCATCTAAGTCTACGAAGACTGAGCATGGAATACACCGTCACACAACCTGATCTTTCCAATACTTCAGTATTTGTGATTTTGTCTTGCCACTTAATACCAAGTATTCTTCGCAGACACCGCATATGAATGCTGTTTAAACGTTTCTCTTGGCGTGAGTAAGTTGTCCAGGTTTCACTGCCATAAAGAAGAGTACTAAGGACACAGGCTTGGTAGACGAGGACTTTTGTTTTGGCAGTAAGCTTCCTGTTCTCCCAGACTCTTTTTGCTAACATGTTCATTGTTGTTGCTGCCTTGCCAATCTTGATGTTGATTTCCTGATCGAGGGATAATTTGCTATTTACCTCTGATCCAAGATATGTAAAATGGTCTACTATCTCCAGTTCGGCGTCGTCAATAAAGATTGATGGTACACCATGTGCACCTTGTGACATAATCTGTGTCTTCTTTTTGTTAATTGTTAAACCAAATTCAGAACAAGCATTGGAGAATGCAGATAGTAGATGTTGTAATTCTTCCTCAGAGTGGGTCGTAATCGCAGCATCATCCGCAAAAAGCAACACTTAATACCGCTTCTAGATTCCTAACGGCGGAACTGTTTGACCTGTGTGGCATCTAGACAAGGGTTCACCGCGAAACTAACTTAATGTTGTCCTTCAAGCCAAGTCTTTGAAACCCTAGTGGTCTCAATTGTGAACTTTGGCATCTCATATTTGTCATATTAGTGGATTGCTTCCATCATGCGGCATGCGTCACCAAGGCGTCTCAGTTGGGGCGGATATACTGGGTCATCGGTGCTAGAAATATACAACTTTGATGTATTGCTTTATTGGATATTTTGTCCCTTTCTGTCATCCTCGCCAGTTTTTAACTCATCCGTTACAGTTATTGATGGATCCGGGTGGAATTAGTGTCTTGTTTGTTCCCAGAATGTGTACCATTTTTATTGCCTTTGCTGTACTCGGGGTCTGAATAAATCATGCAGAATTACCCGTAGATTACTCTTCTTTACAGAATATATAACTGGCGATGTTAGTTAGTCGTGGTTCCAACTTCACGGCATAAGGGTCGTCCCCATATTGCTCCGTTCCTGTGCCAGTGAATATCACACAAAATGCTCCTCACTGCCCAGTGTGAACAATGGAATAGACAGGAGTCTCGGCAAGCCAACAGACCGCACAGGTACACTGTACATAATGCCGCCGCCAGAATGCCAACACAAAAGTCCTCCATGAAAAATACAGTTCATCGTCGATGGAAACGGCAGTCACCAAAAAGACTTCATTGACCCAGGTTTTATCCCAAATAACCCGGTCTCTTTCCGCAGGACGACCCGCCGAAAGCACCTGCACAAAGCACGAACTCCGTAGCTCCTAGCGGCGACTCACAGGAGTCTCCTGAAAAGTGCACTTATGAGTCGAAAAAGCAAATCAGTCAATCCAGCATATATAACTGGCGATTCGAACATAAACTAGCGTTTGTTTACTTATTTGTTACCAAGCAACTAATCACACGATGTGCTTACTTCATATATGATGTATATTGGAGAACATCGTTAGGACTGAGAAAATCTAGGGGAAGAGAGGAAAAGGACGACCAAGAGAAATGATGCTGGATAGATTGAGAGGGTGGCATGGAGGAATATCAGCAGTAGAGTTGATCCAGAACACTAGAGACCGAGATCCGTGGAGAGACATGATCGCTTGCGCCAGCTCGCATGATACATGATGATGATAATAAGATGTATGCCCCTCCCTTCTTTCTGCTGTGTGTCCTTCTTGTCGCGGTAGAGGTGCTTATGTGTTCAAATGATTCCAAGAGATATGCCGACGGTAGCGCTGCTACTGACAGCGTCTCCCATGTTGGACAGGTCAAAGGGAATGGACCGATAGACAAACCTGTTGAGGTACACTAGGGACAGTCACAGGCTAAGGAAAACAAATCCGAACCCTTGCTATTCGAAATAAGATGTACTGAGCCACTGGATTGATCAAACAGTGCCATCTTATGATGTCATATATGGTATACTTTCGTCAGTTCCTGTTGTCTTTGACCGTGGTTAGTTTCAATAACTTTAACTCAAATGTTACATTAACTATTTATATCTCATGGTTAGCTTATGGATTGTAAGTATGAGGTTATAAGTTTACAATTATGAGGTTAAAGGTTACAAGTATGAGGTTAAAGGTTGTAAGTATGAGGTTATAGGTTTGAAGTATGCGATTATAGGTTTGAAGTATGCGGTTATAGGTTGCAAGTATGCGGTTATAGGTTGCAAGTATGCGGTTATAGGTTTACATTTAATCGTCGGGGGAAAATTATAGGGACGAGTTGTCTGATGTCTCCCTGGCCCTGTAAGGAGTCATATCATCATCATCACCATCACCATCATCATCATCATCATCATCATCATCATCATCATCATCATCATCATCATCATCATCATCATCATCATCATCATCATCATCATCATCATCATCATGTGTCATCCCTATAAGAGTAAACCGTTGTTTCATCAGTCTCACACGATCACCAACAATCCATGGATCAACTCATGTGTGTTTGACTCGACCATACAATGTGGTCAAGCCATCCAGATATTTGCTTCTCTGCCTTCCCCTTGTTTTTGCCCCTCAAGTCTTGCTAGTTGTCGCAAAGTTCTTTAGTTTATTTCTTCTCATAACTTGACCAAACAATGTTGACTGTCTAATTTCTGTAATCAGGTTACGGTTTTCATTTGCTTCTTGTAGGATGCCGGCTTCCTGGCCTAGAGGTTAGCGACTTTTCTCCGTAATCTCGTATACTCTCGTAAGTAACGTTACGACGGTGAGAATTAAGCAGTGGTTCTAATTGCGTCGGTAACTTACGGGGTATGTGAGTCGGCCGCTCAGAAAGCAATGGCAAACTACTGAGCGTAATCTTGCCAAGAAATCAACAATCAGCTGAAAGATGCTGATGTTGACAGCGATGTCCTGTAAAGGATATGCAAACATTTTATTTTCTTGTAGGATCTGCTCGTTGTGTTTTCTGTCTGTCCATGGTATTCTTTGCATTTCCCCCAGAAACCACATCTCCACTGCCAATTAGATAATTGTTAGCTTGTCTGCTCATTGTCCACGTTTCACATCCATACACAAGTACAGGTTCTATGTAGCACCTCAGCCCCAAATCTTTT
>JACEFZ010013256.1:0-29412 GCA_014155875.1 Cepaea nemoralis
ACCCATTTTTATGACCACCCCCTATTCGACCACTCCTCTTGACCACAAATCCCCTTTTCCCATAAAATCCTTCAACTTTATTTCGGTGAAAAAAGCCCCCCTTTAATTTCCCAAAGAATATATCACCCCACGTTTATCATCCCCTTTTGAACTTTAAAAACAATGGTCCCCGACCCGTTACACCCCTTGGCATTTTTTTCATCACTCACCACACATAGTAAATACCCTACGAAACCAAAATAATTTTCCCATATATATTTTCACACCCCAAAAAAATCCCCGTTCCACCAAAAAAACCAAACCTTTAATTACTTTTAAGATTTTCGTTCAGCGAGGCAGGCGGAAAAAAAATAGACCGGTTTCCCCCCAAAAAATTTTCCCCCCTCAGTCCCCCAAAAAACTATCAGCCGCCATCACCCGCCATGATGGATGTCAAAATACGTGTGTAAGTCGCATCCTTTACTACTTATGCCATGTGACCTAGCTATACAGATGTTTATCTCTTTGCCTTCCCCTTCCTCTTTTCCTATGTATGTTGTCAGTTGTCACTAAGTTATGTATTTTATACTCCCCATAACATGCCCCCCAAAATCCTGAATGTTTACTTCTAATTTCTTTAATCAATTTACGGCTTTCATTTGTTTCTTGTAGAAGTGTCACATTCTGTTTTCTGTATGTGTATGGTATTCCTTACATTTCTCCCAAACACCACATTTCCGCTGCCATTAGATTTTTTCCCCCCGTTTGTCTGTTTATTGCTCAAGTTTGTCTGTTTATTGCTCAAGTTTGTCTGCCTATTGTCCATGATTCACATTCATATAAAAGTATAAGTTCTAATTAGAATTCCAACTCTTCTCGCTAACTGCAAATCATTTTATTGGTCTGTATGTTGTCTATCTTGCAAAATGCCACCTTTACCATAGGGATTCTTGTTCTTTTCTCTTCAAGGCATCTCCCATCTGATATTATGATTGTTCCGAGATAGTTGTACTGATTCACTATTGTAAGAATATTCCCATGTACCTGAATATTATATTGTGGTATTTCCTTCTTCCTAGTGACGACCATAATCTCTGTCTTCTTACAGTTTAATTCTAACCTTTGTTTTCCACTTTGTGAAACAACGGCATCTGCATGAACACAAGTGTACAACAATGAGAATGGACATCTGAATGAACACAAGTGTGCAACAATGAGAATGGACATCTGAATGAACACAAGTGTGCAACTATGAGAATGGACATCTGAATGAACACAAGTGTGGTACATTGAGAATGGACATCTGAATGAACACAAGTGTGCAACTATGAGAATGGACATCTGAATGAACACAAGTGTGCAACCATGAGAATAGGCATTTGAAGAATCTGGAGGATGAAGAGATCTGTTTGTTTACAACTAACAGATTAGTGTGGACAAATAATTAAGCAAACATCTCTCTCTCTCTCTCTCTCTCTCTCTCTCTCTCTCTCTCTCTCTCTCTCTCTCTCTCTCTCTCTCTCTCTCTCTCTCTCTCTCTCTCTCTCTCTCTCTCTCTCTCTCTCTCTCTCTCTCCTCTATCCTCTCGCCCTGTGCATTTATCTGATTTCTCCCTTGTTTGTTTTCACGTGGACACTTCCCGATCAGTTTCCCAATTGTCGTAACACTTTCCCTCTTCCTCCTGCTTCCAGTGTTCACACTGTCGTGGTTTAGTGAGTCCCAGGTTTGTATTACCTAAGTTGTGTTGTGTTGTGATGTGTTGTGTTGTGTTGTTGTGTGTTGGAGCATGTTCCTGGTCAGACAGTGTCTTCATGTTTGTGTTGTTTGTGTGTTTGATGTTTGTTTGTTTGTACATGAAGACTGGTGAAAGTTTAGATTGATGGCCATGAGAGAGAGAGAGAGAGATAGAGAGAGAGAGAGAGAGAGAGAGAGAGAGAGAGAGAGAGAGAGAGAGAGAGAGACGGAGAGAGAGACAGAGACAGAGACAGAGACAGAGACAGAGGCAGAGGGAGACACGGAGAGAGAGAGCGAGTAGTTAGTTAGCTAGTTGGTTAGTTAGTCACTTGGGTAGTTAATTAACTAGTTAGTCACTTAGGTAGTTAGTTAACTATTTAGTTAGTCTCTTAGGCAACAGGTTAACTATTTAGTTAGTCTCTTAGGCAACAGGTTAACTATTTAGTTAGTCTCTTAGGCAACAGGTTAACTATTTAGTTAGTCTCTTAGGCAACAGGTTAACTATTTAGTTAGTCTCTTAAGCAACAGGTTAACTATTTAGTTAGTCTCTTAGGCAACAGGTTAACTATTTAGTTAATCTCTTAGGCAACAGGTTAACTATTTAGTTAGTCTCTTAGGCAACAGGTTAACTATTTAGTTAGTCTCTTAGGCAACAGGTTAACTATTTAGTTAGTCTCTTAGGCAACAGGTTAACTATTTAGTTAGTCTCTTAGGCAACAGGTTAACTATTTAGTTAGTCTCTTAGGCAAAACAGGTTAACTATTTAGTTAGTCTCTTAGGCAAAACAGGTTAACTATTTAGTTAGTCTCTTAGGCAACAGGTTAACTATTTAGTTAATCTCTTAGGCAACAGTTTAACTATTTAGTTAGTCTCTTAGGCAACAGGTTAACTATTTAGTTAGTCTCTTAGGCAACAGGTTAACTATTTAGTTAGTCTCTTAGGCAACAGGTTAACTATTTAGTTAGTCTCTTAGGCAACAGGTTAACTATTTAGTTAGTCTCTTAGGCAACAGGTTAACTATTTAGTTAGTCTCTTAGGCAACAGGTTAACTATTTAGTTAGTCTCTTAGGCAACAAGTTAACTATTTAGTTAGTCTCTTAGGCAACAGGTTAACTATTTAGTTAGTCTCTTAGGCAACAGGTTAACTATTTAGTTAGTCTCTTAGGCAACAGGTTAACTATTTAGTTAGTCTCTTAGGCAAACAGGTTAAACTATTTAGTTAGTCTCTTAGGCAACAGGTTAACTATTTAGTTAGTCTCTTAGGCAACAGGTTAACTATTTAGTTAGTCTCCTAGGCAACAGGTTAACTATTTAGTTAGTCTCTTAGGCAACAGGTTAACTATTTAGTTAGTCTCCTAGGCAACAGGTTAACTATTTAGTTAGTCTCTTAGGCAACAGGTTAACTATTTAGTTAGTCTCTTAGGCAACAGGTTAACTATTTAGTTAGTCTCTTAGGCAACAGGTTAACTATTTAGTTAGTCTCTTAGGCAACAGGTTAACTATTTAGTTAGTCTCTTAGGCAACAGGTTAACTATTTAGTTAGTCTCTTAGGCAACAGGTTAACTATTTAGTTAGTCTCTTAGGCAACAGGTTAACTATTTAGTTAGTCTCTTAGGCAACAGGTTAACTATTTAGTTAGTCTCTTAGGCAACAGGTTAACTATTTAGTTAGTCTCTTAGGCAACAGGTTAACTATTTAGTTAGTCTCTTAGGCAACAGGTTAACTATTTAGTTAGTCTCTTAGGCAACAGGTTAACTATTTAGTTAGTCGCTTAGGTAGTTAGTTAACTATTTAGTCACTTAAGTAGTTAGTTAGCTAGCTTCTTACTTATATAGCTAGCTGGCAGAGAGAGACAGAAACAGACAGGGCGAGATATATATATATATAATATATATATATATATATATATATATATATATATATATATATATATATATATATATATATATATATATATAGATAGAGAGAGAGAGAGATTCTCCCAGTCATAGAAAGACTGCAAGTGCGAGTAAATCCACCCGGTTAGAACACACCCGACTCTACCCGACATGCTTGCTGGGGGTCGAAGTGGCAGCCATGTCCGATAGACAGGCAGGCAGACAGTCAGACAGACAGACAGACAGACAGATAGACAGACAGACAGACAGACAGGCAGGCAGGCAGGCAGGCAGACAGAGATTCTCCCAGAAACACCCGATCTACCCGACATGTTTGCGGAGGGTGAAGCCACAGCCCTGTTCCCCAGGCAGAAGAACCCTAATTAAGACCTAGGACTTATCTTCTTTTGTTCGTTTGGTGATCAATTGTGCACGGTGTCACACAATTTACATTCCTGTTTCTTCTTGTGTCCTCCCCAAATACGAAGAAGATAAAGAAGAAGCAGAAGAAGAAGAAGAAGAAGAAGAAGAAGAAGAAGAAGAAGAAGAAGAAGAAGAAGAAGAAGAAGAAGAAGAAGAAGAAGGAGGAGGAGTAGGAATAGGAGGAGGAAGGAAAGAAGATGATAAAGAAAAAGAAGAATGTGAGGTGTACCAGGTCTGTAAATGTCGAGGATCAACAAATTGTAACATCATTGTCATGTTATTGCAAAGCTCTCTCCCATGTTACAGACAATGATATTACTAAGCTCTCATTCATAAAGAGAAACCCTGGCAACGAGCACAAATAATTATGTAGCGAATCAATTAAACAAGAAAGAAAGAAACCGATAATAACGAATGTAAACTGATCATCGCCACGTGTTTCCGCCATGAAATAACAATAAATGGCTGACAGAAATCTAGCCTCGATGTGGCTCCGGTTCAGGTTCAGCTATTAATTTGAACTCTGATACGAAAGGTCAAGGGGATGTGACCTGTTCAAATATGAAGAGTGAATTTGAGGATCATTAATCGAACCACAGAGGTCAGAGGTCAGAAGAAGAAAAAAAGCGGAAAGTTGGACAGCTTAGCTTTGCGAGAAGTCACAAGTCGATGTTGAACATTGGCATTTCGGCTAGGAAGACTTTATAAGTTCACACAAATAAAATGACGCCGAGAACGCCTTGTACGTCCCTCGAAATCACCAGCCCAAGGCACAGCACATTTATTGGGCATATCAATAGACAACTTATTACAAAGATCTGAAAAATTTATCAAATTTATTGAACATATCAATAGACAACTTATTACAAACATCTGAAAGACACAAATTTATTTGTCATATCAATAGAAAACTGTTCACAAACATCTGAAAGACATATCAAATGTATTCGGCATGTCAATAGACGACTTATCACAAACATCTGAAAGACACAAATTGATTTGGCATATCAAAAGACAACTTATTACAAACACTCGAAAGACACATCATATTTATTAGACATATTAATAGACAACTTATCACAAACATCTGAAGAGAGAGGTTATTGTCTTTTTTGTCACATTATGAGAAGAGAGACGCTGGGACATGTGACAACTGAACAGATCTGTGGACAGAGACTTCGCGGAAGACAACGAGAGAAGATTCTCGACGGTCTTGTGCCAAGGCTCTTGAGATCGCAAGATATGGAGAAGCGTGATCGTCCACGCCAGTCGGCAAGGCACTTGATAGTGATGTTGTTGATGCAGACAATATATGTTAAGACAATATGTCCAGTCATTACGCCCAGTCCATATGTCCAGTCCATATGTCCGGTCAAAATGTCCAGTCAACAAGTGTCCAGTCAATATATCCAGTTAATACTTCCAGTCCATATGTCCAGTTAATATATCTCTAGTCTATATGTGTCCAGTCTATATGCCCAGTCAATATGGCCAGTCAATATGTCCAGTATATATGTTCAGTTTGTATGTGTCCAGTCCATATATCCTGTCAATATGTCCAGTCTAAATGTGTCCAGTAAATATATGTCCAGTCAATATGTCCAGTCTATATGTCCAGTCAATATGTGTCCAGTCCATCCAGTCAATATGTCCAGTCAATATATATGGTCCATCAATATGTCCAGTCTATATGTGACTATATGTCTCATCAATATATCCAGTCAATATATGTCCAGTCAATATAGCCAATCAATATGTCCAGTCAGTATGTGTCCCATCAATATGTCCAGTCAATATGTCCAGTCAACATGTCCAGTCTATATGTCCAGTCAATATGGCAAGTCCACGTGTCCCATCAATATGTCCAGTCAGTATGTGTCCAGTCCATCCAGTCAATATGTCCAGTCAATATGTCCAGTCAATATATATGTCCAGTCAATATGGCAAGTCCATATGTCCCATCAATATGTCCAGTCAGTATGTGTCCAGTCCATCCAGTCAATATGTCCAGTCAATATATATGTCTAGTCAATATGGCAAGTCCACGTGTCCCATCAATATGTCCAGTCAGTATGTGTCCAGTCCATCCAGTCAATATGTCCAGTCTATATGTCCAGTCAATATGGCAAGTCCACGTGTCCCATCCATATGTCCAGTCAGTATGTGTCCAGTCCATCCAGTCAATATGTCCAGTCAATATGTCCAGTCAATATATATGTCTAGTCAATATGGCAAGTCCACGTGTCCCATCAATATGTCCAGTCAGTATGTGTCCAGTCCATCCAGTCAATATGTCCAGTCATCAGTCAGCTACTACAGAACTCTGTCCCATACCTGTATACACTGGGCATACGGTGCTAGACCCATATTGCATGGACCAATCAGCACTGGCTGGGTCATGTGACCAGTACCACAACGGTCACCTTCCCTTCCCAAAGCATGTCCAGGTACCCATGTCAGGCTGCGTCGTTGTAGCGTAGCGCTAGCTTTGTGGATATAAACTATTCTTCTTCTTAGATCCTTAGAATGTGGACCCTAGATGGCTCTAGATAAGAACTCGCGGTAGACAAGATTTGCAATCGCTAAGCAGATGACTTCAACAACATGGATCGGCTAAACATCCGGAATTATCTCCGCTGAATCATGCAGAGATCTGGAGTACAACATCTGATTTCAACATGCGATTCTGTGGGCACATGGAAACATCCAGCAAGGGCGCTTCTTAGAGAAATGAAGACAAGATGGAGATATAGAACAAGAAGAAGAAAACGGGCGGGGTAGTGCGGAGGTCAGAACGATTTAGAGCAGAATTAGCTGCTTCATCAGATTATTTGTAATGACAGGTTGTTTGGCGTTTGTGAGCTTAATGAGGAAAACAAACAGGAAGAGGATGTTAAACATGGGACAAACATTCTCTTATGTGAGAGTTACGTCTGTCTGTCTGTCGGTCTGTCGGTCTGTCGGTCTGTCTGTCGGTCTGTCTGTCGGTCTGTCGGTCTGTCTGTCTGTCGGTCTGTCGGTCGGTCTGTCTGTCGGTCTGTCGGTCTGTCGGTCTGTCTGTCTGTCTGTCTGTCTGTCTGTCTGTCTGTCTGTCTGTCGGTCTGTCTGTCTGTCTGTCTGTCTGTCGGTCGGTCGGTCTGTCTGTCTGTCTGTCTGTCTGTCTGTCTGTCTGTCTGTCTGTTCGCCAAGACTTTAACATTTGTTAAATTAGTGAGAAAGACAGTCATAATATGCCAGACTTGGGACCAACATTGAATTCAATTATGAGAGAATTGCTTCTGTCTGTCTGTCTGTCTGTCTGTCTGTCTGTCTGTCTGTCTGTCTGTCTGTCTGTCTGTCTGCCTGCCTGCCTGCCTGCCTGCCTGCCTGCCTGCCTGCCTGCCTGCCTGCCTGCCTGCCTGCCTGTCTGTCTGCCTGCCTGCCTGCCTGCCTGTCTGCCTGCCTGTCTGTCTGTCTGTCTGTCTGTCTGTCTGTCTGTCTGTCTGTCTGTCTGTCTGTCTGTCTGTCTGTCTGTCTGTCTGTCTGTCTGTCTGTCTGTCTGTCTGTCTGTCTGTCTGTCTGTCTGTCTGTCTGTCTGTCTGTCTGTCTGTCCTGTCTGTCTGTCTGTCTGTCTGTCTGTCTGTCTGTCTGTCTGTCTGTCTGTCTGTCTGTCTGTCTGTCTGTCTGTCTGTCTGTCTGTCTGTCTGTCTGTCTGTCTGTCTGTCTGTCTGTCTGTCTGTCTGTCTGTCTGTCTGTCTGTCTGTCTGTCTGTCTGTCTGTCGTGTCTGTCTGTCTGTCTGTCTGTCTGTCTGTCTGTCTGTCTGTCTGTCTGTCTGTCTGTCTGTCTGTCTGTCTGTCTGTCTGTCTGTCTGTCTGTCTGTCTGTCTGTCTGTCTGTCTGTCTGTCTGTCTGTCTGTCTGTCTGTCTGTCTGTCTGTCTGTCTGTCTGTCTGTCTGTCTGTCTGTCTGTCTGTCTGTCTGTCTGTCTGTCTGTCTGTCTGTCTGTCTGTCTGTCTGTCTGTCTGTCTGTCTGTCTGTCTGTCTGTCTGTCTGTCTGTCTGTCTGTCTGTCTGTCTGTCTGTCTGTCTGTCTGTCTGTCTGTCTGTCTGTCTGTCTGTCTGTCTGTCTGTCTGTCTGTCTGTCTGTCTGTCTGTCTGTCTGTCTGTCTGTCTGTCTGTCTGTCTGTCTGTCTGTCTGTCTGTCTGTCTGTCTGTCTGTCTGTCTGTCTGTCTGTCTGTCTGTCTGTCTGTCTGTCTGTCTGTCTGTCTGTCTGTCTGTCTGTCTGTCTGTCTGTCTGTCTGTCTGTCTGTCTGTCTGTCTGTCTGTCTGTCTGTCTGTCTGTCTGTCTGTCTGTCTGTCTGTCTGTCTGTCTGTCTGTCTGTCTGTCTGTCTGTCTGTCTGTCTGTCTGTCTGTCTGTCTGTCTGTCTGTCTGTCTGTCTGTCTGTCTGTCTGTCTGTCTGTCTGTCTGTCTGTCTGTCTGTCTGTCTGTCTGTCTGTCTGTCTGTCTGTCTGTCTGTCTGTCTGTCTGTCTGTCTGTCTGTCTGTCTGTCTGTCTGTCTGTCTGTCTGTCTGTCTGTCTGTCTGTCTGTCTGTCTGTCTGTCTGTCTGTCTGTCTGTCTGTCTGTCTGTCTGTCTGTCTGTCTGTCTGTCTGTCTGTCTGTCTGTCTGTCTGTCTGTCTGTCTGTCTGTCTGTCTGTCTGTCTGTCTGTCTGTCTGTCTGTCTGTCTGTCTGTCTGTCTGTCTGTCTGTCTGTCTGTCTGTCTGTCTGTCTGTCTGTCTGTCTGTCTGTCTGTCTGTCTGTCTGTCTGTCTGTCTGTCTGTCTGTCTGTCTGTCTGTCTGTCTGTCTGTCTGTCTGTCTGTCTGTCTGTCTGTCTGTCTGTCTGTCTGTCTGTCTGTCTGTCTGTCTGTCTGTCTGTCTGTCTGTCTGTCTGTCTGTCTGTCTGTTCGCCAAGACTTTAACATTTGTTAAATTATTGAGAAAGACAGTCAGAATATGCCAGACTTGGGACCAACATTGACTTCAGTTATGAGAGAATTGCTTCTTTCTGTCTGTCGGTCTGCCCGCCCATCCGGATGTTAACTTAATGAAAAAAAACAAACAGTCAAAAGATATGAAACATGGAAAAAAAAAAACCATTCACTTTAATTATGACAGAATTTCTATCTGTCGTTCTGTCTATCTATCTATCTGTCAATCTGTCTGTCTATCTGACGTTTCGATCCGTCCGATACCCCGCCAAGACGTTAGTTATCGTTTGTTAACTTAATGAGAAAAACTGTCAGAAAACGTCAGACTGGGAACAAACATTCCCTTCCATTATGAGAGAAGTTCTTGTCTGTCTGTCTATCTGTCCGTCTGTCCGCCCGTTTGTCCGTCCGTCTGTCTTTTTTTCAGCCTGTCTGCCTGCCTGCCTGCCTTCCTTGATATGTAGACCCCATTTATCAATAGTTTAGTGACTGGGATGTCGTCACAATGGGGTAGTTGGAGGGGAAGAAAAAGGAGGAGGAGGATGAGGAAAAGGAGGAGGATAAGAAGAAGACGAAGCAGAAGAAGAAAAAGAAGAAGGAGAGGAAGAAGGAGAAGATGAAGGAAGTGGAGTGGAAGAAGGGGGAGGGAGGAGGAGTCTACTGTATAGGGTAGAACTGTATTGGTATGCCGGATAGCATGAACACTGGAACATAGACAAGTCATTAACGCTTCTAGAAAGAACGGCCCTATCTAGCCTCGGGCCCAGACAGCTTTTCTTGAGACCTGTCCCGGAAATCGACCTGGCGTGGAGATTAACAGCGCTTTACGTTTCAAGATGGCGGTCGGGTGTGGTGGACAGGGAGTGGGAGTGGCAGGCCGTGTCCTCGGGGATCAGGTCTGATTGAGTTTGGGGGGTGTCGACTGTTGGTAAAATGTCTCTGTGTATCTATATGGGCGAATGATCATCTATCATTATTGTCGTCGTCTTGGCTAGCATGATTATTATCATCATAATGTTTCTCATCATATTCATCACCGTCGTCATCATCATCATCTATATCGTCATCATCATAATCATTACCATCATCATTACCATCATCATTATTGTCATCATCGTTCGTTTCTAAGTCTGGACTATATAGATTCTAAACAGTAAGAACATAAAAGTATAATACTCCTGATTCTATGGTACTGTATTGAACCTCTCTTCTACCCCGATAAGTGTGAAACATTTAGGGTCCCCTGTTTAGGTCACAAATCTCTCGCAGGTAGACAACAAAGAGATCAGTCAGACATGCCGCTGCCCGGATACAAGTAAAACACAGAACACATCATTAAGACGGGATCGATATCGCAAAGTCCATGGCACGCTTTCCTATCCACGTGGCTTTCGGGTGTACGAACCCCTGTCGAGACGGACCTTTAAACTGGACCTGACGTCGGAGCAAGTTAAAATGGGGACAGGGAAATGTGTGTGGAAGTAAAGGCGGCAGACGAGATACCATCAGTCAGCCAGTGTGTACAGATATGGGCGTACCACCATATACACAGGAATGTGTGTGGAAGTAAAGGCGGCAGACGAGATACCATCAGCCAGCCAGTGTGTACAGATATGGGCGTACCACCATATACACAGGAATGTGTGTGGAAGTAAAGGCGGCAGACGAGATACCATCAGCCAGCCAGTGTGTACAGATATGGGCGTACCACCATATACACAGGAATGTGTGTGGAAGTAAAGGCGGCAGACGAGATACCATCAGTCAGCCAGTGTGTACAGATATGGGCGTACCACCATATACACAGGAATGTGTGTGGAAGTAAAGGCGGCAGACGAGATACCATCAGCCAGCCAGTGTGTACAGATATGGGCGTACCACCATATACACAGGAATGTGTGTACAGATATGGGCGTACCACCATATACACAGCCAGTGTGTACAGATATGGGCGTACCACCATATACACAGCCAGTGTGTACAGATATGGGCGTACCACCATATACACAGCCAGTGTGTACAGATATGGGCGTACCACCATATACACAGCCAGTGTGTACAGATATGGGCGTACCACCATATACACAGCCAGTGTGTACAGATATGGGCGTACCACCATATACACAGCCAGTGTGTACAGATATGGGCGTACCACCATATACACAGCCAGTGTGTACAGATATGGGCGTACCACCATATACACAGCCAGTGTGTACAGATATGGGCGTACCACCATATACACAGCCAGTGTGTACAGATATGGGCGTACCACCATATACACAGCCGGTGTGTACAGATATGGGCGTACCACCATATACACAGCCAGTGTGTACAGATATGGGCGTACCACCATATACACAGCCAGTGTGTACAGATATGGGCGTACCACCATATACACAGCCAGTCTGTACAGATATGGGCGTACCACCATATACACAGCCAGTGTGTACAGATATGGGCGTACCACCATATACACAGCCAGTGTGTACAGATATGGGCGTACCACCATATACACAGCCAGTGTGTACAGATATGGGCGTACCACCATATACACAGCCAGTGTGTACATATATGGGCGTACCACCATATACACAGCCAGTGTGTACAGATATGGGCGTACCACCATATACACAGCCAGTGTGTACAGATATGGGCGTACCACAATATACACATAGTGCTTTTGAGTTCAACACATCCGGATGCACAAGAGAAAATAAACCACCTCCAAAATGTTTCAGGGCAAATTGGTCTCCAAATTAACACCACAAAAACAAAGACTATTGATCTTACCAACAGTTCAGATGAGACCAAATTGAACAGCTACGTTCTTGAAAAAGTCAACAGCTTCACATACCTAGGAAGCAAAATGACATCCACAGGGGACTCAACACCAGAAATATCATCTAGAATCGCACTGGCATCTAGTGCCTTCAATAAACTGTCAAACATCTGGAAGTCAAAGACACTCAGCAAACACACAAAACTTAAAATCTTCAACTCTTGTGTGATTCCAGTGTTAACGTATGGATGTGAAAGTTGGAAATCAACGGTAGCTTTAGATAATAAATTAGACAATTTTGAGAACAAATGTCTTAGAAGACTTCTAAACATCCACTGGACAGACTTCAGAACCAATTCGCAAATAAGACAAGAGACTAAGCAAGATACAGTATCCAATTTCATAAGAAGACGCCGTTGGAACTACATCGGCCATGTACTCAGAATGGACAAGTCAAGACTCCCCTACCAAGCCCTCATATGGTCACCAGTAGGGAAAAGAAAACGGGGAAGACAAAGAGAGACCGTGCGTAGAACCATCATTAGAGAAGGCTCATTCAACGGCCAAGTAAATATCCAGGATCTACAACAGGTAGCAGCGAACCGCCAAGCATGGAGAGACAGGACTTCTGCCCTATGCGCCGCCTTAGGCTCAAGAGGAAAGACTAACTAACTAACAATATACACAGCCAGTGTGTACAGATATGGGCGTACCACCATATACACAGCCAGTGTGTACAGATATGGGCGTACCACCATATACACAGCCAGTGTGTACAGATATGGGCGTACCACCATATACACAGCCAGTGTGTACAGATATGGGCGTACCACCATATACACAGCCAGTGTGTACAGATATGGGCGTACCACCATATACACAGCCAGTGTGTACAGATATGGGCGTACCACCATATACACAGCCAGTGTGTACAGATATGGGCGTACCACCATATACACAGCCAGTGTGTACAGATATGGGCGTACCACCATATACACAGCCAGTGTGTACAGATATGGGCGTACCACCATATACACAGGGCTCCTTATGGGGTGGGAAAGGGCTCTTTATAACTGACTTACAATACAACACAATAGTTTCACCCTACAGCTATATATATTCACCTTAACACAATATATTTTCACCGTACAACAATATAGTTTCTTTATACAACATAATACAATAATACAGTGTCATAATACAACAACATAGTTTCACCATGCAACAAAATAATTTCACCATGTAACAATATAGCGTCACCAACGACACAATAAAATAATTTTAAGATACAATAAAATAGTTTCACATACAACAACATAGGCTCATTATTCAACAACATAATAAAAGAACTTCCTTAGTACTCTTCTTTATGACAGTGAAACCTGGTCAACTTACTCACACCAAGAGAAACGTTTAAACAGCTTTCATATGCGGTGTCTGCGAAGAATACTTGGTAGTAAGCGGCAAGACAAAATCACAAATACTGAACTACAGTGGTACCTCGGGTTACCAACTTAAATCGTTCCAGAACTCGGTTCTTAACCCGAAACATGAAATCAATGAAATAAAGACAATCCGTTTCGTGATGAAAGAATCGTTCTTTTTTATTAACATCCGGTCGTTTACCTGACAAAACTCAGAGAATACGTGTACTTCACGTATTAAATAAAGAGAAAGAAAACAACCAAATGAATTAAATGTAAAATAAAAGAACGATTTAGTCTATCTTTATTACCAAGAAAACGATCATGGGAAATGTGTCACTTTCTTTGCTATTCTGAATCATTAGTTTCAGGAGTTTCTTGTCGCTGTTTGTTGGCAGCCGACTGGGAATCTTTCTGCACCAAGAAACTGTCAAGGGAAATTTGTCGCTTCCTTTGCTGGAGAATCTTTCTGAAGTGGGCCATCGTGTTATCATTCATCAGGTTTAGTGCCCAAGTTTGTTTGGATGATGATTCACAATGAAGTCTTTGACGTCTGCCCACTTGCTGTATATTTCTTTAATTTTGGCAGTTGAAGCGGTCACTGGCTCCTCATCATCGGATGACTGCTCCTCCTTTAATGTTTTTAACTGTTCATTCTGAAGATCCACAAGCTCATCTGTAGTACTGTTTGTGCTGTACGCGATCGTTTGTCTCCAACATTACACCTTACTCTCTCTCTCTCTCTCTCTCTCTCTCTCTCTCTCTCTCTCTCTCTCGCTCTCGCTCGCTCGCTCTCTGGTCTTCGTTCGTAACCCGTGGCACTGTTCGTTACCCGAGACATAACATTTTCGAAGTTGTTGTTCGTAACCTGAATTGTTCGTGACCTAATGCGTTCGTAATCCGAGGTTCCACTGTATTGGAAAGATCAGGTTGTGTGACGGTGTGCTCCATGCTCAGTCTTCGTAGACTTAAATGGATAGAACACGTTAGGAGGATGGATGATGGTAGAATACCAAAGGATATCTTTTTTGGTGAATTACAGACGGGTAGGAGATCTCAAGGTCAGCCTCTACTGCGATACAAAGATGTGTGTAAGCGGGACATGATTGATACAGGCATTGATAATGCACATTGGGAGCAAGTCGCCGCTGAACGTGTTGCAAGGAGGGCAACTCACAGAAATGGTATAAAGACAAAGGAGAAAATGATTGCAGATAAAGCACACATAGAGCGTGAGAGACGTAAGATGGCGCATGATGGTGGAAATGACCATGTTTTCACATGCATCCACTGTGGACGAACATGTACAGCGCGAATTGGCCTTACCAGCCACACTCGCCACCGCATTGGGTTGTAGTTATTAAACCTTTTTGAAGCACAATGTACCAAACTATCGTCTGTCAAGACGGAAAGGTGCCAATGTCCTAGTAAAAGAACTGGTCACCCAACGTCACAAAAGCATAACCTAGTAACGCCAAACGCTAATCACAAGTCCACACCTAACCAACATATCAAACTACCTGGATGAATGTATGTTTTCTTGACATTACTCCAACAATATCCCGACACATCCCCACATGAGGCCGCACTTCACAAAAACTACAAAAGTGTTAATGTCTCTCTCATATTTGTCCGGCCCTATTCTCAGGTCACGTGCAGGCGCTAATCTTTGAATCAATATTTTCAATTTTAAAATTGACAGTTTTCTGTCCCCTGAAGTTTTTCCACAACACACCTCATCACATAGCCCATGTAATCTTTTGATGACCTAAATATTTGTCATGTTGCTGGTTTTACATTTTTATTTTATTTAAACACAATTTTCAAACAGCCTGCTTAAATGTATGATTAATGGTTGTTTCTCAAGTTCGCTGCATCTCGATGTTTCTTTGGTTTGAATTTATTTGTGTTTAGTTGTTCTTGAAGATACTTTCTGTCTGTCTCTCTGTCTGACTGTCTTTCTGTCTGTCTGTCCATTTGTCTGCCTGCCTGCCTGTATGTCTGTATGTTTGTCTCTATCTCTATCTGTCTGCCTGTTCGTCCGTCCTTTTGTCTGTTCATCAATTTTTCCTTCCTATTCTGTCATTTAATCTGTGTTATTTATCCCTTCATTCATTCATCGCCCAAAACAGATCTTCGCTTGTTTGTTCATCTGTCTATCTAGCTGTCTAGAGGAATATCAGTATTAGAAATGACGGACAGTACACGAGACAAAAGGCAGACATGATCACCAACGCCACACGGCATGGACTATAAGAAGATTGGCAGTACACGAGACAGAAGGTTGTGGACAGACATGATCACCAACGCCACACGGCATGGACTATAAGAAGATTGGCAGTACACGAGACAGAAGGCTGTGGAGAGACATGATCACCAACACCACACGGCATGGACTATAAGAAGATTGGCAGTACACGAGACAGAAAGCTGTGGACAGACATGATCACCAACGCCACACGGCATGGACTATAAGAAGATTGGAAGTACACGAGACAGAAGGCTGTGGACAGACATGATCACCAACGCCACACGGCATGGACTATAAGAAGATTGGCAGTACACGAGACAGAAGGCTGTGGACAGACATGATCACCAACACTACACGACATGGACTATAAGAAGATTGGCAGTACACGAGACAGAAGGCTGTGGACAGACATGATCACCAACGCCACACGGCATGGACTATAAGAAGATTGGCAGTACATGAGACAGAAGGCTGTGGACAGACATGATCACCAACGACACACGGCATGGACTATAATAAGATTGGAAGTACACGAGACAGAAGGCTGTGGACAGACATGATCACCAACGACACACGGCATGGACTATAAGAAGATTGACAGTACATGAGACAGAAGGCTGTGGACAGACATGATCACCAACGACACACGGCATGGACTATAATAAGATTGGAAGTACACGAGACAGAAGGCTGTGGACAGACATGATCACCAACGACACACGGCATGGACTATAAGAAGATTGGACAGTACACGAGACAGAAGGCTGTGGACAGACATGATCACCAACGACACACGGCATGGACTATAAGAAGATTGACAGTACATGAGACAGAAGGCTGTGGACAGACATGATCACCAACGCCACATGGCATGGACTATAAGAAGATTGACAGTACATGAGACAGAAGGCTGTGGACAGACATGATCACCAACGCCACATGGCATGGACTATAAGAAGATTGACAGTACATGAGACAGAAGGCTGTGGACAGACATGATCACCAACGCCACACGGCATGGACTATAAGAAGATTGACAGTACACGAGACAGAAGGCTGTGGACAGACATGATCACCAACGCCACACGGCATGGACTATAAGAAGATTGGCAGTACATGAGACAGAAGGCTGTGGACAGACATGATCACCAACGACACACGGCATAGAGAATAAGAAGATTGACAGTACACGAGATAGAAGGTTGTGGGTAGACATGATCACCAACGTCACACGGCATGGACTATAAGAAGATTGACAGTACACGAGATAGAAGGTTGTGGGTAGACATGATCACCAACGTCACACGGCATGGACTATAAGAAGATTGGCAGTACACGAGATAGAAGGTTGTGGGTAGACATGATCACCAACGCCACACGGCATGGACTATAAGAAGATTGACAGTACACGAGATAGAAGGTTGTGGGTAGACATGATCACCAACGCCACACGGCATGGACTATAAGAAGATTGATATTACAAGAGACAGAAGGTTGTGGACAGACATGATCATCAACACCACACGACATGGACTATAAGAAGATTGACAGTACACGAGACAGCACAATCAAGGAATGTGACATGGCTACAAGTGTACACACCAGCAATAAAGACAGACTCAGTATTGCCAGGGTTACAGCACAGCCAGGAAATGTCACATTTCTACAAGTATAGGCATTCACAACAATGGTGGAGGAGGAAGACATTGAAGCGTGATATTTTGAAAATTCTCTGGAAAGTATTGGTACAATGGCCTTGTACCAACAATGAAGGGTTTTAAAGCCAACGTGGACACAGAAGAAACATGGCGATGGGGACAACAGTATAGAACATCAACATATTGCAGGGAATTATCATAAGTTAGCGCAATAACAACAAAATATGTTAATAAAATAACAAGGACATAATTTAGCGCAATAACAGTAACATATGTTACTAAAATAACAAGAATATAAGTTAACGCAATTAAGAATGTCATAGGTTACTGAAATAACAAGGACATAAGTTGGCGCAATAACAATGTAGTTACTAAAATAACAAGGACATAAGCCAGTGCAGTAACAATAACATATGTTACTAAAATAATAAGGACATAAGTCAGTGCAATAACAGTAACCTATATTACTAAAATAACAAGGCCATAAGTTAACGCAATAACAGTAACGTGTGTGACTAAAATAACAAGGACATAAGTTAGCTCAGTAACAGTAACATTTTTTTTTGCATATCCTTTACAGGACATCGCTGTCAACACCAGCATCTTTCAGCTGTATGTTGATTTCTTGGCAAGATTACGCTCAGTAGTTTGCCATTGCTTTCTGAGCGGCCGGCTCACCTACACCGTAAGTTACCGATGCGATTCGAACCACTGCTGATTCTCACCGTCATCACGTTACCGACGAGAGTATACGAGATTACGGAGAAAAGTCGCTAACCTCTAAGCCACGAAGCCGGCAACAGTAACATATGTTACTAAAATAACAATGACACAATTTAATAAAAGAGAAGTAATAAATACAGTAACTAAACAACGTATGTTATGTTGTGTTACTTGATTTAAACCCTCCCCTCCGCCCACCCCAATGTTGTGTCTACACATTGAACAGATTCGAATCATCTGGACTATTAATGAGGCCAACTCGGGGCATCCTTTAGGTAATCATGCAGACAGGCTGACGGCAGGGTGGCTCTGAATCAGCGACAGATCCTGTTTAACTAGGTTCCCTGGAGGATGGCTGAGCAGAGTCCGACCCATATCGCCGTCTCCTGGCGACAAGGGCTGGGTCGCTTGTCTCAGGTTGGACTTGGGGTCGGCTCGTCCAGATCTGGGATAATTACAACTTTCTAGAGAGGATATTTTGGGATGTGTGGGGGTGTGTTGTTAGTTTGGGGTTGTGGCTTAGAAAATGATGTCTTAAAAATGTCTGTATTAGACGTGTGTCTGTGGGCGTGTCTGTGGGTTTGTCTGTGAGTGTGTCTGTGGTTGTGTCTGTGGGCATGTCTGTGGGTATGTCTGTGAGCGTGTCTATTGGTGTGTCTGTGAGCGTGTCTGTGGGTGTGTCTGTGGGTGGGTCTGTGGGCGTGTCTGTGGGTGTGTCTGTGGGTGTGTCTGTGGGTGTGTCTGTGGGTGTGTCTGTGGGTGTGACTGTCTTCTTTCCTTGCCGTCAGTTGCTTGTTAGTCTACTTGTATTGTATGTGTCTTACTGTATGTTTGTCAATATGTCTGTGCTGCTTTCTTTTCGTAAATCAGTTTGTCATCGTATCTATTTGAAGCGATATGTCTGTCTGTCTGTCTGTCTGTCTGTCTGTCTATCTGTCTGTCTGTCTGTCTGTCTGTCTGTCTGTCTGTCTGTCTGTCTGTCTGTCATCATATCTGTCTGATATGATATCTATCTGCCTGTCTGCGGCACATCCGTCTGTCTGACGTCATTTCTGTATGTCTGCTGTCATATCTGTATGTTTACCTGCTGTCGTATCCGTTTGTCTGTTGTCATGTACGTCAATCTATCTTATGTAATATATGTCTGTCTGTTGCCATATGTGTGAGTCTGACTAATATAATATATGTCAGTCTGCTAACACACACACACACACACACACACTCACACACACACACACATATATATATATATAAGTCTGCTATCTTATCTGTAAATCTGCTGTCATGTTTGTCAGTCTTCTTGCTGTCATACCTGCAAGTCTTTCCGCTACCTTATTTGTGAGTCTATTTGCTGTCATATCTGTCAGTCTGCCTGCTGTCATGTCTGTCAGTCTACCTGCTGTCATGTCTGTCGGTCTGCCTGCTGTCATATCTGTCGGTCTGCCTGCTGTCATGTCTGTCAGTCTGCCTGCTGTCATGTCTGTCAGTCTGCCTGCTGTCATGTCTGTCAGTCTGCCTGCTGTCATGTCTGTCAGTCTGCCTGCTGTCATATCTGTCGGTCTGCCTGCTGTCATGTCTGTCAGTCTGCCTGCTGTCATATCTGTCGGTCTGCCTGCTGTCATATCTGTCGGTCTGCCTGCTGTCATGTCTGTCAGTCTGTCAGCTGTCATATCTGTCGGCCTGCCTGCTGTCATGTCTGCCAGTCTGCCTGCTGTCATGTCTGTCAGTCTGCCTGCTGTCATATCTGTCGGTCTGCCTGCTGTCATGTCTGTCAGTCTGCCTGCTGTCATATCTGTCGGTCTGCCTGCTGTCATGTCTGTCAGTCTGCCTGCTGTCATGTCTGTCAGTCTGCCTGCTGTCATGTCTGTCAGTCTGTCTGCTGTCCTACTAGCACGGTGTACTGTCAGTGAGACAGGTGATTGACCAGTGACTCCATCTCTCCCCTACAGCCGACAGTGACGCCTTGCAAGCTGTCCTCACACATGTGGCCGACCAGCTCAACAGGTAACCAAGTCTGTGTGTGTTTCTGTGTGTGTCTCTGACTCTGTGAGTGTGTGTACTTTTTTTGTGTGTGCGTGGGATTGTGTGTACGTGTGTGTGTGTGTGTGTGTGTGTGTGTGTAATGTACCTGTGAGTGAGTATGTAATGTGTCTGTGAGTGTAGTGTGTGTGCATGTTTGTTGTGTGAGATTGTGTATAAGTATCTGTGTGTGTGTGTGTGTGTGTGTGTGTGTGTGTGTGTGCATGTTTGTTGTGTGAGATTGTGTATAAGTATCTGTGTGTGTGTGTGTGTGTGTGTGTGTGTGTGTGTGTGTGTGTGTGTAATGTACCTGTGAGTGAGTATGTAATGTGTCTGTGAGTGTAGTGTGTGTGCATGTTTGTTGTGTGAGATTGTGTATAAGTATCTGTGTGTGTGCGTGTGTGTGTGTGTGTGTGAGAGAGAGAGAGAGAGAGAGAGAGAGAGAGAGAGAGAGAGAGAGAGAGAGAGACTATGTCCTCGCCATGACAGCCAGCTATTTATGAGAACAGCGACAACCCACCAACAGAACAGAACACAATACAAATACGCCTTGAGAACAGCCAGCTATCTATGAGAACTTGGCCAACACAGCAACAGTACGGAACAGAACACAATACAAACACGCCACAAGGACAACTAGCTGTCTATGAGAATAGTACAGCAGCGGAAATCACGCCGCGGCACAACTTCCAACAGAGACAATTAGAACAATTATAAATACATTTCCGTGTGCAACCAAGCGTGGATTGGCGCGTTTCTGCTGTCCACTTGCATGACAGCATGAATGATCGGTGCAGTTCTGCTTGTCCACTTATCTCTGGCTCAGTGAATGATGGGCTGTTGTGGAGATGAATGATGGATGGTGAGATTGTTGTTGTATTGTTTGTTGTAGTGTTTGATGGATGGCGAGGCTTTTGGTGTATCATGTGATGTTGTAGTCAATGATGGATGGTGAGGTTATTGTTGCTGTATCATGTGATGTTGTAGTCAATGATGGATGGTGAGGTTATTGTTGTTGTATCATGTGATGTTGTAGTCAATGATGGATGGTGAGGATATTGTTGTTGTATCATCTGATGTTGTAGTCAATGATGGACGTTGGGCACTAGATGGGTCGCATGTCTCTAAAACAATATTCAACACATCTAGAGATAGCAACAACAACAACAACAACAACAATAACAACAACAACCACTACTACCACCACCACTACTACTACTACTACTACTACTACTACTACTACTACTACTACTACTACTACTACTACTACTACTACTACTGCTGCTGCTGCTGCTACTACTACTACTACTACTACTACTACTACTACTACTACTACTACTACTGCTACTACTACTACTACTACTACTACTACTACTACTACTACTACTACTACTACTACTACTACTACTACTACTACTGCTACTACTTATATTACTCATACTACCACAAATACTACTACTACCACTACTACTACTACTACTACTACTACTACTACTACTGCTACTACTTATATTACTCATACTACCACAAATACTACTGCTACTACTTATATTACTCATACTACCACAAATACTACTACTACTACTACTACTACTACTACTACTACTACTACTACTACTATTACTACTACTACTACTACTACTACTGCTACTACTTATATTACTCATACTACCACAAATACTACTACTACCACTACTACTACTACTACTACTACTACTACTACTGCTACTACTTATATTACTCATACTACCACAAATACTACTACTACTACTACTACTACTACTACTACTACTACTACTACTACTGCTACTACTTATATTACTCATACTACCACAAATACTGCTGCTACTACTTATATTACTCATACTACCACAAATACTGCTGCTACTACTTATATTACTCATACTACCACAAATACTACTGCTACTACTTATATTACTCATACTACCACAAATACTGCTGCTACTACTTATATTACTCATACTACCACAAATACTACTACTACTACTTATATTACTCATACTACCACAAATACTGCTGCTACTACTTATATTACTCATACTCCATCCATTGGCACCTTGCCGTCTTGACAGACGATAGTTTGTGCTTTAAAAAGGCATAATAACTTTTAACTATGGCGGTAGCGAGTGTGACTGATAAGGCCAATTTGCGCTGTAAATGTCCGTTCACAGTGGGTGCATGTGAACACGTGGTCATTTCCACCATCATGCACCATCTTACGTCTCAAACGCTTGGTGTGTGACTTTTCTGCAATAATTTTCTCCTTTGACTTTATTCCATTTCTGATATTTGCCCTCCATGCAACACGTTCAGCGGCGACTTGCTCCCAATGTGCATTATCAATGCCTGTATCAATCATGTCCCGCTTACACACATCTTTGTATCGTAGTAGAGGCCGACCCTGAGATCTCTTACCCATCTGTAATTCACCAAAAAAGATATCCTTTGGTATTCTACCATCATCCATCCTCCTAAGATGTCCTATCCATCTAAGTCTACGAAGACTGAGCATGGAATAAACTGTCACACAACCTGATCTTTCCAATACTTCAGTATTTGTGATTTTGTCTTGCCACTTAATACCAAGAATTCTTCGCAGACACCGCATATGAAAGCTGTTTAAATTGTTCTCTTGGTGTGAGTAAGTTGTCCAGGTTTCACTGCCATAGAGAAGAGTACTAAGGACACAGGCTTGATAGACAAGGACTTTTGTTTTGGCAGTAAGCTTCCTGTTCTCCCAGACTCTTTTTCTTAACCTGTTCATTGTTGTTGCTGCCTTACCAATCCGGATGTTGATTTCCTGATCTAGGGATAATTTGCTATTTACCACTGATCCTAGATATGTAAAATGGTCTACTATCTCTAGTTCGGCGTCGTCAATAAAGATTGATGGTACCCCATGTGCACCTTGTGACATAATCTGTGTCTTCTTTTTGCTAATTGTTAAACCAAATTCAGAACAAGCATTGGAGAATGCAGATAGTAGACATTGCAATTCTTCCTCAGAGTGGGTCGTAACTGCAGCATCATCTGCAAAAAGCAACTCTCTGATCAGTACCCTCCTAATTTTGGTCTTAGCCTTCAATCTCTGAGCATTGTAGAGGCCGCCATCTGAGCGTGAGTGAATGTATATACCACCATCCTGATCACGAAATGCATATTTCAGTAGAAGTGAAAAGTATATTCCAAAGAGGGTGGGAGCTAGTACACAACCTTGCTTAACTCCACTCTTGATTTCAAATTCTTCAGAAGTTGCACCATCAAACTTGATTATACCCTTCATGCCTGTGTGGAACGATTCCACAATGGACAGAAGAGTTGGTGGGCAGCCAATCTTCTTTAGTGCCTTGAACAGACCCTCACGACTGACCAAATCAAATGCCTTTGTGAGGTCGATGAAGGCAATAAACAGTGGTTGATTCTGTTCACGGCATTTTTCTTGCATTTGTCGCAATGAGAATATCATATCAGTGGTAGACCGGTTCTGTCGAAAGCCACACTGTGATTCGGGGTAGACTTGATCTCCTAGGACTTGAAGTCTGCGCAGAACAATTCTGGCAAATACTTTTCCAACAATACACAGAAGTGAGATACCCCTATAGTTGTTGCAGTCGCTCCGATCGCCCTTGTTCTTGTACAGTGTTATGATGCTTGAATCTTTGAAATCCTGTGGGACTTGTCCTTCACGCCAGCATAGCTCTATTAGCTGGTGGATCTGTATAGTGAGTGTGTCTTGCCCACTCCTGATAACCTCTATTGGAATCCCATCCTTACCTGGAGCCTTGCCAGATGCAAGTTCATTTATAGCACACTTAACTTCTGTTATGGTGGGAAGTGTGTCCAGGTGGTCAAGAGTTGGTAGAGCCTCTATGGCGTTGAGGGCATCATCCGCTAGTTTGGTCTCACTTGAGTAAAGCTCCAAATAGTGCTCTACCCATCTGTCCATCTGCTGTTTCTTATCAGTGATGACTTCTCCAGTCAAGGTTTTCAATGGTGCACTTCTTTTGATCACTGGACCACAGGCTTTCTTTATTCCTTCATACATGCTTCTTATGTCTCCCTTATCACTTGCGATTTGAATGGACTCACATAACTTGATCCAATAATCATTTGCACACTGCCTGGCAGCCTTTTGCACATCCTTCCTAGCTTGCCTTAGCTCACTCAGAGTGTTACGCGTTGGTCTTTCCTTGTTTCTTAAGAGAGCTTTCTTCTTCTTATCAATCAAGGGCTGCAGAGTCTCGCTGTTGGCCGCAAACCAGTCCTGCCTCTTATGATCCACAGTGCCGTAAACCCCTACGGCAGTTTTATAAAGAGTTTCCTTAATTTGACCCCACTTTTCATTTACTGTACAATTTTCTGGTATACCAGTGAAAGCGTCTTCAAGTTGCTGTTGAAACTGAAAGCACTTTTCAGGATCATGAGTGTTAATAATATTAATCCTGGGCTAGATTTGTGTTTAGCTGTGTAGATTCTCTTTGGTCTCAGTCTAACCCTTGCAACAACCAAAGAATGATCCGTATCACAGTCAGCACTGTGGTAACTACGAGTCAATGATATATGGTTCAGATGTTGTCTCCGTGTGATGATGAAGTCCAGCTGGTGCCAATGGCCGGATCTTGGATGTTTCCATGTGACCTTATGCATCTCTTTTGTTTTAAAAAAAGAGTTTGTAATACATAGGTCATTACTGGTGCAATGCTCCAGCAGCCTTTGCCCATTTTCATTCATGCGACCGATGTTGTATTTTCCAAGGCACACTGGCCATGAACTCGAGTCCTTGCCCACACGAGCATTGAAATCACCGAGCATATAAATGTAGTCAGATTTTGGAACTGCCTTGATCACGGAGTCTAACTCCTCATAGAACAAATCCTTCACATCATCAGAGGAATCGAGTGTCGGTGCATATGCAGTAATAATGGTGGCAAACCCACAAGAGGTTGCCAAGCGCAGGGATAATAGTCTTTCATTTCCTCCTGCTGGAATTTCAATCATTCCCAGTAGCGAATTCTTCACTGCAAAGCCCACACCGTGTTGCCTTTTTTCTGCCTGCCCTCTACCCTTCCAGAAAAAGGTGTAGTTGTTTTCCCTGAGTGACCCTTCCTCAGCGAGGCGAGTCTCCTGCAGGCCAGCAATATCAATGTTAAGACGATTGAGTTCGGCATCAATCACAGCCGTTTTTCTCACATCGTCAATATTGGTCAAGTCAGTGGAAAATCCTGGACACATGGTTCTCACGTTCCAGGTTGCAAGCCGTAGCTTGAGGTTTCTATTTTTATTTTTGTTTGTACCTGGTGCATTGGTTTTACAGCCTGCGATTCAGATTTTGTCCTAGCCCCAAGCACCCATTGAAGCAGGCAGGCTGTGGCGGATCAGCACCCAATTGGCTGGGGGCTGCCCAGCTTGAGGCGGGCGGTAGCTGATCAGTGACACCTATAGGTGTCTCCCACCGTCAGAGGCAACGCGTGGCGCCCCATGTCTACGCCAACTGACAAGGACTTATAACCCGTAACAGTTGCCTCTCGCTTTGATTCCGAGACCAGTTAAGACCAGGGATGGAGTTATTGCCTCTCCATAGCACAAAGCCTGGGCTAAAATATAGAGATCATGTGTTGCCCATGCAGCATGATCCCTCTCTCGGCCTGCCTAGTTCACTCCAGAGGAAAGGTAACACCCCTACATCTGGATCAAGACAAGCTGCAGAAGCTGCCGGATCAGCAAAGCAATGCTCTAACTGTCCGCCTGTCGGAGCTTCGATCCTAGACCAGTCGCCAACCAAGGCTTAGGGCCTGGTCTGCCCTGCCATGACAATTTTGTCTTTAGCTTGCATTTCCTCGCACCAGGGTAAGGCTTGTACCCTCCCAATTGCGCTCTTCCGCCCGAAGCCGTTGGCACAATGTGGGGTGTCGGGTTTGGTAAGCGGCGCCCAACGTTCGGCGCTAACAGAGACCAGGTAGTACCGTCTACTGTTATACGGTAGCTCAGTCATATCTGACTAAGACCTGACTGACATACTCATACTACCACAAATACTACTACTACTACTACTACTACTACTACTACTACTACTACTACTACTACTACTACTACTACTACTACTACTACTACTACTACTACTGCTACTACTACTACTGCTACTACTACTACTACTACTACTACTACTACTACTGCTGCTACTACTTATATTACTCATACTACCACAAATACTGCTGCTACTACTTATATTACTCATACTACCACAAATACTGCTGCTACTTATATTACTCATACTACCACAAATACTGCTGCTGCTACTTATATTACTCATACTACCACAAATACTACTGCTACTACTTATATTACTCATACTACCACAAATACTGCTACTACTTATATTACTCATACTACCACAAATACTGCTGCTACTACTTATATTACTCATACTACCACAAATACTGCTGCTACTACTTATATTACTCATACTACCACACATACTGCTGCTACTACTTATATTACTCATACTACCACAAATACTACTGCTACTACTTATATTACTCATACTACCACAAATACTACTGCTACTACTTATATTACTCATACTACCACAAATACTGCTGCTACTACTTATATTACTCATACTACCACAAATACTACTGCTACTACTTATATTACTCATACTACCACACATACTGCTGCTACTTATATTACTCATACTACCACAAATACTACTGCTACTA
Organism: Cepaea nemoralis; assembly: GCA_014155875.1. Lineage (NCBI taxonomy): Eukaryota > Metazoa > Mollusca > Gastropoda > Stylommatophora > Helicidae > Cepaea > Cepaea nemoralis. The sequence goes on from JACEFZ010013256.1 coordinate 26,556, forward strand.
CTTATATTACTCATACTACCACAAATACTGCTACTACTTATATTACTCATACTACCACAAATACTGCTGCTACTTATATTACTCATACTACCACAAATACTGCTGCTACTACTTATATTACTCATACTACCACAAATACTGCTGCTACTACTTATATTACTCATACTACCACAAATACTGCTGCTACTACTTATATTACTCATACTACCACAAATACTGCTGCTACTTATATTACTCATACTACCACACATACTGCTGCTACTTATATTACTCATACTACCACAAATACTGCTACTACTTATATTACTCATACTACCACAAATACTGCTGCTACTACTTATATTACTCATACTACCACAAATACTACTGCTACTACTTATATTACTCATACTACCACACATACTGCTGCTACTTATATTACTCATACTACCACAAATACTACTGCTACTACTTATATTACTCATACTACCACAAATACTGCTACTACTTATATTACTCATACTACCACAAATACTGCTGCTACTACTTATATTACTCATACTACCACAAATACTGCTGCTACTACTTATATTACTCATACTACCACAAATACTGCTGCTACTACTTATATTACTCATACTACCACAAATACTACTGCTACTACTTATATTACTCATACTACCACAAATACTGCTGCTACTACTTATATTACTCATACTACCACAAATACTGACTGCTACTACTTATATTACTCATACTACCACAAATACTACTGCTACTACTTATATTACTCATACTACCACACATACTGCTGCTACTTATATTACTCATACTACCACAAATACTACTGCTACTACTTATATTACTCATACTACCACAAATACTGCTACTACTTATATTACTCATACTACCACAAATACTGCTGCTACTTATATTACTCATACTACCACAAATACTGCTGCTACTACTTATATTACTCATACTACCACAAAATACTGCTACTACTTATATTACTCATACTACCACAAATACTACTGACTACTGCTACTTACTTATGTAGCTCAATAATACAACAAATACTGCTTGCTACTTATATTACTCATACTAACCACAATACTTGCCTGCTACTACTTATATTACTCATACTACCACAAATACTGCTGCTACTACTTATATTACTCATAACTAACCACAAATACCTACTGCCTACTACTTATAGTACTCCAATACTATCACAAATACTAATGCTACTACTGATATATACTCATACTACCACAAATACTGCTGCTACTACTTATATTACTCATACTACCACAAATACTACTGCTACTACTTATATTACTCATACTACCACAAATACTACTGCTACTACTTATATTACTCATACTACACAAATTACTGCTGCTACTACTTATATTACTCATACTACCACAATACTGCTGCTACTACTTATATTACTCATACTACCAACACATACTGCTGCTACTACTTATATTACGCATACTACCACAAATCTACTGCTTACTACTATATTACTCATACTACCAACAAAAATAACTAACTGCTACTAGCTACTTATATTACTCATACTACCACAAATACTACTGCTACTACTTATATGACTCATACTACCACAAATACTACTGCTACTACTTATAGTACTCATACTACAACAAATACTGCTACTACATACTTACTACTACTAATACTACTACTACTAACTACTGCTGCTACTACTTATATTACTCAATACTACCACAATACTACTGCTACTACTTATATACTCATACTACCACAAATACTGCTGCTACTACTTATAGTTACTCATACTACCACAAATACTACTGCTACTACTTATATTACTCATACTACCACAAATACTACTGCTACTACTTATATTACTCATACTACCACAAATACTGCTGCTACTACTTATATTACTCATACTACCAACAAATACTACTGCTACTACTTATATTACTCATACTACCACAAATACTGCTGCTACTACTTATATTACTCATACTACCACAAATACTGCTGCTACTCACTTATATTACTCATACTACCACAAATACTACTGCTACTACTTATATTACTCATACTACCACACATACTGCTGCTACTTATATTACTCATACTACCACACATACTGCTGGCTACTTATATTACTCATACTACCACAATACTACTGCGACTACTAATATTACCATATCTACCACCAAAAAAAAATACTACTGCGACTAAACTTATATACTCATACTAAAACCACGAAAGTACTACTGCTACTACTTATATTACTTCATACTACCACAAAGAATCTAGCTGCTACTACTTATATTACTCATACTACCCACAAATCATACTGCTAGCTACTTATATTACTTCAATACTACTACGCACAAATACTAGCTAGCTACTACGTATATTACTCATACTCTACCCACAAAATACTACTGCTACTTAACTTATATTACCTCATACCTACCACAGAATACTACTGCTACTACTTATATTACTCATACTAACCACAAATACTACTGCTACTACTTATATTACTCATACTACCACAAATACTACTGCTACTACTACTATATTACTCATACTAACCACAAGATACTACTGCTACTACTTATATTACTCATACTACCACAAATACTGCTGCTACTACTTATTTACTCATACTACCACAAAATCTGCGCTACTACTTATATTACTCATACTACTACACAAATACTGCTACTACTTATATTACTCATACTACCACAAATACTGCTGCTACTTATATTACTATTCTCATACCACACCAAACAATACTGCTGCTACTACTTATATACTCATACTACCACAAATACTACTGCTACTACTTATATTACTC